>VDFB02373365.1:230440756-230545288 GCA_007258455.2 Sequoia sempervirens
GGTGGAACTATAGCAGCCTCTATCTATGAACCCAATGGAACTGATACAGATGGCATCATCTCCATGGTAACATGCATATGTGATGAAACTATGATGTGACTCTATTATGCCGAAGGATCTGTCACTGGAGGCTGATCATGTATTGATCTATGGCATGAACCCGATGACCCATGCGAGTGCCCTGACCTGTGATTGGAGGAGTGTCTCTAATGGGACCTGTGACTTGAAGTATGCCCTGAAGATGTCGAGCCTTCTGCACTACTCCGACTACCACTACCACTTCTTGACCTACTATCACTACCTGTTTGTGTCCTAGTCAATGTGGGATCTCTCATCTTGGCTGGCACAACCTACTCATATAACTGTCTATATCGCCTGAGCCATACGCTGACCCTGCCAAACTCATGTGCCAAATATGGAGATGGTCCTGTACATAGTCATGCAAACTCTATACACCACTGCACTACCTCCTACTGGCAGATCACTGCCTGATCCCTCTCTACCCGAGTCACCTCTAACTCTTCCTGTAGTGCTCTGACCTGTGTGACACTCTCAACCAATCTCCTCTATAAGTCGACCACCCTCTGGTCTGTCATGGCATCATGGGGAAATGCTGAGCTAGATGGTATCTCTTCTCCCTCCACCATGCTTCATATCAATAGTCTCTCAGCCACAACAATGGACTCATTCTCATCCTCCTCCCCTATATCATCCTCTCCTTTGACTCCCTCCTCCCGTGGCATATCAACCTCCATCTTGGCCTCATACGAAACCTCCTCCTCCCTGACCTCTTGATCTTGTATGGCCTCCTCCTTGGCCACATGCTCCTCATGACCCACACCCTCCTACTCCCATCTAGGCTCCTCCTCCTCTCTCTCCTCCTCCTTGAATACGTCTGGGATGACATCTAGTCCTCCTCTCGCCACACGCTATCTCACCCTCCTGGCTTGCCTCCTGCCATCTCTCCTCCATCTCCGGCCATCCCCTCTATCATCCCCATCATCTCAATCTCTCCCTCCACCTCTGCCTCTGTCTCTGCCTCCATCTCTCCCTCTACCTCTTCCTCTATCCCCACCTCTTCCCCCTCTCCTACCTCGTGGCACATGTGGTATGACCGATCTCCTGTCAATTGGCACTGGTCGATGTGCCTGCCACCACAAATCATAATCTACTGACGTCCTAGGATCTGCAATCTCACCCCTCCATCCCCACTATTGCACCACTATCCCATCAATCTACTACATGGAAAAAGGTACAGGAATAGGTGGACCCCAGGCTCCCTCCCTTGAAGATCTAGCATAATTGACAATGCTTATCAATACACCTTGCTACTCTCCACAGTGTCGCAGTACACGTTGTGGCAGATACATCTCTATAATGAGCTGACTCTGCATTGTCCTACCAATCAAATATCAGTACTATTTGCAGAAGCTGAGATGGTCATCCACATCATCCCACTGCTCATAGTGTAAGGCCTCCAAATGAACGAAATCATGGTGTTGTTATGATGGTGCCACCAAAATATCTCTCCGACCCTCATCTGTTGTAAGGCACCGACATAATAATAAGCATATGGCATCCTATATGCTAGTTGCAGTCTCTGGATAGGAGGTCAGAATATAGCCACATGCTCCTAGGCCCATATCATTAGAAGTGTTGTACCACATCCAATGCTCTGTGCCCTCTTGTAGGCCACCTCGTGGAGCTGATGGTAAAGCATGCCTAACAAATAGGGCCCTTAGGCATAAACAATCTTGTATTTCCTCATGCCCACTAGAACATCACCCCAACCAATGGGAAACCCATGTTCGCGGTCGTCGCGAATCAGTACTCCACTAATCAATGTCACCAACAGTGCATCAAACCAGCCATAATGCTCTGCCATAAACTCCCAACGGATCTCGTATCGCTCGATGCCAAGTCTTGCACCCTCGTCATGATAGTAAGATGTAAAGGTATGATAGTCACGCTAAGGGTTGTAAATGATTTGCTCTCCTTAGATTGGCAGACGCAGAATATAGTAGACATCCTCAAGTGTAATGGTGGCCTCTCCTATCGGAAAATGGAAAGAGCATGTATCTGAGTGCTATCTTTTGCACAATGTAGTCAACAGTCCCCTATTCACCCAGATAATGGGCATATCAGAAACATAATACAAACCCAGCTACATCAATCATCATCACTCCTGCAGACTCTACTGATCTCAAAACCTGAAGGTCGAGGGCCTACTCTCCCATGTATAGATTAGTGCTAGCTATCTCTGCACAGGGTCAAACAACATGTCAGCATCTTATGGACAATCATCATTATCATTATCATGACTCAAAAGTAATTAAAATTTGAAACCCATCAAAGTCAGCCTTCGTCAAAGTCAAATTCAAATGCATCGTGTTGTCTTCAAATGCGTCATAAAGAAGAATTTGCGTTGATCCGTACCTCAACTGTGTCATGATTCATCGATTGTATCATTTTGTCTCACGTTTGCATTGAAACTTTTGGCATATGCATCATTTAAATCATGCCATTTTAAAACTCAAATGCGTCATAATGTTGCAAATGCGACATTCCACCTATCAATTTTGGTTCACTTTGGCAAATGCATCACGATTTCTTGCGAATGCGACACAATCAGTGACCCTATCCTAAAAATATTTTGCAGTTGCATCTTGACGCATCAAATGTGTCGAACGTGCATGCAAATGCGACTTACGAGAACGCATATGCGTCGCAATGCATTTGTTGTTGACCCTAAAACCCTAAATTTTGCAAGAAAAATAATAAAATGACAAAGTGGGTTAGGGGTACATACCGTTGGCTCTGAGCCCTCGGGTTGCCTGTGGGTCTGCACGATCTTTCTACGATGCTCGGTCACTGGAATCACCATGTTTGCTATAGTCCTTTTCGCTTGCTGCTCTCAAAATTGCTAAGGTAAATAGTAAAAATGAATTGACTTTTACCCCTTTGTCAACCTATTTATAAAGTCAAAATGACATTTGTCAACTCTATTATTACTGGAGGCACTTTTGACCAACTTTGACCACCCTTTTAGCTACTCTAAAAATGTCAGAATCTGAAATCATCTGCGCCATTGTCTTTCTCGTCCCAAAATTGACTTATCAGAACACTTTCCAAAATTTTGTCACTTGGCCAAAATTTGAAAATTTTCTTGAGGGGGCATTGATACTTTGTACCTTCATTGGGGCATGTTTCTAACTTATTTTCTTTGTCACAATGTGACATGTTGCATTATGACAAAGAGGGGAAAAATTTAGACACATAAAAATGACCTAGGCCTATAGGCCCTATTTTTACCACTTTTGTCCTAGCATAATTATGACATTTTAATTATGTCCTTGGTCCGCATTCGACTATTAATTAAATAATTCATTATTATTTAATTAATTCATGCTACCTTGTATTCTTCATGATTATTAAATAAATAAATTATATTTATTTATTCAATATGTCACTAAGGGTCTATTGTCCTCTTAAAATTAGATAAATTTCTTAATTTATTTAATTACCTTTACTCATTTATGCTTTCTCGACTATTAAATAAATGAATTTTATTTATTTATTTAATGTCACTATTTTTCATAATTAAATGAATTTATTAATTTATTTAGTTATCAGTCATAATCCTCTAAATTAAATAATTATCTTTAATTATTTAATTGCCTAATTTAACATTTCTCTCATTTTAAATAAATGAAATTATATAAAATGATTTCATTTTATTAACTGTCACTTGTTTTGGTAAATAATTTGAAAATTGATTATTTATTGTCACACAAAATCCATATTTTGAATTAATTCAATTCTAAATGGTAATCTTCTTCCAAAAATCAAGTAATTGAGAAAATTTTTGATTTTACAAATCTAATTTTTTAGTTTAACTTTTATCTTATTGATTTTTTGAATCTAACAAATCAAGGAGTCTTTATCTTCTTGATTTTTGAAAATCTTTATCTTTTTGGCTAATTATCACATTTATTCTCGACCCCCAATTCGATTTTCTCAAATGACATCTTGACCATTCATTTAATGATTTTTCCCTAACCCTAATTAGGGATTGTCACATGAAATATTGACCACTGATTTTAGGCTTTCATCTGCTTTTAATCTCACCCATCCGTCCAAAATTGTATGTTTTATAAAATGTCAATTTTGCTCATTATTTGGGTATGTACAGTATCATGATGGGCCAAAAGTGGTGATTGATATGATAGGTATGTGTAGAGTATGTGTGTGACCTTTTTAACCGGAAATTGATGAAATGAAAAGGGTTTTAAAGGAGATTCTCAACTTTCCATCAATATAAAAATATGCTTTACTTTGAATTTAATAAATAATTATTATTCATTTTCTATTTGAATTATGACTAAAGTCCATTGATAGGCTGATTGGAAAAATCTATAGCTTTCAAATGGTATCACATTTTATGCTTCATATACTATAGGATTAAAAAAGTGAATTTCATGAATTTTGACCAAGTTAAGGTGGTCACACATACGAGTTTTCATATTTTTTAAAAGTTGTAATAAAAATTCATAATTAATGATTTACTTGGTAAAAATTACAAAAAATATGCATCACATCAAGACATGATTCCTATAATTATATCTAAAATCTTATAAAAAAATATTATCATTTTTTGTGGTTAGGGTGGTTAGAGAGCACCTACTTATTTTTTCCTTGAAATTGAAGTACTACTACATTGAAATTTCAAATTTTCACCAAATAGATTTTTTTTTAAAATAAACCTAGTATTTTAGAAACTACATTCAATTTGCTACAAATTCTATTTTTACATATTTTTGAAATAATATAGATAGCTTATTCGTTTTTTTACGTCAAGTTGCCTAACTCTGATTTTTCTGAATTTTTTGCCACTTAAGGGCCTATTTTTCCATGATGATCCTGCACATACCCATTTTGGACCACTTCTTTACTCTAACATGTTTATGCTTAGATTTTACTCGCATAATTTGCACTTAGCTTATTTAATTTGATTCCTTGTCATAGGCATTATAGTCATTTGTCAAAGTCATAGGAATAGTCTTTATTTGTCATTCAAATCCTTCAAAACTCGCATAGGGCATGGTCACAATCATTTTCTCACACAAATCTAAGGGAAACAATCATACACTGCAAGCTAGAAGGTGCTATGGAAATGTATCATGAAGGCTTCATGCATTATCTAGTATAATCATTTATATTACTTGCTTTCATTGTATTTTATAGTTTCATTGGGTTTTAATATTATTGATCTAATCATCTAACCTTAGAAAAATACCCATTGATGCAGATCCTCTCTTGATACACTGATATGATTATATCCTGAAAATAAATCTAACATAGACATCATCTCTGAGGCAACAACTGTTTGTAAAATATGATCCATGTTAGGTAAAGGATAATTATGCTTAAGTGATTCTTGATTGAGATTCCTAAAATCAATGCATATTCAAATCTCCCCATTTTTCTTGCACACTGGCACAATATTAGCCACCTAAGTTGAATGATGTATAGGATATATGATCCTCACCTTTAGCATTTTTTCAATTTCCTTGAAGATGGCATTAGTTACCATGGGATTATAATTCATTTTTTTTTTCGAAAGGTAACCTTCCCTTCCTTAAGTGGTATATGATGCTGAAATTTTCCATTCATAAATTCTTCAAATCACCATAATACTAGACAAAGACCTCTTTATACTTGGTTAGCAAGGCCATTAGTTTTTCTTTTTCTTTTGGGGAATAACACTTACCAATATATACTATTTTGGGAGAATCAGAGTCTCCAATGTTCACTACTTCAAATCCATCAAAGTGTCCAACAACATTGCTCATCTTCTTCTTGATGGAATGGTCATCGAGGTCAAATAAATCCTCAAGAGAAACAAAACATTTGGATATTTTATTCCCTTTTAATTGAATAACTTTATCTTGGGAATTGGTTACATCATCTGGGAAAAAATCCTTACATTGATGATCACTTCCTTCAAAGAATGTTTGAGAAAAAGCCCTAGCATTTTCTAGAATAGTTTGGATTTGTTTATCATTTTCAAAAACCTACCAATGGTTGAAATTATCAAGAACACTAGGTTGATAGATTAACTCAATTCTATAGGATTTTTCTTTGAATTCTGGATGTGGAAGGAGCATAGAAGTAGAAACTGCTAATGAGTCAACTTTCATGTTAAGTTCTCTAGGAATGGCTTCAATTGAGAAATCATCAAAGTTATTGATAGCATCCCATACTTGATTCATGTAATGCTTCAGCCTTTCATTCTTAACAGTGAAGACACTTCACACTTGGTTAACAATTAGTTCAACATCTCCCAAAACCTTGAGCATCTTAATTCCCATACCCTTAGCGTCAATTAAACCCAACAAAAGAGCTTCATATTCAGCAGTATTATTAGTGTTATCAAATTTCAACTTATATGAAAAAGGGAATTTCTCACCAGAAGGGGAAATGAGAACAACACTTGCTCCTAAACTAGCGTGGGAACAAATTTAATCAAATTCCATTGTCTAGAGCTCAGATTTTTAATGTGAGGCACATGAAGTATTTCCATTTTCTTCACCAGAGAAAAGCATATAATTTCTGAATTTGTTCTCTTCATACAATATTTGAGCTTTAGGGTCTTCAAACTTAAGCACTGTTATCTTAGCTTTTGATTTAGGTTCAAAATGCACCTTCTCTTTACCAACAGGTATGGTGGCATATGACCAATCTAGTTGTATTTCTCCACCCAAGTCTTTGCAAAAACTTATTCTTAGAAGCATACCATAGCTAGCAGGTATGTTCGCAACTAGTATGTTAAGTTTGAGTCACTTATTAGGGTAAGCAACAAGTGCTACTCGAGCATCCTTAATCTATCCTAGCAAGGGAACCTGCTTGGAATCGATCGAGTAGAATTTTCCAAATGTTTTGGTCATCTCTAATCCCAAAGCCTTAGCAATTTATGCAAGCATCACATTATCAGTGGCACTCGAATCAATGATGTTGTTATTAACCCTAAATCCATTAACAAATAAAGAGGCATAGAAAGGGTAAGGTTTCAAATCATAGGCCAATAAAAATGAAATTTTACTATAGGATACGACATTAGTAGCCGGATCTTGAGGCTTAACTATTGTTTCATCCAAGTCTGCATGTAATTCAAAATGCCCTGGCCTAACATATTCAATCAGCCTATCAAGTTATTTAGGATTCATTTTTAAATATTCAGCTCGGGATACTTGAATCTTGGTATATTTTCAAGTTTATATGATATCAAAAGCTCCAGATTGACTTTCAAAAGATGACACAATGGGATTTCTTGAGGAACTAATGGTTACACTAGATGAAGCATTTTCACCTTTTGAAGTTGCACTAGCTTTTGTGAGTAAAACTTTAGGAGAACTAGGTATAGCTTTTTTGTTATAATTTTGTTGACTTCAAGTGATAGCAGCACAAGTAGCATCATCGAAAGTAATGTACACATCTACTCCTCTATCATCATCAGGTTCATATTCTAAATATCCATTCGTAGAGTTTCTATATTGATTAGATGATGTTCCTTCCTTTGTAACCTCTTCTATGACTTCTTTATTAGTAGTCAATTGTATAAACCTATTCATCTCGGGACAATCTACACTATCATGACCAACAGTGAGATGAAATACACACATATTCTTCTTGCTATCAGGAGGAGGAGCTTCAATCGCCAACCTTTGTTGAGTTGGAGGCAAGGGAAATGCTTTATTCCTAGGTTGAAAATTAGCCTTCCTAGGTATATCTTGATAAAGTTGGTTACCCTTTGGCATCTGCCGCTTGAGAGAAATTATGTCATTGGCTATTCTTTGAATCATAGGATTAGAAGAAGTGGTAGGAAATGCCTTATTGTTATGCAACTCCTTTTTCCATTTTCCAACTGAAATAAAATCATCCTCTAGTTCCATGATGAGCGCTTGTGTAGCATCAAGGTTATTTTTTGGTTGCCTCTTCAAAAGAAGACCAATATTTGGGTGTTGTGCATTGATGAAGAATTTTTTTTGTGTTTCTATAGAGGGTCTTTTATCAACTGTAATACAATTTATTATTCTATTAAATTTTGCTACAAAGTCCCTCATGGGATCATTCACCTCCTTTTTCAAATGAGTAACTTGAGCCAACAATGTTAAGTCATCATTTTCACCTTTGAATCTGGCCTCAAAATTTCTATTCATAGTAGCCCAATTGGTGATGCATCCATGCAGTACTTGGTAAAACTATTGTGTTTCTGCATATGTTAAGGATTCCATGAAAAACCTGAAAGCAACATCTTCTTCTTGCACTGCGAGAACACCGCATGCAACAAAAAAGGCATCAATGTGTTCTTCTGGTGAAATTTTACCATCCCCACTAAACTTAGGAAAAATTTTACGAGACCCTTTAGGAAAAAAATTTAAGTTATTTCCTAACTGTATCTAAGGGTTAATTTTTAGGTTAGATTAAGGTTAGCAAATCAATACAAATCAAGAAACCCAAAGAAATTACAAAGTAAAAAGGAAGTAAACAAAAGAACGATTATAGCAGCTAATCGCCGAGACCTCCAGGATTCACCTTTGTAACACCCTCTAACTTGCTGGTTGACGTATTGCCCTCATATTCGACTTGCGAGCAATCTGGAAATAACAGTCTAAGTCCTACACCAAGCTTTGAAGGATTTGATTGAAGTCTATGTCTATGTCTAAATGATTAAAAATGCCTATGCATAAAATATGCCAAGACTAAGTGGAATAAGATAAATAAATGCAATAATGTATGTAAAATATCTAAGTATGTCAGTGTGTCTAATATACAAATAAGAACAAAATAGCATTTTATAGAAAATGCCATTTTGAATGGACGGACGAGATCAACTATCGACAGAGACCTAAAATCAGAAGACAAGATTAAATTTGAAAATCCCTAATCAAGGTTAGGGAAAAATGCTTAAGTGAGTGTTGATGGTGATTTTGGCACCACAACAATGCAAGTAGAATATTGCTATTCTGCTTCTCCTAAAAGAGAGAGGAAACACATGGATGTCTTAGCTCCCAAGGTCTTTTTAGTTGGGTCTCAACTTTGCTGATGTTACTCAGTGGTCAATGCAACAGTAATATTCAAGGGGCCTGTTGGTGTTGAGCTTTTGGATTGTTCTAAGATCAAGCATGAAATAAAACCTACTCTAACACCGGTTTTAAAAAAAGAACAAAAGATAGATCAGGGTTTTGAAACAGAAAAGAACAATAGTTCATCCAATCTTAACCAGACTTGTTAACTTCAAGGAAATTGTAAACCAAAACTGCAAAACAAAGCAAACTTGTGATTGACACACAACCTCCTTCATTCACAGTGCTAATTTGCATAACAGATTTTAATTGCCATTTAAATAAAACACAAAATAATATTTCATTCCTTGAAGACTTCACAAATCAAATGATCAATTAAGACAAATATCATTCAGGAACACAACATGAAATCAATTAAACTTTGATTGCTTCTACTGTCAATAAAGCAGATAAGCAATATTTACAAAGCTGGCATGATCACCAGTGTACAAAGAATCTGAAGCTCTAGATTGTTTCCAACTGCACTAAGAGAGCTTAGAAAATACATTATAGTCTGTACTAAAATCTAACTGCTAACCAAAAAGACAAGAGAAGCTCTCATTACCGAGAATCAAGATTCAACTCTATCTCCTTCTGTTAACTGACTAACTCCTAACAGTTCTAATTCTAAATAGTTCTCAGTCTAAAAGTCCTCTGACCTTAGAAGTTCTAATCTAGAAGTGCTAATACTAAAAGTTCTAACCTCAAAAACTCTAACCTTTTTAAAGAGGCAAGAATGCCTTATATACAGAATGCATCAAAAAGAATGTGATGTCCCCTGCACTAGGGTTTACAAAATATTTGCATCTAGGAGAGTTGGCTCTCAGATCTTTCTAAGGAAAGTCAAAACTACATTCAATGTGAAGCCTTGATGTCCATGCTGAAAAGTTGTTCCGGGGATGACCTTAGATCTTTTACAACAACTATAGCCTTTACTCTCCTGTCTTCGTTTCCACCTTAAAGCTCTGTTGGGGGGTACCTTGAATGCTCAAAATATTTTCATTAATACCGATCTACCTACCTACCAATAGTCACCACAGATGTCCCTCTAAGTCACAATTTCTTCATTCCTTCGGCTCCCTTTCTATTATGGACTTCTCTGTCCGTTGACCATCTTTTGGAAGCACCGTCGAGCCTCCCTGTAGATTTGAACGCCATCGCCCGAGTTGATCCATCATCATCTGTTCTCAGAAAGAATCTATCTTGCTTGCATTATGTTGATCTTCCCTCACAGGAACAATCAATCGGTTAAAGGGACCGATGAATCACTCTTTGGCTTCCTTTCATTTGTTAGACATTCGCCACGCCATATTCCCGGGCAGTCAAAAGTGGTCCACCCTGAATCACATGTCGGTGAGACACTCATCGTGTCTTCCAGATGTGATTATATCACTTTTAGCAACTATCGACATAGCATATGGCAGTCGGCAAGACTTTTCGGTGAGCTGCAGAAGTTATATCAAGCTCGCAAAAACCCATCGACAAGACCGCATCCTTTCACTGAGACCACATGGTGAAGCTTTTGTTTTCTTTTGGAGTCTCCCCGACATCCTCCTTATCCTCTGGGCTCAGGCTCCTCTTGCTTCGGTGTGAATTTCATAGTCGCTGAGACCTTTCGACGAGAGTCTAAATCTTCCCCAAAAACCCTTGGGGAACCTTTGTCAGCAAGACTTATGGCAAGTCCGGTGCATGTTGCCAAGACTCTTTTACATCGGCAGGACCTTTCACTGATTTCTTTCACTCTCGTCAAGCTTTCTCATTGTCGCTGAGACACCATCGGGTCAAAAAGACATCTTACTAAACCCGATCCATCTGCTCAGAGTCTCCCCGAGTTCTTTCGTTTTGGTGTGACCCTGTTGAATCGGCAAGAGATTATGCCGATAGTATGTCGTGTTGCCAAGCGCTTATTGTTTCGTTGAGACCTTCTGCCAAAGTCTCCTTGTCTCGGCAAGAGTTTATTTGAGTTCGAGGAGGGCTTGTCTGATCGGCAAGACTTTTCACGTCAGTAAGAAATCATAGCAAAGGAACTTCATTCGCTTAGAGTCTTACCGATTTCTTCTTGTTCTCTCTGAACTCCTTTGTTTCGGTGAAACTTTCCCCCTTCGCTGAGACCTTATGGCGAAGGGAGAACCCCTCGGTGAAACCTTCAACTTGTGCCAACCCATGTCATCGCCAAGACCTCACTATAGTCACGTCGACATGTTTTCTTTGTTCCACATGTGTCGCCGTAGCATTCTCTTATCAGGAAGATGTCCTATAGAAACCTCATGTCTCGGTGAAAGCTACCACATGTTCACTCTTTGCTTGTCGAGACTTATTAACTCTCTCACCGAAGATTACTAATAAAATCCCTTTGTGGCACATTGGTGTGACCTTGTGAATTCATCGAGACCATATGCCGAAGAAGATGACTCCCGCCGATGCCGCTTTTGTCGATGTGACTGGAGCCGCTCAATGAGACATTACGCCGAACACCCACACTATCTCCGAAGACATTATACCGAAGGTTTTATCCTTCACCGAAAGTAAAATTATTGCCCACCTTAGATCTTTGGTGGGACCCCTCTGTGTCAGCAAGACTTGTGGCGTTCGGTGAGAGCACATACTGAAGAGAACAACTCCCACCGAAGTGTATGCCTGTATACACTAGTCGGCGAGACCTCCCGGATTCGTTGAGACACCTTGGCGAAGAGAAAACATTTTGCTGAAAGTGAATCCCTTTGAAAGCGGTCGGCAAGACTTTGAGATTTCACCAAGACCTCCCCCCAAAGGAAAAACTCATGCTGATAGTAAAATCCTTTTCGCCAGGATGATGACCTAGGTCCTGCCAATAGATTCCTGTATGTAAATTCCACCCACCATGACATCCCTGGGATCTTGCCGACAGGCAACACAGATGCAGATTGAGCAAAAAGCACTGGTAGTTGGCAAGACGTTTCAGCAAGGTCTTGCCAACTTTCTTCTTAGCTAATTTTTGTGACCAATTGGACTAGGGAATGCATTCCAACTGAGCCCTATTGGAAAATATCATCCTATGTGCGATTTAATCCTACACTCAACAAAGAAAACCACAGTAAAGATCACATGAACAACAGTTAATTAATCAAAATCATCATTGAAATGAATCATATGTTAGTAAGGTGCCATTAAATCTTTAAACAAAGTGATCATACAAATAGTTCTGGTTTTAGGCCGACCCGTGGAATCCAAGCCTGGGAGGAATTTCAGAGAATTCTGAGTCAGGTGGATTCCAACGAAATGAACATGAAAACACCCACTAGAAACTTAATCCGATCATTATCATTCAAGAAACAACATGTGAGATCTCAAAATAGCATCAGTTATTCATAAAATGCTCCATCATTTATTAACTAGTTCTGCTACTCCATACTTCTTCACATTTTATCAGATTCTGGGGAAATCCACGCCGGACGGATTTTTGCAAAGGAGAAGACATTCTGAAAAACCCAAAACAAATAGGGGACAATAGATTTCAGGAAAATCTGGGGGAGAAAGAAATTCATGAAAAAAAGGTACATCTCCTTAGAGGCCTCAGGGATTTCAAGAAAATCTGGTCCACGCGGAATTCCGCGAAGACCAAAAATCCCCGAACAATAGCGTTTGGCTGGAGTTTGAGTGAGATCTAGGAAAATCCGAATGGGGTGGAAAATCCTGAACTCAGGAGAAAACCCAAATTGCTACTGAGGCAGAACCAAAATTAGACAAAATAGAACAAAAGATAAAAGAGGAGGAAAACAAGTAACCAGAAGCAGAGTAATCAATAGAGAAAAGGGGGACCCATTTTGATCCAAATCAAAGTGGAGTGGTTATGCAAGGCATAACAAATGGTGACTCGGCTGGGAAAATGGTTTAACCATTTTCATGAATCTGAAGGATTCAACTACCCAGAACTCCTGGTTCATGAACATCACAACTCTAGTTGGGTTAGTTATAACAGGAAAGGTAGAGCTAGAATCTCAAATGTAAGTCAATCAATGGCTACCCCCTGAATCTTTGTGTGTGCTTAATAGTGCATCATCCTTTCATAAATTTTTCCTCATCTTTTGGACAATAATGTGCAAGATTTGAACTACATGAGTTGATTTCCTTCATGGAATGATATCCTGGGTGTTGCTCTACTACTAGTCAGGCATGTATAGCCCCGATGGAGATACCTCTAGTTCTCTCACAACATTTCTCTACTTCCAGTCAGGTGTCCATAGCCCCGGTAGAGATACTGGAATCACCCATTCATATTGAATCCTCTTTTTCTTTTGATAATTCTTTTCTTTTTCTTTGAAGCTTCAGATATTTCATTTAATTCTCTTTTTCTTTTCAATATGTCAGATGTTTAATATCTAATCTGGGTTGAAAACTACAATGGACCTCATAACAGCACTTGGAAGATGGATTTTTCACTCAAATCTTACAACACTGTCATCCTAGGACATATACACTACTAGAAGATGAGATGATTTTAATGATTTGTGATAGATTCAAGGGAGCTAAAGAAGGATTTCTTACTTGGCACCTTGTTTTCAAAACTTTCCACAACTTTTATTAACAACAAGCATGAAACAATGAATTGAGGACAAAATCATCTGACCAAAAAACCTGAAAATATCTAAACCACTTCTCTCCTAATGACCAAAATATGCTTCAAATAACAACCCACAGTTTCAGGTGGAAAGGAAAGATCAACCCCAAAGAAACATGACAAAACAAAGACCAAACAGAAAAGGAAACACAAAGGATAGAAGGAAAGAACAAACCAATAGCCAACAAACTATTTACAAGCAAAGAGTAAATTGCCTACACCAGGAGCAACAGATTATTTACAAGCAGAAACACAAAAAGTATTTACAAAAATACAAATTATTTACAAACAGGAGACAAAATAAATTATTTACATAAAGAATAAGGAATTACTTATATACGAAACAGAAATCAACAAGCCTCAAGATTCAAAATAGTGCTTAAGGAACTGCCCATTAACAGGCTAAGGAACAGGTTCTCTAGTTAAGCTACTCAGTCTGAAAGCTTTTTCCCCTAGGATCTTAGCAATTTGATAAGGACCTAACTAGAGTTTGTCAAATTTCTGGTGATTGCCTTTCTTTTCACTAGCCTTATCCCATAGCAACACTAGGTTTGATATGCTAAAAGCCTTTATCTTGGCTCTTTTGTCAAACCATCGTTTGACAACAGCTTGATGCCTAAATAATTGTTGTAAGGCCACATCTCTTTGATCTTCTAATTTCAACAAAGCAGCTAACCTGACCTCTATCCTACTGTCATTGGAGTAGAATCTTTGCATGAACTCAAGGATAGGTATTTGCAGATGGACAGGAAAGATAAGCTCTTGGCCATATACCAGCTTGAATGGTGAGGTGTTTAAGGTAGCCTTAATCCTAGTCCTATCTTCCCATAATGCAAATCTCAGTTGGGTATGCCAGTCCCTAGGGTTATGCTCTAACAGTTTCTTAATGACCCCTAAGAGATTCTTATTGGTTGACTATGCAACTCCATTGCCTTGTGGGTAATAATTCAAAGAATACTTCAAGACAATCTTGTGATCATATGCCCAAGAAATAAATTTAGCAGAAGAGAAGGCAGAGCCATTGTCACATACCAGAGCGAAGGGTACCCCAAACCTTGTAGTGATGCATTCAGTGAGGAACTTGATCACTACCTATGTTGTGCTATTCTTGTAGGGTATAGCCTCTATCCACCTTGTGCAGTAGTCAGTGGCAGTCAAGATGAATTTATGTCCTGTAGAAGAGTTCGGGTTAATTACTCCAATAAAATCTAGTGCCCACTAGGCAAATGGCCTCACTTCGTAGACGAGCTGCAATGGCATGGCTGCATGGCGTTCCCTTGGTGTAGAAATCTGATAGACATGACATATCCTCACATGCTGATGGGAATCTTTGAATACACGGGGCCAGTAATAACTAGATTGAAGGATCTGGTGTGCCAAAGAATCTGCAGACCCATGACCTATGCCATGCTTCCCATGAAACTCAGAGATCACATGTTGAGCCTCTTGATGATCAAGTCATCTCAGGTATACTCCTTTGAAATTCCTCCTGTATAGCAACCCTCCTTTGATCATGTAATGAGAACTCTTCAGTCTTAGGGCTCTCCTTTGAGTGGCATTCATTCATTCTGGACATCGATTGTTGAGCATAAAGCATATGGTATTAGCATACCAGGGGTCATTAGAGAAAGACTAGGTCATGTATTGCTGACAGATGATGTTGTCGCCAGCATTCGCCATAGACTGAGATAAGTCCGTGCCCCTGACTAGCTTCATAGGGTGTATCTCCAAGTTGAATTCTTGTAGGATGGCCATCCATTTGCCCCTCCTTTCTCCCAGCTCGCTTTTCATGAGTAGGGACTTCACAGCTATGTCAAAAACTACTGCGATGACTTGGCTTCAAAGGATGTAATGTCAGAACTTCTTGACATCCCGCACCAGTGCGAGAGCTTACTTCTCAAGAGGTGGGTATTTGATTTTCGCATTTTTGAACGAAGAGCTCATGAAAGCAATTGGTCTCTCCTCTGCCTTGTCTTTGCATTGAGTTAAAACGACCACACATGAATGCTCAGAGGCAAAATAGTAAATGTAGAATGGCCTAATGTAATCAAGGCTAGTAAGGAGTGGTGCTTCTGAGATGGATCATTTGACTTGTGAAAATGTGACCTTTGCTTCATCCGTCCACTCTATCTTGGCATCCTTTTTCATCATTTCGTTCATAGGCTTTACAATCTCTGCAAAGCCCATGATGAACTTCCTCACGAAGTTGATCTTCCAAAAGAAAGATCTTAACTCTTTCTTGTTCCTTGGCCTGGCGATCTTCAGAATGGATTCAACTCGATCTGGGTCGATTGAAATCCCTCTTTCTGAAATTATATGTCCCAAAAGCTTGCTTTCTAAGACTCCAAACATGCATTTGATTGGATTCAGGGAGATGCCATATTGGATGCATCTCTCGAGAACTTTGGCTAAGTCCGCAGCATGATTCAGTCAGTCCTTGGAGAACACTGTTAGGTCATCCATATAGATAATGATGCACTTACTGATTAGGTCCTTGAACACTATGTCCATGGCACGCTGGAAAGTTGCTCTAGCATTTATCAGACCGAATGGCATCCTTCTATATGCAAATGTCCCCCACTTTGTAGTGAAAGTCATCTTCATTCTGTCCTCAAAGTTGACCATTACCTAATTGTATTTGGAGTAACCATCCAAGAATGACATCATTTGTGCTCCATTGACAGTCTGTAATACCTCATCCAAGGAAGGAAGTGGGTAGTTATCCTTTTCTGAAGCCCTATTCAGGTTTCTGAAGTCAACACATAGCCTGATCTCCCCATTTTTCTTGCGGACTGGAACTAAGTTGGCTACCCATGTTGAATGGCGTACAAGAAATATTATCCTTGCAAAGAGCAATTTATGAACTTCTTTATAGATCAATGGCTCAATCAGGGCATTGACAAGATGTTGCTTCTATTGAAAGGGTTTAGCTTCGGGCTTCAAGGGAATAGTGTGAGTCATAACAGAGGCATCAAATGTCTTTAAGTCTTCATATCCCCAAGCAATTGCAGAAATATCTTTCTTCAGTGCCATCAATATGTCTTCTCTGATTGCTTCAGGGCAGACTTTCCCTAGGTAGACATTCCTTTCGAGGCCATAATCAACTAAGTTAAATGTTTCATATTTGTCTCCCTTTTCTTCAGCTGATATTTTCTCTCGGGCCCGGATAAGTCAAAGATTCTTTCTAGGGCAACCATTCCCTTGGGAATGTTATTACTTTTTAGATTAAGGACCCCTTCTGTATCACAATCCTCAGGGCTCTAGTCCCCTTGATCTCTGTTGGACTCATCAATAATTTTCCCCTCAAAAACATATGAGCTTGCTAAGAAGGCCAAAACATGTCGATCATCATCAAAGACTTGGAAATTCTTGATATTGTCAGGAACAGCTAGAGTGGACATCAATTCCACTGAGAATCTTTTGAATTTGGAGCCTTGCATAGGTTCCAAGGTGCTTGCAGCAACAGCCAGTGAATCAGCTATCTGATTTTCTTCTCTAGGGATTAAGCTAACCCCAAAAGCATCAAAGTCCTCAATCAGGTTCCATACCCAATTTCTGTAAGCTACCAGCCTTCTGTTGATACATGTGTATTGGCTGCGCACCTGCTTGATAACAATTTCTGAATCTCCTTTGACCATCAAGGCAGTGACCTTCTTCTTATGTGCAAACATTAGTCCCCATACCAGAGCTTCATATTCTGCCATGTTGTTTGTGCATCCAAATTGCAACCTGTAAGAAGCAAAGAAGGTTTTCCCTTAAGGGCTGGTTAGTACAATTCCAACACCACTGCCTGTCTTAGATTTGGATCCATCAAAGGTAAGGGTCCATAACTGATCAGGGGTTGGAGTTGATGCTTTTGAAGTTGTTATGGGGGTTTGATCTAGATGAGTCAAGGGTGGGACTCCTTGATCTTTTACATCGGGTATAAGGGATGGGTATTCAACCAGTTCCTTTGGTATAATTTCCAATTCCTGCACAGATGTATTATGTGACCCACAATTATCCTCTGGACATTCCCCTGCATCTTGGGGTTGCTCCTCAAAAACATGATGATTTGGAAGTGTATTTGGGGTGGGTTCAATTTGAGAAGGAACCTCAATTGAAGGTATCCTATCCCTGGTTAGCATGGTTTCTTCTTTAGCTTCGAATGAGAAGCAGTCTGCAAGGATCTTAGGGTGACTTGAGCTAGGTTCCTTGGCTTGGGAAACTTGACTTAAAATTTCAGTGCAATGTTGGAAAACTAATTCAGAGTGGTTTTGGTAGTGTACCCTGCACCAATTAGGGAGAAAGAGACTTTGCAAATCTACACCTTCTCCCAAGACCAGCTGATTTTGTTGTAGTTTTTTGACTAATTCCTATTGATTTTCGTCAATCATAAGATTAGGGGGCTTTTGCATGGGCATTTCTTCAGGATCAAAAATAGAAAAGGTTAAAGCTTCTTCTCTTTTATAAACACCTATGGTAGTCTCAAAGTAAGATACCTCATTAGGGAAATCATATTCCATGATGATATGCTTGAGGCGAGGCTCACTTTCAATCCTAATCTGATTAGGAATCCCTTTCCATGATAGCCACATATGTGAAAAGTCAAGGGAAAGATATTCCCCTAGATTTTTCATCAAATCTTGGCTCAATAGCATACCATAGGTCTCAGGAATGTTTGCCACTTGAATGTCTATGTTGGTTAGGATCCTAGGGTCTGATCCTACTTGCACATGTATGTTTCTTAATTCCCCTACCACATTAACCTATGTCTTGTCAAGTTGAATGACCTTCTTATTAGTTTTAATGGGGTTTAATCCTAACTTCTTACATATGGAAAATGGCATAACATTGCTTGAAGCTCCTGAATCCAATAGACAGTTGTGTAGGTTCTTCCCAAAAATTCTTCAACTTAAAAGGAAAGGCAGAGTACCTACCTTGTTTTTGTACAAGGCTGCATTCATATCTATAGCAGGTGTAACCTTGCTTTTTCATTTTGATTTGTCAGCTTGTTCTAAAGCCTTCAGCACTATCTCCCTTTGAGCAGGGCACCACTTTAAGATGTCAAAGAATGACAGAGAAGTTTTTTGTTTCTGCATCTTAGAAACAAAATCAAATTCTATATTATAACTTGAATCACTTTTGAAGATGGCAGAGGAATTACCCTTATTATGGAAGTCTGGCGGGCCTTTTGGTGGAGGAGGATTATTATTAGCACCTTGATTTGGAGGCACCATGTGATTAGGGGGTGCCAATGTAGTGAATGGCCCTTTACTTTGATTCCTCAGGAAGTGTCCTCCTTTTGATTGAAAGGCTTGGGCGTCATATGAATCTTCCTCCGGTTCATTCTCCTCTTGCCTTGGGAATGAGGGCTCTTCTTCAAAGATATCATAAGTTATTGTAGTATCCAGTGAGTCACCTCCTTTGTTTGAGTTCCCCTGGAATGCGAGAGCATCTTCGTGTTCCATCTTGACAACTTTCTCCATTTGAGGGCAGTTTACCTCAGAATGGGTCATAGTATCATGTAACCTACACCAAATTGGTCATGAAGTTGAGGTCGGCCATGTTTGCAGTGTGTGTTTCTTCCTTATTTGCTTGATAGTTATGAGGGACTCCCCCATTATTGGTCCCTATATTCCATTGCCTATTATTTTTTGGCCTTTGGTTATACCCTCTATTTTGGTTTTGGTACCTTGATTAGAGGAGTTTTGGCCCTGATAACCCCTTTGGTTGTAATTATTATGATTTTGATAGCTACCCTGATTGTTTTGGGAGTGGTTCAATCGAAGCTGAGCCATGTATTGGTGACTTGGGACAATGTTTTCTTCAAGGTTTCTACCTCATTTGTAAGCTTGACTGTCTTCTCACTTTCCAAATTCTTAGTAGTAGGTGGCTGACCACCATGATTTGGTGTTCCAATTTGGTTTTGATGACCATGGGAATTTTGAGGAAGCTATGATTGTTGAAAGAGATCAGGAGTTCCAGTAACAAAGAATGGGACAAGAGGCTAAGTTTGCAATTCAGATATACACCCATAGTGGGAGGGAGACATTCCTGGGACAATATTGAATAGAGGAGTTGGGCTATGCATCTGATATCCTATTGGAGGGAAACCTCCTCCCAGGCCTCCTTGTTGAGAACTGATTTGTTGTTGTAGCTTGATAGCTAGATGATAGACTTTGGATAGAGAATCAATATCGGCTGGTTGATAAGTCCTTTGCAAGAAAAAGCCAAGCAGGGGGTCTATAACTCTAAAGTAAGCTTGAATGGCACTATCCTCAGTGACTAAATAGGGATCTTGCAATCTCCTATACATTCGCTGGAGTATGGTATTGACTAAGGGCAAGGATTCACCTGGTTCCTTCTTGATGGTAGAAAATTGATGATATAAAAGAGTTGGGTCCACATAAACACTGAACTAGTTGATAAAGGAATTTTCCAAATGTGTCCAGGTTAGAATGGAACCTTGTGGAAGATTAAGGTAGCAATTGTATGCCATGTCCCCTAAAGAATAAGGGAACAACCTATATAACACATCATGGTGAGATACTTGAGCTCTGGTACAAGCATCTTTGAAAGCTTGTATGTGCTCTTCAGCACTCCTTGATTCACCATGATATACTTGGGGAAAAATTTCTCAGGGTTCTTGGGAATATCGTGAAAAACTCTAGGGATAGTCCCCAATGGAGATGGATTTTTCTGGAAGAATGCCATTGGTGGGGGTGGTGGTGGTTGAGCCAACTGTTGTATGGGTTGAATCAACTGTGATGACAATTGGGATGGACATGATGGTGGACTGATAAGTATCCACTGGGGTATTGGTGAAAATCCTGGTGGAGTGAGCAGAGCTGATAAAGGTGGTATGATGGTTGCCCTAGTCTTGTGAACCTTGTGTCTTGTTGGGGTCTTGAGTTCTATCAATGGTGATGGATTTTTAGCTGATCAGAGAACTCTATGGGGCTTCTCTGATGAGAAAGACTCAGCTTTATCCAGTTTTCCAATCTAGGCCCTCCTTCTAGCGCCAATTCCTGTTGATGGTGATTTTGGCACCACAACAATGCAAGCATAATATTGCTATTCTTCTTTTCCTAAAAGAGAAAGGCAACACATGGATGCCTTAGCTCCCAAGGTCTTTGTAGTTGGGTCTCAACTTTGTTGATGTTACTCAGTGGTCAATGCAACAGTAATATTCAAGGGGCCTACTAGTGTTGCACTTTTGGATTGTTCTAAGATCAAGCATGAAATAAAACCTACTCTAATAGGGGTTTTAAAGAAACAACAAAAGATAGATCAGGGTTTTGAAACAGAAAAGAACAATAGTTCATCCAATCTTAACCAGACTTGTTAACTTCAAGGAAATTGTAAACCAAAACTGCAGAACAAAGTAAACTTGTGATTGACACACAACCTCCTTCATTCACAGTGCTAATTCGCATAATAGATTTTAATTACCATTTAAATAAAACACAAAATAATATTTCATTCCTTGAAGACTTCACAAATCAAATGATCAATTAAGAAAAATATCATTCAGGAACACAACATGAAGTAGATTAAACTCTAATTGCTTCTACTATCAATAAAATAGATAAGCAATATTTACAAAGCTGACATGATCACTAGTGTACAGAGAATATCAGGCTCTAGATTGTTTCCAACTACACTAAGAGAGCTTAGAAAATACATTATAGTCTGTACTGAAATCTAACTACTAACCTAGAAGACAAGAGAAGCTCTCATTACTGAGAATCAAGATGCAACTCTATCTCCTTCTGTTAACTGACTAACTCCTAACAGTTCTAATTCTAAACAGTTCTCAGTCTAAAAGTCCTCTAACCTTAGAAGTTCTAATCTAGAAGTACTAATACTAAAAGTTCTAACCTCAAAAACTCTAACCTTTTTAAAGAGGCAAGAATGCCTTATATACAAAATGCATAAAAAAGAATGTGTTGTCCCCTGCACTAGGGTTTACAAAATATTTGCAACTAGCAAAGTCAGCTCTTAGATCTTTCGGAGAAAAGTCAAAACTGAATTCAATGTGAAGCCTTGTTGTCCATACTGAAAAGTTGTTCCGGGGATGACCTTAGATCTTTTGCAGCTGTAGCCTTTACTCTCTTGTCTTCATGTCCACCTTCGAGCTCTATTGGGAGGCGCCTTGAATGCTCAAAATATCTTCATTAATACTGATCTACCTCCCTACCAGTAGTCGCCACAGCTGTCCCTCTGAGTCACAATTTCTTCTTTCCTTCAGCTCCCTTTCTATTCTGGACTTCTCTGTCTGTTGACCGTCTTCTGGAAGCACTGTCGAGCCTCCCTACAGATCTAAACACCATCACCTGAGTTGATCCATCCTCATCTGTTCTCAGAAAGAATCTATCTTGCTTGCATTCTATTGATCTTCCCTCACAAGAATAGTCAATCAGTCAAAGCGACCAATGAATCACTCTTTGGCTTCCTCTGATTGGTTAGACATTCACCACGCCATATTCTCGGGCAGTCAAAAGTGGTCCACCCTGAATCGCATGTCGGTGAGACACTCATCATGTCTCCCTGATGTGATTATATCACTTTTAGCAACTATCAACATAGCATATGGCTATCGCCAAGACTTTTTGGCGAGCTGCAGAAGTTATATCGATCTCGCAAAAACCCATTGGCAAGACCGCATCCTTTCACTGAGACCACATGTCGGAGCTTTTTTTTTTCTTTTGGAGTCTCCCCGATATCCTCCTTATCCTCAGGGCTTGGGCTCCTCTTGCTTTGATGTGACTTTCATAGTCACCAAGACCTTTTAGTGCGAGTCTAAATCTTCCCCGAAAACCCTTGGGGGACCTTTGTCGGCAAGACTTATGGCAAGTCTGTTGCATGTCACCAAGACTCTTTTACATCGACAGACCTTTCACTGATTTCTTTCACTCTTGCTAAGCTTCCTTATTGTCATTGAGACACCATCGGGTCAGCAAGACATCTTACCAAACCCGATCCATCCACTCAGATTCTCCCCGAGTACTTTCATTTTGGCATGACCCTGTTGAATCGGCAAGAGATTATGTCGATAGTATGCTGTGTCGCCGAGAGCTTATTGTTTCATTGAGACCTTCTGCCGAAGTCTCCTTGTCTCGGTGAGAGTTTATTTGAGTTTGTGGAGGGCTTGTCTGATTGGAAAGACTTTTTTGCGTCGGTAAGACATCACAATGAAGGCACTTCATTCACTTAGAGTCTTACTAATTTCTTCTTGTTCTCTCCGAACTCCTTTGTTTCGGTGAAAATTTCCCCCTTCGCTAAGACCTTATGGAGAAGGGAGAACCCCCCGGTGAAACCTTCAACTTGTGCCAACCCACGTCATTGCCAAGACCTCACTATAGTCAATTTGACATGTTTTCTTTGTTCCACATGTGTTGCCGTAGCATTCTCTTATCGGGAAGATGTCCTATAGAAACCTCATGTCTCAACGAAAGCTTCCACATGTTCACTCTTTGGTCGCCGAGACTTATTAACTCTCTCACCGAAGATTACTGATAAAATCCCTTTGTGGCACATCGGTGTGACCTTGTGAATTCGTCAAGACCATATGCCAAAGAAGATGACTCCCGCCGATGCCGCTTTTGTTACTGTGACTAGAGCCGCTCGGTGAGACATTATGTCGAATGCCCACACTCTCTCTGAAGACATTATACCAAAGGTTTTATCCTTCGCTGAAAGAAACATTATCGCTGACCTTAGATCTTTGGTGGGACCCCTCCGTGTCGGCAAGACTTATGGCATTCGGTGAGAGCACATACCGAAGAATAACTCCCATCGAAGTGTATTCCTGTATGCACTAGTTGGCGAGACCTCCCAGATTCACTAAGACACCTTGGTGAAGAGAAAACACTTCGTCGAAAGTGAATCCCTTTGACAATGATCGGCAAGACTTTGAGATTTCACCAAGACCTCCCCCCGAAGGGAAAACTCATGCCGATAGTAAAATCCTTTTCGCCAAGACAATGACCTGGGTCTTGCCAATGGATGCTTGTATGTAAATTCCACTCGCCATGACATCCCTAGGGTCTTGCTGACAGGCAACATAAACGCAGATTGAGCAGAAATCACTAGTAGTCGGAAAGATGTTTTAGCAAGGTCTTGCCATCTTTCTTCTTAGCTGATTTTTATGACCAATTGGACTGGGGAATGCATTCCAACTGAGCCCCATTGGAAAATATCATCCTTTGTGTGATTTAATCTTGCACTCAATAAAGAAAACCACAGTAAAGATCACATGAATAGCAGTTAATTAATCAAAATCTTCATTGAAATGAATCCTATGTTAGTGAGGTGTCATTGAATCTTCAAACAAAATGATCATACAAATAGTTTGGGTTTCAGGCCGACCCGTGGAATCCAAGCCAGGGAGGAATTTCAGAGAATTCCAAGTCAGGAAGATTCTAGTAGAATGAACATGAAAACACCCACTAGAAACTTAATCCGATCATTATCAATCAAGAAACAACATGTGAGATCTCAAAATAGTATCAATTATTCATAAAATGCACCATCATTTATTAACTAGTTCCGCTACTCCATACTTCTTCAAATTTCATCAGATTTTGGGGAAATCTACGCGGGACGGATTTTTGGTGAAGGAGAAGACATTTCAGCAAACCCGGAACAAACAGGGGACAACAGATTTTGGGAAAATCCGGTCCACACAAAATTCCACGAAGACCAAAAATCCCTGAACAATAGCGTTTGGCCAGAGTTCGAGCGAGATCCAGGAAAATCCGGATGGGGTGGAAAATCCCGAACTCAGGAGAAAACCTGAATTGCTACTGAGGCAGAACTAGAATTAGACAAAACAGAACAAAAGATAAAAAAGGAGGAAAACACAAGAATTCCAAAGAGGAAAACAAGTAACTAGAAGCAGAGTAATCAAAAGAGAAAAGGGGGACCCATTTTGATCCAAATCAAAGTGGAGTGGTTATGCAAGGCATAACAATGAGCGGTCGAGATGTCATCTAAGAAGATCGAATCAGCGGTGGAGAATAAATGAGATAATTAATTTAGAAAATAAGGATTTTCGAAAATCAAGAAGATAAAGATTGCCTAATTTGTGAGATTCAAAAAATCAAGAAGATAAGAGTTGGACTGAAGATCAGATTTGAAAAATCAATAATTTGCCTGATTACTTGATGTTTGGAGGAAAGTTACCAATTAAATTAATTCAAAATATGGATTTTGTGAAATAATAAATAATCGATTTTCAGATTATTTACCGAAATGGACTGTCAATTAAGAATGTGATGACATTTTAAATAATTTTATTTATTTAAAATGAGAGGAATATTAATTTTGGCAATTAAATAATTAAAGATAATGTTTTAATTTAGGAGATAAGATTAATTAATTAAATTAATTAATCAATTCATTTAATTATGACAATTAGTGACATTAAATAAATAAATAAAACTTATTTATTTAATAATTAGGAAGAAATGACTAAAGAAGGGTAATTAAATAAATTTAGAAATTTATTTAATTTGGAGAAGACTTAGATAATTAATGACATATTTAATAAATAAATAAAATTTATTTATTTAATAATCATGAAGAATAAAAGGACGTGAATTAATTAAATAATTATGGATTATTTAATCAATAGTCGAATGTTGACCAAGAAAATAATTAAATGTCATATTTATGCTAGGACAAAAGTGGTAAAAATAGAGCTTGTAGTCCTAGGTAATTTTCAAGTGTCTACATTTTTCCCTCTTTGTCATAATGTAGCATGTCGCATTGTGACAAAGAAAATAAGTCAAAAATATGCCCCAGTGCAAAATACGATGAGGAAGAATGACGAGGAGGGTAGCGGTATGCCCCCTCGAGAGGAAAGATGGGTTCCAAGAACATGGGTGTGCTCTTGAAATGGACGAGAAGACTAGAATATGAAGAGACAAAAAAAATGTTAGTGCAAAAGATATGGATGATGAAGATGTAGACTAGATGAAAGAATCTTTCAAAACTTGCCAAAAAACCAATAGACATTGCTCGAATCATCATTGGGCGGTAAAAATGACACAAATGGACAACAAACACCATGATATGACGTAGACCAAGGTGTGCAAGGTCATCCACTTGAAAAATAGACAATCACAGACAAGGAATGTCCTAACTCATACTAAGGGAGAAGTTGCCCCAGTCTTTTTGTCAAGACAATCCACATAAAGTAGTCAAATAAAATAAAATAGGTCAAGAGACATCATCGCACCTCTAAATCCTTCATGGGACATCCTCGAGGTAGCTAGTAACATGACCAAAAAGATAAGATAGTAAAAATATAAGACAAAATAGCCAAGATAGTCAAAAGATAAGACAAGATAGACTAGAAAGATTAACAACCATTTTATTTTGTTTGCCAATGTTTGTTTGCCAAAGATTGATTTCTTGTCGGTTTGACAGTTTTGACAGTTTAAGAGTTTTTCCAATTTGATGGTGTTGATAGTTTGATAGAGCCTATTGTCAGGAAGGACACATCTTGAAAAGGGAAAAGGACATTTTGATGAGGTCCAAATCCAAGAAGGACACATCTTGAAGAGGACCAAAGAGTGACAAGATTGACATTGTTTTGAATAATATGTTTTGGCAAGTTGACTGATGTTGACTGTATGATTGATTGGACTGTGCTGTCTGATTTTGACCAATTTTAACATTGACGTTTCAAATGATTGTCTTGTGTCTGAGTTTGACTACATCTGACTTATTTGACTGATGAGATGATTGTGACAAATTCCATGATTTTATTTGGACCAACCTAAAAGGACTGACCTAATCTCTTAGGGACTCATCGACTGATGGCCTTGCCTACGTAGCAAATATGTAGAGACAATGTAGTTTGACAATGACATGGACTGACTGACATGACTGAATTTGACTCCATTTTTAGAATTTTGACATTGATTTGGATTTTTTTGTGTTTTTCTTCAGGACGTTTTATGATTTTTAGGTCTTTCTTGAGGACATTTTATGATGTTTTTGGTCTCTGTTCAGGACATTTTATGATGTTTTTGTATTTTGACGTTTAAGAGGATCTTGACAAATGTATATGACTGATGCCTACACATGAGAATCCAAGGACAAACATGATTGTGCCCGTAGTCAAGCTGAATACCAATTGATAGGTGATGGAAATGTTGTTTGATGTGGGAAGGACACATCCCAAAGCAACGTGAGGACAACGATAATGTGACGAAAGTATCAAGGTCTGTATCCGAGCCATGAACAAAGTCAAGTAACGTTTTGGATATTGTGCTTGTATGAATTAGACTCGTTGCATTTGGAATGACTTGGTTAGGAATAAATGGGATGATGGAGCATCCTTAGACCATTTGACAAGGGAAAGCCAAGATAGGTGACAAGCATGAAAGGATAGGGGGTGGCCTTGGTAAAAGACGGGAGACATGAGACTAATGGAATTGTCATATGATTTTCAAGGACTATGTTGTATAAGGACAATAAGACTATGATGGTCAACGACATGATGTTTTGTGAATCGTGTATGACCGAAGGATAGACATGTCAAGAGTTTTCCCAAAGCATGATTTATGTGTGCTAGTTTTATGTCAAGATCGAGGTAAGTGGGAAAAATGTGTGGAAATGATAGGGCTTAGATGGACGTCAATGTCATGAGGAAGGCATAGGAAAATGAGACGACTTGCCCCCAAGTATAAAATTCCACATAGACGATTTATTTTACACATGACACCTGTTTGCCAGGTTTTCATCATGGTACTTATCCAGGGTGCCTGTTTGTCAAGTTTTCACCGTTGGATGAAATTTTTCTATTTACTATTTTCTTGACTTTTTGATTTATTTTTTTGGTGTCACCATGACGCCTGTTTGCCAGGTTTTCATTAGGTGACGATGTTTTACATTTTTCAATTTTTTTTGTATTTCTAATTTTGTGGATAGCCTGGATGCTTTAGATGACCACTAACTATTCTGAATCCATTGGTGGTGCCGATGTAGAGACTGTTGCCATGATATGTCGATAATGACCTTGCTGAAGTAGTTGTCTTGTTAGGATCGTAGTGCCTGTATACAACTAATCGATGTCATTGTCATTGTGGTCCTTTCTGATACTAGAGTTGGCCTTATCATAATGCACACATTGTGATAGAGTGCCATGAGAGTCCTTGCGGTAAAGAGTCGCTGCCAAGATGTGACAGATTTGTGATGTGGGATCATTGGACTTTAGATGAGATGTAGGGTTATTACGAATGATGGTAGACGTGAAAAGATTGTTTGGACGTTTGGATGAATGACTTTTTATTTTCCAAACTTGGGATGGTGAATGACGGATTTTGGAGGGATGGTGTTTGGAACCAACACTTTTATATGCCTTGATTGATGACCATTTTGAAGGAGGTGGACATGTGTTATATGTGGGAGTCCTCTTGTCTTGTGGCTCCACATTGTGATTGACTTTTGTATTTGACTTGGTGTCTTTGTTTGATCCATCTTTCTTTCGGATCCATTTTAATTTCATTTGTCCACTTGTTCTTTTGTTTGATTCAATAGCCTTTGACATTTGATTTTGATCTTTTGACTTGTAAGACTTTTGTTTTTGTTGGTTCCAAAGGGAAGGTTTATTTATGATGGAATGATGGTTCATGGTGTGGGTGGAGGGGGTGTTGGCAGCAATCTTATGACAAGGATTTCTCATGAAATCTATTTTGACGTTTGTATTTGACAAAGTTTCCCCCAATATTGAGGAGGTACTACTGACATCGTTTGATTTACTGGCTGAGGAATAGCCAAGACCTTGATGTCTGTAATTTTCTGGAAGCTGTATTGGTTCTATAATGCCTTGCTCTTGTATGCCTAGTCCTTTGCCTTGATATTGCATGCTTTGACAGATTCTATTTGCGATGGGGTATTTTTTGTTTTGAAAGAAAGATGCTAACCCATCATGGTATATGTGGGCAATATCACTTGCAATGTTCTCATCTATGAGAAATCCAACTCTAATAAAGAAAGATGACCCTAGTTGATAAAGTGTCTTAGCTTTATTGTCATGTTGGACATATTTCTGACTGATATCTTTGCACTGATCTTGTGACATGTCAGGTTCAAATGATTCTATTGGTTCTTCTAAGGCAATGTCGAAGCCATCATTATGTTTAGTGTCACAGAGTCTAATGATTTTAGCTATAACTTGATCAAGTGCAAGCATGTCCCTAGTGGAAGATTCTTTTTCTGGAGGAATATCATCTATGTGTCCCATGGAGGCAAGTGTCTCAGTTTGGAAAGGGTCAATAGTTGAGGCTTGTATAGGGTCATCAAGTGTTTGATCATAAATGGCGTAAAATTCAAGGAGTGGATTGTTTTGGATTTCTTGGTCCAAGATGTGGTTGTCATGGATTTGGACTTCTTGGTCAATGGTAGGGTCTTGGTCAAAGATGGGGTTGGCGTGGATGATACAATCAGAAATAGGGTCATGGGATGGACTACCTTGTTCTTGACATGAGGGTGACGTTATAATGTCATGCTTTGGGCTTTCATTTTGAGATGTATCCTCAAGTTTATTAAATGGGATTTGACTTTGAGTAATGATAGAATTTTCATGACTAGATGTGGCTTGTGAGGGATGACTTGAAAAGGATTAATGAATGATAGACTAGGATAGGATGTGGGGACTTGGACTGGACTAGTATGTGAAGGACTAGGATATGACATGGGTACTTGCATTGGACTAGTATGTGAAGGACAAGGGTATGACGTGGAGACTTGGACCGGATATGACATGGATTCTTGGACTAGATTAGGATGTGACGACATAGGATGTGACATGGGGACTTTGACCGGATATGTCATGGATTCTTGGACTGGATTCGTATGGGAAGGACTAGGGACTTGGACTACACTAGTTGGCGATGACATAGGATATGACATGGAGACTTCGATTGTATTAGTTGGTAATGACATAGGATATGACATAGGGACCTGGATTGGAGTAAGGTTGACTAAAATGGGACGTGGAGACTTGGGCCGAATCAATATGGTATGATGTGGGGATGTGACATGAGTTGGTATATAGTTGATAAGGCATGTAGACTTGGACAGGATTGATAGGTGAAGGACTAGCATATGACATGGAGACTTGGTATGGACTAGTGGATAGCTGGTTTTCCCTTGTCAAGGTTAGCATAAGGGTGATAAGTGGATGTTTGTTGTGAATTAATGGCAAGATTTGTGTTAAGTGACTGTGGATAGTGGGGGTAGATGGATGGAGGACTTGGACTGATGGATTGCTGGTACGAAGGGTATTGATTTTTGGTTTTAATAAATTGTCTTCTAAAGTCTAAGACTTCTTGGTATTGACCTCTACAGAGCAATTCGTATTCAACTTTACTAGCAAGCCTATCAATATTTTGTTGAAGGGAAGACAAAGTGGTGGATGTCATGATGTCGTCTAAATGAAAAAGTGATTGTTGACCAAGGGAAATGACCAATGCCAAGTCTAGATGCCAAATGAGGACTATGATGGACAATATTTCAGTTCTGGTTTCTAACAGAGATGTTTGAAAAAGATATTTGACAAAATGTTTGGATTCAGAATCTTGTCTGTGATACAGTTTAAATTTTAGTTAAGAAAATGCATCGTTTCAAGTGGCAAATGCGTTGCAGTGTGCAGATGCGTCGTTTCAAGGATCAATTGTGTGTCGGTAATGCACATGCATTGCAGAAGCAAACAATGTTTGGGCATTGGTTTTGACAAATTTTATTGATAGATAGATGCATCACAAGATGTGGCAAATGCGTTTCAAAATGTTGATTACATCATAGGATAGCATATGCATCATTTTAGGCAGTGAATGCGACTCAATATTTCATTTGCATTACAAGATGTAGCGGATGTGTTGTTGACTGTTCAAATGCGGTGCGACAGGTCAGATGCAACTTTTAATCAAGCAAATGTGTCACGACATGACAGGTGTGTTGCATAGGATAGCAGATGCATTGTAGACAGAATGTATAAACCCATTTTGACCAAATTCTTGAGGTTTGACTTGGTTGTTTTCAGATGTTTGAACGTTGTTTGGTTTGTTTTAGTATCCAAAAAAATAATTGCAAGCACAATATTTTGACTATAAACAAGCACACATGAGACAAGTACAATCCTAAAATGCCAATAGGCCAAGGGTTTGTATACTTGATATAGCCCACCTTTATACCCCGGATTGGTGATAAACACCTTTCCTTCTCGAGAGAAGATAGCTTAGAATTTTGGTGGCATTGGCTCCCCTCCACGACTCATTAACGTCATTCGAGCACACCAAATTTGGATTCTTTGGGTAATGACTTCCCAATAATTGCTATCTCTACTCAAAGGGATCAATAGTGAGTGTCTTTGGGCATGATACTATACCTTGCACTCAAGCAATGGCCAAAGAATGGTTGGACACTAAGAAAAAAAGTTTTTAATGCAGGCATTTCGTTCGTAGGGCATGATCCATGCGACGAGAGTCCCCTTTCAGATCCATCTCGTCAGAACCATACGCGTGATTCTTGGGTTTTCCCCAAGAATCCACTTTTATATACTGGCTAGAAGTCCCTCGGTGTCAAGGTGCTACCTATCTAAGTCATCCTGAGGTGAGTCTTTTTCCCACCATAATAGGCCCAAGTTCTAGAGTTAGTAACTATTTCTCTTACACCCAAGATTGCACAAGTGCACAAGGGGATATGATACTTCGATTACCAAATCGTGAGGGTATATAATAGATAAAATGGGTTTGGTTTTCTGATCACTGAGTTTTCACAAGGTGATAGCATAATCACCTACCATTTGTTCAAACATGATCAGACACTTGCAAACAAAATTCATTTTAGAGCACCAAAGAAAATGTTCTTAAATTAAAAAATGCAAAAAAGTGGTTTGAGAGATAAATCTTTGACAAACGTAGCTGCAAAACCACATGTTAGTAGTTTGAATATATGCTTTTGACCCACGAAAACCTCTGACGCCACATGCTGCCAACAAGGATTAGTAACCAAAAATAAAAATAAAAATTTAATGACAACATCAAATTAAAATAGTGATAACTTTCTCAAAACTTAACAAAATTTTAAATCATTTCAATCCATGGAAAAGTGAAAATCAAACCTTCAAAACCCAGAAAATATTTTCCAAGATTCTGCCAAAAAAAAATGTTATAGGCAAAAGAAAACGCGGGTTTTAAAAACTAGATTAAAAAAAAAACAAATACTAAAACAGCCATAACTTTCTCAAATCTTAACAAAATTTTAAACCATTTAAAGTTTCGGAAAGCTAAGAATAAGGCCTACAAAACCCAGATAATTATTTTTTAAAAATTCCATGCGCCCATTTTTATGTGCTCAAGAAAAGGTGACAGGATTTCGTATGAATTTTTGGTTGTAACGTGCAAAATAGCGAAAAAAAGCAAGAAAACACAATTTTTTCTACAAAACGTCGGGTTTACCAATGTATCTAAGGGTTAATTTTAAGTTTAGGATTATCAAATGAATTGAAAGCATAAACCCAAAGAAATAATGAAGTGCAAGGGAACAATAAAGGAAAACACATAAAATGGAATAATCTCACCCAATGTTTTCACTCTCCATGGCTGATCTCCATTACACCTTCTAACATGCTAATTTGTGTATTGCCCTCAGATTCAATGTGTGAGCAATCTGAAAATAACAGTCTAAGTCCTACACCAAGCTTTGAAAGATTTGATCCAAGTCTATGTCTATGTCTAAATGATTAAAAATGCCTATGCCTAAAATATGTCAAGACTAAGTGGAATAAGATAAATAAATGCAATAATGTATGTAAAATCTCTAAGTATGTTAGTGCGTCAGTGTGTCTAATCTAAAAATGAGAACAAAATAGCATTTTATAGAAAATGTCATTTTGAATGGATAGACGAGATCGACTTTCGATAGAGACCTAAAATAAGAGGATGAGATTAAATCTGATAATCCCTAATCAGGGTTAGAGAAAAATCTTTAAGTGAGCGGTCAAGATGTCATCTAAGAAGATCGAATCGACAGTAGAGAATAAATGAGATAATTAATTTAGAAAATAAGGATTTTCGAAAATCAAAAAGATAAAGATTGCCTAATTTGTGAGATTCAAAAAATCAAGAAGATAAGAGTTGGACTGAAGATCAGATTTGAAAAATCAATAATCTGCCTAATTGCTTAATTTTTGGAGGAAAGTTACCAATTAAATTAATTCAAAATATGGATTTTGTGAAATAATAAATAATTGATTTTTAGATTATTTACCAAAATGGACTGTCAGTTAAGAATGTGATGATAGGGGTTGGGGCCCTAGCTTGGTTGGCTAAATCTTTCCTGTAGCAGGAGGTTGGTCACAAGTTCTAGTCTCCCCCACCCCCGTGGTACCGGAGGGCATGTCGTACTAGCGCCGCCGGTCACGTTAAAAAGTTTACCAGGCGCACTGCAGTTTATAGGGGGTCATGCTACTCGATTCCTGCAGTCTAAAAAAAAAAAGAATGTGATGACATTTTAAATAATTTTATTTATTTAAAATAAGAGGAATATTAATTTTGGCAATTAAATAATTAAAGATAATTATTTAATTTAGCAGATAAGATTAATTAATTAAATTAATTAATCAATTCATTTAATTATGACAATTAGTGACATATTAAATAAATAAATAAAACTTATTTATTTAATAATCAGGAAGAAATGATTGAAGAAGGGTAATTAAATAAATTTAGAAATTTATTTAATTAGGGGAAGACTTAGATAATTAATGACGTATTTAATAAATAAATAAAATTTATTTATTTAATAATCATGAAGAATAAAAGGACATAAATTAATTAAATAATTATGGACTATTTAATCAATAGTCGAATGTGGACCAAGGACATAATTAAATGTCATAATTATGCTAGGACGAAAGTGGTAAAAATAGAGCTTGCAGGCCTAGGTCATTTTTAAGTGTCTACACTAACTACAAAGGACCAATAGCAACACCCCAAGGGATATGTTGTGGGTTAGCCATAGTAAGGGGAAAATTGATTGCAACTGGTAAAGTAGTCTTATGTAAAACAAGTATTTGAGCAATAGAATGGTTAACATGAATTCTAGTAGGTGAGCTTGGTCGGCTCCTAGCCCCTCGCCTAGAGTAAATAATATAAGAAAAAATATTTCTTTGCAAGGTCTCAAAAATAGAGTCAAATTTCCCCCTACTTATCTCCCCTCTAGTAAATTTGTGAAAATCCAAGGTTGATTAATTAACTTATGATATATATCTAGACAAGGCAACCAATTTAACGATTTAAATCCCTAGCAGAGTCACCAAAAATATATTGGATAACAAATTTTACACCTTTGAGAAGTGACAAATAAATGCCCACAAGGTGCAAGAAATTAGCCAACATCTTTGAATATCTATCTTTAAACAAGATCGATATCCTCTAACTCTTTCCAAGGTACAACTCCCTCATAAAATTTGTAATGAATTAAAAGAATAGGAAAGTAAACACCATGTATGTTTTTAACCAAAAAGCAGGAAAGGTAAACCTGATATCAAAAAATTCCAAGTACTAGGTGCTTGAACAGTAACAAGAAATATTACCACAAAGACTAATTAATCATCAGAGATAGAATATCTACTCAATACCATATGATAAATGAAATCAAATGTATGAACTGCACTTCTCACACCAAGATAAGACATGCAAGATTTATTCTTAACTACAAATATTTAAGAAACATATAAACTCAACCAAGTTGCACACAGACAAAATGGTAATTTCATTCGTTTGATAGCACTGAGCAAAATTTTTAGAATAATGTCTAGAGAGAACATATGAAAAATAGATACATCTTAAATAGGTGAAAGAGTTTCACCTCTTCACGTCCATAGCCCATTAATCAAAAGATACATAAGAAAAATAAGAAGAATCGAGCCACTATAATGGTGTCGCTTCATTTCTAGTCTCCTGGATTGCCAAAGGCCTCTTCTGCCACGCTTGGAAATTATTTAAGACATGCATCAGGTCTTTATATTGAGGGATGGATACATTTGTCATCTTCACCTTCCACATCAAATGGAGATCTTTGGCCATTTCCATGCATTGCTCACATAATTTTAAATGATCAATTTCCTAGGATGATACCAAGTGTAATTTTCTTAGCTTCTATAAGTGCTCAACATTAGGAGCGGGTATATCAAGGGCTTCTTTAACCATTTTCTAGAAATCAACGGTTAAGCTTCTAGTGTCTACATTATCTTTGATTCCATTTTTATCCTGTAGCAAACCAAGAGCTATCAAGGTGCTCAATGCCTCATCTCAAATAACATCATAGTTGTTGATAACCTCTCTAACCTTCTATAAAATTTGCTTGGAAACTTGAAATTTCCATTCTACTCCTTTAACCCATGATAGGAAGTGAGTATCTAAAGCATTAGATATGATTTGATATGTGGCTAGTTTTTCCATATCTAAGCTCATCAAGAGTTTCAATTTAGTCTGATAATTAATTTACATTTTTTCTTCTTTCTCAATGGAAATGATATCATCTTCTAAGGTAGCTCTCAAAGTGTTTTCTTCTTGAAAATATTTTAAAGATTCAAAAATAACAAGGCTTCCCTTCTTAATAAGGGATTCATTCTAGTCATCTATGGCCTAGCTTAGACTCTGACTATTTTTTATTTTTGTTAGGGCTTGCTTTCTATCCATGGTGAGAGATTCAACAAAAGCCTCTGCTTGAGAAATGGGTTGAAGGACAACCTAAAAAATGGATTTCAAATAGGTAGTCAAGTTCTAAACCTGTGCTTTCAATTCATCCTTTCTTTCTTTATCTTTTTCAACCTTTCCACCATTTTAGCTGCTGATACTTGGAAAATTTGAACATCTCCATCTTTGGTAGGAGGACCGAGGTTGACCCTGTTCACCTCAAAATCACTCGCTGCTACTTGTGAAGCATCTTTCTGCATAGATGGGTGTGCAATTTCTAGTTGAAGTGTTCCTGATCTAGTATCATCTATAAGTATGATAGTGGTTTTTAGCTTCTTAGGCTTAGGAGTTGAAGTTCTTTGTAGCATCTGACTTACCATGTCTTGCTTAGGCAGGCTTGATTGTATGGCTCTCCTTTTCTGAGATAGTGAATCCTCTAGCCATGTTGGGGTTATTGTAACCTTAGTTGTCTTGAAGCTTGGGGATGCAAACAGAGTTTGAGTAACTGAAGGAGTATCTCATATAGGTGCAGTTACTCTTGGCTCATAAGAGGGGTTTATCTCTCTAACTGGTGAGTCATTCTTCTCCTCCTTTGTTCTCTTTTTCCAAAATAGGTAAATTAAAAATATCATCCCCACAAGTTTGTGAGTACACATTCTTGTTTGGTCGATCCTCATCACCACTTCCCTGAGCACCTATTGATTAAGACTGAGGGACATTACTAGTTGACTATCTATTGGTAGAAGCTTGGGAAGTACCTTCAGCAGCCCGTGAATCCTTTGATCTAGTACAAGGGAAGGATTTTTTAGTTTTCTTGGTTATCCATTCTCTAGTTCTAGTCAAAACATCAGTGGTTCTAGCCTCAATAGTTTCTTTTTCATTAAATTTCTAGTCCATGGAAGCAATGGGCCAGCCCTCTATGAGTTTAGTGTATACTGGGTCAATCATGTCAGACCCATCTTCAATAACATCTTGCAAATCCCATTAAAATAATAAATAACAACTTGTTCAACTATAAACCTCATCCATCTTCTCCTCCTTACCTCATATTCACCAAAACAATCAACCCAATAATCTTGAAGGTTGGGTTGGTGATTGAAAGAAGGACCCAAATTTAGGTTTCCCTTTACATAGTCCTTTAGGTTGAAAGGAAAACGGTCATCATATGAGGGCATATTATACCTGGATAGCTCTGCTTCAATGTTCAAAGCATCAGACATAGATTGGAAGCTATACACACCAAATCCAAATGGAAAGATGATAATAAGTCTCTTTCTACCTTGACATAATCCATTCACATCAAATAACTACCTACTAACCTCAATAATTACCCATTTATCCTCAGTGTACCTGGCCAATTTAATTGGAAATCTTGCATATCCGCCACTCTTATATATGAAAACCTTTGAAATTGAATAAAATGGAAACCATAGAAATCAACAAATTGTATGGCCTCAGGAGATAATCTCATCGCTTCTCTAACCATTCTCATGGTAAAAGCATTAGCAATTCTCCTAAAATGAAAGAAGCTTTTATGAAGTTGGAGCTTATCATAGTAGTCATAGATTGGTACTTTTCCTGGTGGTGAATCACTTGGCCTTAATCTGGGCCAGGGTTGATTACTTACAAGATCATATATTAAGTAAGATTACATGAAGAAAAATTTGTTCAAAACAAAGAGTGACATCAATTCAACATCCACTCCTCAAAGTTGTGGACATTCTCATTGCCCCTAACCCTATGTAATAGCACAACAATGTTAGCTACTTCATTTATCATGTGGTTTTTGTGCAAGTTGCAAGGAAATTAGGATTTACCCTTCTTGGGTTTAACTAACCAATTCTTCGCTATCACATTCCTGTAAATCCCCTTTTTGGTAGAGAACTCAATCTAAGAATTGGCCATGTCCATTGGTGAATATTCTTCCCTCTCTAGAGTCCTCAAACATGACACAAATGTAGACCTCTAAAATTTCAGAACCAACCTATTGTCCTCTATTCTAACGTCCCATGTTTGTGAATTGTAATGTCATATGCATTCCAATACTAATTCAAGACATTGTACTACTATTGGAAATGTGGTAGCCTCAATCAATCCACTACCCATTACCCTCTCAATGATAGGTGGAGGATTGGGTTGGTTAAATTTGTTTCTCAATTCCTCTAGGTTTACAAGCCCTAGTTGAGTGTGACCAATTTCAAGCCCCTCATAAGTTAACCCAGACAAATATTCATACCAAATATATTTATCCCTTGCCATGTATAATTGTAACTTTCAACACTATATACTCCTTAAATGCAAAACAATTTAGAAAACAGGCTGCAATGGATAACTGAAAGTAGCTTTAATGGTGATCCCTATAATTTGAATTGTGCGCTTCCTTAAGATCTTCCCAAAAATTGCCACAACAAAATGTTTTCTCACTCCTTCATTTTATTAACCACCACTACATGGAAAAACATGGAGGAATATGGGCATTAATGTTCTAATTTAGAATTATGACACGTGGTAGTTTTCGCCATCAACATTCCTTACATAACTACCTTTTGAAAATTTGAAAATAAACATCTATGGGAGGTTATAAAAGAGGTTTGAAGAACTTCAAAATATGCACCCAAGTACAAATGCGATGGGAAAAGACCACCCATGCTAATAACAATCACGCTGAGGATGAGGTTCAACTAAGTACATAAAACACTACCCAATACGACACTTAAAGGAAATAACAAGGCCTTGAGCAACAAAGTGAGAAGTTCGACAAACTATGGAAAACCTCACCTGAGTTAGCATGATGAAATAAAAGGTTGCCCGCATTTAGATAACAAGGTTTTATGGATTAGAAAAATACTTAATGAGATGGGGAACAAAACAATGGTAACACTATGCATGGTTTCATTTCTTCATTTCACAACATAATATTTAAGAATATTTCAATTTTCTCTCATGTGTGTGAGTTAAATTCAGGAGAATTTTTTAATGTAGAGAACAAACTAAAAATAAATAAAAAACCCTATGAAAAAAAACTAACCTAACTAACCAAGATTTACCCTAACATATGATTAACCCTAACTAAGAAATTAAATTTGATTTCTATCGCTATATTCATAGTAGTTTTTATATGAATTACAGTAGGCTTGTCCTTAAATTCACTTGAATAAATTTATAATCGCCTACTACAACAATGAATTATCTTAATTTATTTGCATTTAACAAACATAAATTCAAATGTATACTTACCAATAAATTGGCTCATATGTATGAAAATGAGATCGTTAAAGTTTGATTGCACATGGCTTTGTTGGTTCTTCCATATTGCTTATTCTCCCAGTCTCGGTTCATGGTTTTTTTTTCACTTTGTTCATCTCCATGAATGACTATATTCATTTCTTGATCCTCCTTCCTTCCAAGATTCTCTGAGTCTGGTCCTGTCTTCACTTTTAAATTCATTAGTCTAAGTAGTAACACAATTTACATTATCATCAGGGAGAGAGAAAGTAAAAACTTCATACTCTATATCCTACATGAAATCATGAAAATTTCCCTTTTAACTTGTGAATTTTCAGTTTGGAGTGAAAAACGCACGTCTACCACTCACTTTTCCCACTTTTTCTCTTCATCATCCTCTTCCACATGTGACACAACCGATGACTCATCATTTTCTTTTCTCACTTTTGGCACACTATTTCCAAGTTTCGATGTCCTTGTCTTTTTTTGTGCTAAACCTTAGGATTATCCTCATAACAATTGCAGTTAATAAATTGATTTGATTTAGTAGTTAATTTTTCAATGTTTCCAATTTCACTAGGCTTAGGAATTTTCTCAGAATTTAGACTTATTCTTAATAATGGTTCCTTTATTTTACCAGTTAAAATCTCTTTCGTTAACAAAATCACGTTATGTGTGGCCAAACTTACCCTACTTCAAAAAAATTTGCAATCAAGTTCACCATGGTCAGTTGTGTCATGAATTTTATAGTCGGTGACCCTACCAAAGGTGAATAAACTCACAGGATGCAGCCTTCCATTAATTTTTTTTCAGATCTTATTAACTTCCATTTTCATATTACCAACTTGCATAGATTGTCATCTTACAAGCAACTCTCAAATTGTGAACCAAGACAACAATATTGATTCTAGCTAGAACCAGAGAGAAAGATATGAGACCTCCTTCTAGCATTAGTTCTTGTTGATCACAATGTTAGTCGCACACCAACAGTGTAGATAAATCCTTAGAGACAGACCACAAGAACCTATCTTTACTTGAAAGACTGAACCAAGACAACCTAAATCTAAGACTGACTCAACTTAATTTCAAGGCTCATTTATGTCAAGTCTTGATCATAATAGGTTCACATCAAATTTCATTGTGATAATGATGTTAATAACGAGGGGTAAATGGTAACTTTCGATTCTCAAAGGAATCATAAAGATCGGTAAAAATATTCTCGATCTGGTTATAAGACAATTTCATGAAATCAACAGATTTGTAATAAAATTTTATGAATTTCAAACAAATTTTCTATCACTTAAGTAGATTTAGCTTTAAGCATTCAAAAATGTTATGGAAACAAAATATTTTCAATAAAATTTTCATTCATTCATCTCTTTTTTGGAATATTTTCTAAAATTTAACATCTATTCTAAAATAAAGCATCAAAATACTTGAAAGTAAAATTGCTCCCAGGTATTATCCATGCATGCCCCAAGAATTAACCAAATCAAAGAAAACCACTCTATACTTCACCAGATTGCTTCACAAAAAGGCATAGAATGATGTGAGATTTTAAAGAAAAGGAGGTTTATTTGGACATCGAGTAGGTTTTGTATGCACCCTTAAATGATGCAACATACAGTCTTGTCTACTTGAACAAACAACTAGCTACAAAGGATTTCATACCAGGCAGTGGATTTCAAATTAACTTTGATATTTATTAGCTTCTATGTGCATACAAGTTTTTAATCTGGAAGAATTCAAAAAATAGTAAAAAAGAATAAAACTTAAAGAAGTTTTGGCTCTTCTAACATCCACAAATTTTGAACTTTACTTCAAATGAACCATCCCTTGGCCTTTTATAAAAACAAGACATAGGGGAGATAAGAAAAATGCATGAGAGGAAATACAAGGGATGAATCACAACAAGGCATGTGGAATATGACATCTAGCAGGAGAACTGCTAACGAAGTCAACAAATACCAACCTTCCTCAACACATTGATAACTTTCAGGTTTTATCTTTTTACTATTGCCAGGATAGTAACTTGAATCCAAATAGAATGTAGGAACTCCCCATATATTTAGAATGATTGAGTGGAAATTTTGTTCCTAAATTTTGGTTCTTCCTCAAGCTTAATATTCTTAGGATTGAATCACACTGGAGGTTGGTGCATCCTTTCGCCTCATTCATAATACCAGAATCCCTAGTATTTTGACAACAAAAGCTCCTCCTTCACATAGATTCCTGAAATGTATCACCTGATATGGATATGATTTTATTCATGATTCAAATTTTCCTGACCATGTTGGGACTATCAAATTTTGCAAATTTGATGTTCCCATAATGAAAATTTTGGCTTTGCACACTTAGAAGTGCCATCAAAAGATCATCCCAAGTGACCTACTTTGGAGGGTCATAATTTAGAGCCGGTTTAATTTCATGCCAAGTCCCTTGGTGAGTGTATTCAGTTGACATATGTGAACATGTGTTTCTGATTTCATCTTCCCATGATGAGTTTTGACAGGGTTTTGAAATACAAAGCTGGAGAGTTCTGGGACTGTTTTGTTGTTTACAAACTTTCAATCCTACGAAGTGGCCTCCTATTCAGAATGATATTTCACAATTGGATGATCATTATGACAAATGGATTAGTTCCTTTAATTATCCTTATATGCATATGCTCCCTGGTCTAGTTTCAGAGCCTCAAGATCTAATTTTTTATTTTAGCCAGGTCAAAAGCAAATGCAGTTTGTTCTATTTTTACATCTACATTTTTAGATTTTTTTAAGGTGGTCAACTTTGATCCTCAATATCTCATGAAGAATGTTGATTGAAATAAATCCCTCTTTCATACATTCTTAATGGACCCAAATGATCTAATGTTTCTAGTGGTAGCTTCTCAAGAGATGATTTGGTATTTTTCGAGGATGTGACTTGGTGAGCCTTAATTGGTTTTCTACAAGTGCAGTTGTGGGAAAGTCTGAGTGAGCCACTTTTTCAATTACTATCTTGCACCTTAGGATGAATTTCACTTAGCCATTTGTTGCACTGAGTTTTTCAGTTCAAATTTCTACATGCCTATAAGTTTTCATGGCTCCATGAGGTTGCTTGACTAGTTTTCCAAGGTGACTCTAGAGGCCACCTGGGCTAGTTTTGATCACTGTGAAAATATGCTAGAAAGCAGATTTTAATGATAAACCACTTTAATTTTCTTCGATTGAAGCATATAGAAGTAGCCTCAGATCAATTCAGGACAAAAAAAAATTCAAAATGAAATTTTTTAGGCCAAGCCCACATGGAGATCTGGCATGTTATGAAGTTTCATAATGAACAAGAGCTTGAAGATGATCAAACAAAGGGGCCAACATACATTGAATTTGTTAGCAAAGAAATGTTTGAGAAGGCCATGGAAATAATTTAATTAGATAAAATTGATATAGTCAATATTGTTTAAAGACTATCTTTGCTAGAAGATAACAATTATGTGAGTATGTGGAAAAGGAAAAATGGAATGGAAATCAGGTGTATATCCTTTAGGAACACTTAAGTATTGTGCATCTCATCCTCACCATAAAGAATAACTTTGTGTATGACAATATCCTATTATTTAGAATTTGATATCATCAATAGAGCATTTCATGGGTATCGAGTACACCAAGTTCTCTTTAAACCCTGAGAATCATGGTATAGAAGGAGAAGTTTCAATGATCACAATCTTAGCATGAGTATGGTTTATGATAAATTATGAAGGGGGAACCAAATCAGGTGATAAACTCAGATTCAAGAAATAAGGGTTAGTGAATTGTATAATAACCATAAAAGAGACATCATTCATAAATCTTGAAGGCATAAACAACATCATGTTGAATCTTTTAAGGTTGTAAGAGAAAGAAAAGGAGAAGAGATGGTGTCGGTTTGAATAGCCATGGGATAAAGTCACAACACTTTTTAAATCTTGTTAAGTTGCTTGAATAGCTCTATGATACTGAGGAAGCATATCTTTTATACAAATTCCTATTGTTAGGGTTTCCTAATTAAGTGGATGTGAATCAATGTCTTGCAACCATTGAGTAGGCCAAGAATGAGTTCTAACTCAGCTCATAATTGACTTGGGATGCATTTAGGGTGGGTAAGGATTCATCAACTGCTTCATGTATGATTGGCAGCATGGAATTGCAAATAGATGAGTGGCTCAAAGTGAAGGAAACACTTAAATTGCCCAATGAAAATCAGATGCAAAATAATGTTAGGTTGACATCCCACTTTGAAATTGGGAGTATTTCACATATTTTGAAAGGAAAAATCTAGCATAGGAAGCAACCACGCACTAGCTGAAGTGTGTGTCAACAATGTCTAAGAAGATTCCATATTGGCACTAAAGCCAAATCGCATTATATTTGGCTTGGGTGCACTACGAGAAGAATGCCATATTATATCTTGAGAAAGCTACAAAACTATATTGCAGCAAGATTGACACCAGAACCCTAATTTTATGTTTTATAATGGAGCTACATTTGTCAATATGGACCAGATAGCATGCCCACGAGTACATGATGTTATTGCAGGAAATGTCTTGGCTTCGATCCCTAAATAATATTTATGCATTCATTCCAAAGGATTTGAAGCTACTTATTTGGGATCATGAGAAGTTCAAATCTCCCAAAGAGAGCACAAAGGAAACTAAATCTTATGAAGGATGTAATCCTTGTAGCTACAATAATCATTACAGCTTAGAATTAGTATGGGCATAGCGACTGCAAGGACAATGTTATTGTCTAGTTTAGAGAAGAAATTGAAATTGTCCCATTGGTTCAATTTAAGATAGCCAACTCATGGATTGAGAAGGCCACCGAACGGTGTTGCAGTGAAAATGTATACAAATTGTTTGAGGAAATTCTATTTTCACACATAAACTAGGGAAGGCTTATGCTACGAATGAGTGTGATGAGCATCATGCTATCTGAAGGTGATGAATTTGATGGTGCAAAGGAAACCATTACATAGATATAAGAATTTTTCACTGGAAACACCTTTTCTCAGGTACTCGATGTGCAACTCGAATACCTCATGGGCCGAATAGTGGCAAGATTGTAAGGAGTAGATCGTTTAGTGCCTTCAAATTTCAAAGGAACACATCTTACAGGGTTTTGAATGAAAGGGAGATAGAGTGTATATTAACTTCTGCAAATATTGGTATGATTCTCCTAAAGTTCATAGAAACGTAGCATAATGTGAAAAGAAGAAAAGCTATCAAATGTTGAAAGTCCAATTCAAGTAGCTGATGCGGCCACTAGTCATGAATGATGAGGGAGTTGCTATTGTGAATCTGGTGATGATTGTTGGGTTCTATGTTTTCCAACCCCCATCATGAAAGGACCTTGGCATTCCCCTCATACTTCAATGATTGTGCAATGGTTGTATGCTTCCCATCACCCATCACCGTAAATGATCTCTCGTGTCTCACTTCTTCAGTGATGCTCGATGCTTCATTTTATTTTTTCCTCATCGCTATATTTGTCTCCATTCTCTCACATTTTTTAGCATTGTGCGATATGTTGGAGTTAGGCCATGGTGGGCCCATGCAGAGGGGTACAATTTTAAAGTAAGGTTTGGCGATGGGTTAAAGTGTAAATCCCGATATGCATTTTTAAAAGCTTCCAAATTTAAAATAAGAAAATAGTAAACATTGCCTGGTGAAGGAGATTTGGGGCTTTTTATCTTTTCAAAAAAATCAAGCTTTAAATAAAGAGTAAAGTAAATAATGAATGTACAAAAGAAATTTTTAAAGGGGAAAATATTTTAAATGATTGTTGGGAAAGCATATAGTGGCATAGGTGAAAATATTATGCAGTAAGGTGGAATTTAAAAAAAAATAAAAGCCTCCATTATAAAGCTAGAAAACATTATTTGTTGGAGATAAAATGTAAAGTGCAGCACAACAAAGGAGGACTTAAAAGATTTCATGAGAAAATAGAACCATTTACACTATAGGGTAAAATGGAGATGCAGGTTGTTCATGAAGAGGGGTAATTTTTTGTTGCAGAATCAAGATGAGTGCAAGCTGTATAGGAGCGAATTTATACCCCTTGTGCAAATTCCCATTTTACACATCCTCAACTTAGAAAACCAAATCTAAAGGTGAAATTCCACATCAGGTGGTTAATTTCCTTCCACTTGGCATCTATCTATTGTGTCGATAGAATAATATTTGTCAGGGATGCCTACACGACATGTAGACTTCTGCACAATGCACTTATGTCCTTGATGGATTCATGCATCTAAAGTTGGCAGAGGTATTACAATTCCTATTGGGAACGGTTTGTAATGTCCCTCTTTGATCAATCGACCCTAAAAATGGTAGATTATTCCTTCTTCCTTCTAATTCATTCATTCTCATTCCATTACATCTTGTTCACAAGCTATAGCAATTTAAGTCTCATTCTTAGTATTTCTAGCATTCTAAACACTCTATTGCAGCAACAACACTCTATCAACTCTATCTAACAAGTGTGAAGCAAGCCATTATAGTAGGGGTTTGAGGTTTTGCAACACCTCCCTTCATCACAGTCGAGGCTATGGTGATTTTTCAAGCTCTCTTTCTCCATCATTGGCTAGTGATCTCTTGGTGGAGGTGGTAACATTTCACTCCTCTCCTTTATTATTTGGTTGAGTAGCTATATACTGTTTTGAATTGTTATTCATGTACTTTCCTTCTTTAATTATTTATCATACATTTCTCTATCATTGCTATTTGGTTGTCTGTGGAGGTGGAAACACCAAAAGGGGGGTCTGACTGAGGCAGGTCCCCATACAACTCCAACAAATTTCCCCTCTTTCTTGTGTCCATGTGGATGTGCATTTGGATCTAGCTAGTGAACATCCACTTTTTTGAGATTATCTTTGTCACCTTGGTCCTAGTTTATTTACTTTGTGTACTTTCTCATTTTTTTTTTACCATCTAGATTATACTAGCTAGGTTGTTAGTAGGTATTTTTGGTAGTTTCTTTGTGTTCATTGTTTTCTAGCTGTACAAATGCTAGCGCACCTGAGAGATGCCAGTGCACCGTGTTGACGTCCCAGAACTACACTATTTTCCTTGAACAAAGAGCTATCTAAGGCATAGAATCAACTCCAAAAATCTAGCTCGCCTAGCCCAAATTAAAAGTTCAGGTCTACAAAGTGATCGAAGGACTTTATAGTCCTCATCATTCTCATCCCACACATGAAATACCCCTTTAGAGTGAGGTAAGTTAAGGCAGCCTTCTGCTCTTGGCTCTTCATGACCTAGGGTCTTGATGTGGTTGGTCCCCTTCTCTTACATTTTTGGTGAACATGACATGAACCATTTTGGTTCCATTTGGTGATACTGAAAGATCCTTTCCTCATATTATAAGAGTGTTGTAGTTGTGAGTGTTGTGAGGCCTTCACCGTACAACCCAACCTGTGACCCCTAGTAGGCATAGTTGGAAGGCTCCAAAATTATTGTGTAACAAAACCTTAATTGGGTCACTGTCCTATCTTGCAACCTTTGGAGGGCCCTGTAAGAGTGTCATTCATTACATGCGATGGCCTCTTTCCTACATCAACCTATCCCCTCTACACAACATGTGAGTAGTGGTACTGGTATAACCTTCACCTCATAGGATCTACCAATGGGTTTTAATAAGGAACCATCTCCTATATAAATCCCTACGTGAATCAATGGAAACATCATAGAAGGTGTTCTTGTTGATCCGACGTCTCAAGTAAACATAATAACTAAGGAGATCATGCTAATCAAATTTTTTCTTAAATATGGGTACGATGCACCTGTGAGCACCGTCTGCACGCATGACGTACTTTTCGTACCTCCTTTGGGTAGTATTGTCTTGTCGGTTCAGGTTGGACCTAAATCTGTGAAGCTTTTTTTTAACATAATCCTTGGATCTAAACTCTTCAGAGTGAAGCTGGGTATCCCCTAGTTAGTAGCTATGAATGCAGTACCCTTAGTTGTGCATAAATGTTTAAAATTTATCCATGAGGGTTTTGTGCATGTAATTCATGACACCAGTTCTAAATCCTTGGTTGCTCGTGGTAGTGACTCCTTGGATTATTGTTTGCCTACACCTATTGGTTCTCTTTCGCCTAGGAAGGACCTCTTATATCATAATTATCAAAATTACAAGATAGCGTGCTTAATGCCAAGAGTGAGATACCCTCTATTTCCTTATGTTATTTCACATAGGGCTTGCTTAAGAGCTAACAGTGATGTTGCTAAGGAACATAGAAGGGAAGAAGAGAAGCAGTCCTGAAATCCTCCTTCCTCTTATGCTATTTAGTCTAACGCCCCTTGTCACCCTACTGTGATGCCATAAAATTCTATTTTGTGTATGCAAGAGAATCCTATGTTGTCTGTATGGTGAAATTCCAAGCGTCCCATGATTGAGCTTCCTATTCTTCCCACAGAGCCTAGGCCTGTTTGGTATAGCAAGAAAAAAGGTCCCTATGGGGAATATTCTATGTCTCGACCTCCATAGACTCCTATTGCTTTTGCTCCCAAGGTGGTAAATAGGAAGAGGCCTATTGCTAAGGCATTAGAGCTAACTCCCCCCACCATTTCTCAACCTGCTCCTCTTGCTCCCATTCAGGAACCTATCCCTCCACTGGAAATAGATATGGAGGACACTCCCATGGCTAAGTAGGAGCCTTCTATTCCTTTGCAACCTCCAGCGTCTAGCTCGAAGAGTCATAAAAACTACCTTGCACATGAGTTCAAGTGTCGATAAAAGGTTCTTATGGATGAACAAGATGCCTTACAAAGGAAGGAAGAGGAGACAACAACCCTTGTATCAGGGCCTCCTACCATGTCCTCCTCTCTCCTCCCCTCTACTTCCATTCAACCAAGCTTTGCATTTCTTTCGGCTTCCACTATTAGTATGAATGTGCTTGACCCTAAAAAGGTATAGGTGTTCATCACTCCTTTGCAGATCCTCCCTTGTTGATGTCCCTTCCAGATATCATTCCTTTCCCAAAACCTATAGATATGTTAAACACTTTGGTGGTATCTGTTGTGGTTTTCTCTTCCTCCTCTTCCTCTGCACCTCTTGCCTCATCTATGCAGATTTCATTCCCCCTGACAGAGCAGAAGGTGGAGAGTGGTCCTTCCAACAATGGAGGATGTAAGAGGATCCCACCTTCTCTGAAAGGTGGTCCTGCATTGACTTGCTCTTTTTTGGTAATAGAACCAGTCTTGACTTTCCCTAAGTTCATCACCGCTCTCGAGTCACTCGATGAGCCTAGCCATGAATCTTGGGCACAACTTTCCCCATCCATTGAGGTATGACATGAAACTCCAATGAAGTGCATCTTTAACTCTCTAGATGAAGTTTTGACCTTCTCAGTGATCTTTGTGAAATCATTGACCATAGCTCCACAAGATCGGACTGGAGGAGACCTTGCAGGGGCTTCTTCCTTAGCCCTTGTTGTGGGAGGGTTAGAAGCTTCTCCTCTTAACATCCCACCACTATAGGCTTTTCCTCATTCCCCCTATGATGACCTAGAGTGGGAAGTGGAAAAACTCTTGGTCAATCAATGTGAGGGGAGGCCTCTTTTTTACCTTTAGATTAGATGTGTGTGTGGGTTGTGATGTGTTTGCCTGTGATTGTGTTATGTGTTCTTGGATGACCCTTGTCACCCTTGTTGGTGCTTGGATACAAGAGTTATTTTTTGTCATAAACCTTCTTCTATTTGTATCATCATTCTTCCATGTTTGTGATTGATTTTTGGAAAAATTGGTTATAATGCAAATTATTGGGGGCATTCATGCTTCCCTTACATGTTGACCCAATTTTTTGTTTTTACTTTTTCTTCTTGTACATTCATCACATGGTATGATATAGTAGGGGGCTGATGATAGTTCATTATATATATATATTAATGAGCAGCTCTGACCCCAAAATATCATATCACCCCTGTGTCTCTTATTTGTTATCTTGTTTATTTCTCATTCTCTCTTCTTTGCTTGAGTTTTCCCTTTCATGTGTGACAACACCATTTCCATAACACTCCAATTTTCAAAAACCGCATTCATTTCAAATGAATCTTTTCTCAAGAATCTTTGCAAACTTTTTTTCAAAAAATTGCATTCTCGACTTAAAACCCTAACGAAACATGTTTCCTTCATCATGGGTTTGTAAAGAAAAAACTAGAGACCTTTTCTTCGAGGAGAGAGTAGCTTTGACCTTCCCCTTACAAGGGGGCATTTTATTCCTTTCGAATTAATTGATGAAGTGAACATATTTTGAAAGGATTCCTTGATGATGAATCGATTTGAGAAAAAACATCTCCTCCACAGTTTCAAATAGTGCATCCTTTGAGTGGATCCCTTTCTTCACACTAGGTTCTTGAGGGAACGCTTTGAAAGATTTCCAATCTATCAACGGTCTATGTGAATATCTCCTTACTGTCCTGCGTGGCCACTTTTGGACATGTTTTATTTGCAGGTAAACATGTCACTTTACAGGTGCACTTGTGAAGCCGCTTTCTGACTCTACAGAGTCCCCTTTCTTGGGTTTCCTTCATATTAGTGATCTTGGGGGATACCTACCTACAAGTTTGTGGGCCTGTAGGGTACTTCTTCTGAGCTTCCTCCATGTGAGAGATCTTGCGGCTCTCTCCCCTATAAGTCTAAAAGTCTGTAGGGAACTTTCTTTGGGTTTCCTTCATGTGAGAGATCTTGGAGGAAACCTTCCCTGCAGGTTTGCAGGCTTGTAGGATGCTTTTTCTGTATTTCCTTCATGTGAGAGATTTTGGAGGACACATTCCCTATAGGTTTGCAAGCCTATAGGACACTTATTCTAGGTTTCCTTCATGTGAGAGATCTTGGAGGACACCTTCTCTGAAGGTCTGTGAGCCTATAGGATGCTTTTTCTAGGTTTCCTTCATGCAAGAGACCTTGGAGGACACCTTCCCCTGCAAGTCTGTGGGCCTACAGGATTCTTTTTTTAGGTTTCCTTCATGTGAGAGATCTTGGAGGACACCATCCATATAGTTCTACGGGTCTGTAGGGTGCTTTCTTTGGGTTTCCTTCATGTGAGAGATCTTGGAGGACACCTTCCTTGTAGGTTTGTGGGTCTATGAGGCACTTACCTCTCAGGGCTTTCTTCATCAGACAGATCTTGGAGTTTGCCTCCTTGCATGTCTACAGGCCTATAAAATGCTTTCAATCCATAGATTCAAAGTTTTTTGGGGCTATGAATTCCTTTTCCTACCCTGCGCTTTCGAGCTTGCAAGATTGTGGTATGCTTCATCGATGGTTTAGGTATAAATTTCTAACCCTATTCACTCCTCGATCTACTATACCAAAGCACTCATCAGTATTCATGCTTGCTAAAGTGGTGGAAAAATGTATAGGAGTGAATTTTCACCCCTTGTGCAAATTCCCCTTTTACACATCCTCACCTTAGAAAACCACATCAGTTGGCTAATTTCCTTCCACTTTGCATATGTTTGTTGTGTTGGTAGAAAAATATTTGTTGGTGATACCCACACGACATGTACTTGTATGTGCAACACACTTATGTCCCTGATAGATTCCTACATCTGAAGTTGGCAAAGGCATTACACTTTTGTAGACACGTAAAATATATTGATTGACATTGTGCATCTGATCCCGAATACTAACATCGTTTCATCTTGGATCATCCCTCAGTCTAACCATTTAATCAAATCTCCTTATCTGATTAAACTCATCAATATTACTCCCTTAATTAAATAAACTAGTTATTTAATTAAGTCTCTCTTTTTTTACCCCTGATCCGAGTGCTCTACCATCTATGTACACGTACTTGTGTAGATCCCTGTATAAAGAGGCAAGAAGAATAGGCCCCCAAGAAAAATGAACCATCCTATCTCGAACCATTTTCTCATAGCAATATCCCTAGCCAAGACTGAAGTATCAGCCTCATCTGTCAGGGGCAACGAGACCCGAAATGACTGCTACAATGACTAGGTAGAAGGGAGGTGCCAAGATCCTGTGTCGCTCGAGCTCTATTTTCCCCTCACAAAAAATGATGTCCTCTATGGCGAGGACTCTGTGGCAAGAATCACGCCCCTCGTCCATATCTAAAATTGCTCACCGACCATGAATTGACAATCTCAAAATACGCCAAACGTCCTCTAAGGTGATGGTGGCCTCGCCAGTGGGAAGATGGAATGAGGTCTCACTGTGCCATCTCTCAGCCAGCGCTGACAAGATCCCTAAGTGAGTGTAAATGGGTGTTGCGTAAGTAATATACCATAACCCCGTGATCTAGAGTCGATCCTGATCCCTGTTGCTTAGGTCTCGCAAATAGCCAAACAAGTCTCGTGACCTATGCTCTCGAGAGTAGAGCTCCCTCATCGCGTCTTGCATCAAGGAAGGTCACCATGTTAAAAAAATTGAAAAATTCTTCGCTGGGCATTCGAAAAACCTCTCCAGTGGTGCAACCCATGAAGGTGTCACAGTTTGATTTCTAATCAAATTCTAATGCTAGGGCATAAAAGACAAAAAATAAACCACCGTGGTGCACTTTTCCTTCCAGCAACGCACTTTGAGCAAATGTAAGACCATCGCGTTACATTTTCCAAACCACCCCGCCAGCCTCGAGCTCAGCGTCACAATTTGGAGTCTATTTTTCAACTCCAAACTATACCACCGTGGCGCTATTTGACACCAAGTGGTGCAGTTTTATTTTTGAGCGGTGCTATATAGCATTGCTATAGAAAGATTGACTTTGAAAGCATTAGATGAAGGCTAGAAATGAAAAATGAAGCTCAAGTAAGGGTCACTTACCGGTGCCCCAATGCCAGGTGGTTGCTGGTATGTCCAAACTCGATAAGAAATGTGCAGGGGAAGCTGTCATTGCGCCATATCGTTAGGAGGTCAGATCTCAAATCTCAAGGTTGCTAATGGAAGTGTGTGAAAATGACTTGAAAGTGACCCATTGGGCCCCTTTTAAGCTTAAAAATTAGGGATTTTCACCCTGATTGGCTGTCTTGCTGAGGTTTGGACCCCCAAACTTGTTTCTGTCTAGTTGAAGCCTGTTTTACATAGTTTTATTGCGTTTAGACATGTTTTTAGCCTATTGGAGCCTTTTCAGACCTGTTGGGCACCTTGTCCTCTTTTTTCCCGAGATCACCCAAAAATTGAAATTTTTCGTCCAATCTCTCGAGGGGGCAATATATTGAGATGTTTTTTCTCACCAGGTAGCAGTGGGGCAAGATTTTAAATAATAATTTTTTTTGGTTTTGATTGAGATTGTTTATTCTTTGAACCAACACAACATGTGCATTGCTTCAAAGAGGAGCAAAATGTAGACACGTAGATTTTCAATGTGCTTTGATTGATATCGTTTATTCTTTGAAATTGTGCATCTAATCCTGACTACTAACATCATTTCATCATGAATCATCCCTCGGTCTAACCATTTAATCAAATCTCCTTATCTTTTTAAATTCACCAATATTCCTCCCTTAATTAAATAAACTAGTTATTTAATTAAGTCTCTCTTTTGTTAATTAAATCAATCATATGATCTAATTATCCCTATTTAATTAAATAATCAATTTTATTTCATTAAATCTCTAAGTCTATCTATTAAATTAAATAAATTAAAACCTTATTTGATTTAATCTAACACCATCTCTTTTAATTAAATAAATCAAAATCCTTATTTAATTATTCTCTTATCATATTCCTCTCTTATTTGATTTAAATAAATCCATAAATTTGAGTCAAATAGGTCACATCATCTAATCTCTCATTAAATTAATTAACCCTTGATTAATTTAATCTTTGGTCATGTCCCATCCTCTAGATTTTGCAAGTTGCATATGAAAATAGATTTAATTCATTTATTAAATCTCTATTTTCCTCACAAGGCATCTTTTGGAATATTCTCCAAGTTTGAATTCAAAAATTCCAAGTCAACATGTACATCCAACAAGGAAATAACTCCATCTTACATGTCCTTTTCCTTCAGCCAAGTGGCATTTATTGCATTTTCCATTCCCTTTTGCAAGTCATTTAACCAAATTTGAAATTCAAAAATATGCATTTATTAGCACAATCCTCAAAACTTGCACATCCTCCATCCACTCATAGATTGACAAGTGGCATCTTTCCATTTGATGAATGTTAGTCCCACATTGCTCAAATTTGGACATTCATCCATCTTGGAATTCTATAAATAAAGAGCTCATATCCTCATTTGATCATCCACAAATTATGCAAAGTTATTATGCTAAAATATTTAGCCATTTCCATCCATCAATTTTGAATCTTAGCTAGGTTATGTAGGTTTTTGGCTTGGAGCACTCAATCTTCATCAACAAAGTGGATCATTCATCAATCATCATCAACACATATAAATCTTGCATCTTAGGAATTGGGAAAGGGCCAATTTTCACATCAAATTGGCACCAATTCCCCCATGGGATCAAGAGTTTGCTTGCTTAATTAGGATTCAACCTTCGTTTTTTCATTTTCATTGTGTTCTTCATTGTTTTCTTCCTAATTTGAGTTTTGTAAATGGATTTCATGGGGAATCTTTTTTCATGCTTGTAATCTCTAACTTAAGGTGTTTTTTCTCATTGTTTTGCAGGTATTTGGATTGAGGTTCACACATTTGGTGCTAGGAGGGATTAATCTCATTTTCAATCACCTTTTCCTAAAATTTCCTCATTTTTCTTATACACAGAAAAATTCCCACGCTGAGAGCTCAACGTCATTGGTTTAGCACGACTGACTCTTCAGCATCACCAGATAGTTCCACTAGAAACTCAAACTGTGATGCTAGAGTCTTCTCGCCCAAAAATTTGAATTTCTAACTGTGTTGTTTGACCGTTCTGACCCGTGGATTTTTCAAAAAGAATCAAACTACGACACTGTGCAAAAGTACGACACGGTTGAGCTCACTATCCCCAACATAGAGTGACACTGACTAGTAAGTAGCACTATAGAGCACCACTGAGAAATCAAACTACAACGCAGTCACGGGTTGTGCCACTGGCAAGGAGTAAAAAGTTGAAATTTAATTTTAGCACGTGCTTTTGGTCATTAATGAGTTTATCTTCTGTTTTCTACTTTTTAATCTCTATATTTTGCAGAATCTGATTGGTTTTTTTCTCTTGTAGGTTGGAATTGAAAATGAAAGAAGGAGAAGCATGAGGATGATATTTCGCAAGATCAAAGTGTTTTTAAACACTTTAGTGTTTGTTTAACACTTTTAAGAAATTGTTATCACTTTTTTCTTAGGACACTAGTTTCGTTTGGGCTTTAAAAAGAACCTTTTCAAATTTTTCTTGTAAGGGGTAAAATGAATATTAGGATCACAACATACTAGATTTTGTTTCTTTAGTTAACAAATTGAACAAAATGTCTATCATTTATCTTTTGGTGCTTTAGAAAGAATTCATAATTTCTTTGGGGATCTAAAATGAACATGTGCTATCTTGTTTTGTGAAGGCTTACTTGAACTAACCTCATTGAAAAAGGACGTATGCACTTCTCTTGCGCTTTATAGCGATCTTGAGAATCAAAAGGCCTTTTTCATGATTTTAGGTTGAGATAAAGCAATCACCTCCACAGTTCATTTTGGGTTTAAGAATTGAAAAAAATATTGTGTGAGTGTGAGTGGGGCATTATTGCATACATTCTCTCTCTTTATTTCCAACAAATATTGATCGACTTACGAATATTGTCTTACTCACTTTTATTTATCCTAGAGGGCCTGCCTTGGGGAAAAAGTACTCACCCAAGGGAATGACTCAACCGGTAACACTCTAAAGCCAAGAGTATTTTCAACTAGGATATAAATGTAGGTATTGGAGTAAACGCAAATATCATGTGGTTGATTCCAACAAGATGGATCCGAAAGGGGACTCTTGTTGTATGGATCAATCTCCACGAATGAAAAGTCCTTATTAAAACCCATGTTCTAGAATTTTCCAAAATCCTTTGATCTATTTGTTGGTGCAAGAATGGTCATTTTGAAGCCATCCCACACTTTTACGGTCCTTTAGTAGAAATGGAAAGCATTCCATGGGATTTTCATGGGTGTTGATGCTTGGCTGCCCCAATTGTCGTTAATGAGTCATGGAGGGGAGCCAGTGGGGTCAATCATCTAACCATTTGCTAAAGATAAGCGTAGTTGGACTTGTCCAAGTGGGAATCCAAAAAATATTTTCTTACACATCCATAGGGTTGTAATTATTCATGGTTTCAAAATTCTTTGCTTGTACAAAAACATCTTGAAAAAAAACACTTAACATCTTCATCAAAATTTCAAACCCTTTTAGAAGACAAATACAATTGACCTGATCCATATGTTATTTCTTGCCCTTGGGATTCACATCCTTTAGAGGTTTCTAAACATTTGGATTATATCTCAATTTTTCTACTAAAGGTAAACGATAGGTAACCCTTGGCTTGAGTTCATCGAATTTCCACATAACATATTTTGTGGGATTTGAAGCAATTAGGACATTGGACATCTTAGCTTGAGAAACTTAATCAAAGAAAGTGTTTGTGGTAAAATAAAGCCATTAAGCAAAGCTAAGAAAAATGAACTTTCATGTGTGTTGAAGCCTCACGATTCTCAAAGAAGTCCAAATCCCAAAGCGAAATTCATTGGTTGAAAATCCGAAAATGTATGCACAAATTGAATCACTATAGAAGCATTGTATGCTCTTCATCTTAGGATCAAAACGAAATCAAAATCTTTTTCACCCATCCTTCGAACATCAAAAAAAAATCATCTCACTATCACCTTTTGGGAAGTCTTGAAAATCATCCTTAATGCTAGGTTTTTTTTTGGCAAAAAATCAAAAATCATCAAATCCTTGAGACTAAATCCTTGAAAACTTTATCAAAATTATCTTTGGATAGGTATGTGTAAATGCATCCTTTTGCATATGCTTAGTAAAAGTTATCAAAATCATCTTGTTTATCTTGGTATATGTAGATGCATCCTTCTTCATATGCTTAGTTAAACTATCATCTTATTTGAATAGGTGTCCATGGGTAGATGCATCCTTCTCCCTACACATATTCAAATTTATCACCCTTTGAGAAAATCTACCCTTTAGATAATCATCCAACATCTTAGGGTCTATTTGTTCAAAATCAAAAGCAATCAAAATCAAGGACAATCCCAAATCCAAAATCAAATCAAAATCAAAATCAAAATCCAAAACATATCCAAAAGTTTCAAAATCCTAGCATCTCCTTCAAGATTTATCAAAACAACAAAAAAATCCACATCATCCATCCCTTGCATCATCATCATATCACCTTTCGATCCTCAAGATATCCTAAAATTTTCTACTTTAGGCATAAAGTAAAGATAAATCCAAAGAATCAAGAGATTCATCTCCCCTATTCTTGAAAATTGATCCTTGTTTTATGGTTCAAACTAGATCTCAATACAAGAAGAGCATGGAAGCCAACAAAGAAACACCTGCTTCAAGTGATCTAATCCAAACAAACGTAGAAATGAATCCCGCCCAATCAAGCAATCCTTTGACCATCTCATCATCGCAAAATCCACAAGAGGAAAACCAAAGAGAGGATATTACCTTTGGGATGTCTCACAAAGAAATAACTAAAATGCTCCAAAATCTGGAAAACCATAAAATCATCAACATCATGATGAGGCTTAACCCTTCATTATACATGCTTGAACTAGCAAAACAAGGGGCAAAGTTACCTTCAGATTTCGACGTAAGTACCATAGTGGAGACATATTTTCCTCCAATCTCATCCACCATTCCCATCTCATATACACCCCCATCCCAAAGCATCATGCAAAACATTCCACAAATCACATCTTTTGCTCCAACCCAACCCAATGTTCATAAGGGAAATGCATTTCTCAATGCTATTCAAACACACCCCCTTGTTAATAATCAAAACTTGGATGCAAATACCATCTTGGAACAAAAGATACTCAAAAACCCATTACATAAGAATGTTCCTCTCACTTTCCATCATGATCCATCATCATCATTTTTCCACGCAACACCTCAAACTTCTCTCCTCACAAATTCGCAAGAGGAGGGAGATATGTTTGGACCACGGGGGATTTTTGACACCACAACATTTTCGTAAGAAATCAAACCCCTCACATTTCCACCTCTTCCACCATTGCCATCATCATCCACATCACTCCTTGGCTTAGGGCTTCCCCCTCTACCAACTATCAATCAAAGCATTATGCCAAATTATCAAAACTTTTCGTTGATATCACAACAACAAATGACAAATGCACAAGCAATTACAACATCATCAAACACCCCCCTAACATTGCAAAGCATGGTCTCTCAAGGATCAACCATACCATCCACCACTCAAATCACCAACATGACATCATCGCTCACCACAAATTCCATTCCAAATCCACCACCACCCCCACCACCACCAACTTCTAGCACATCAAGCCAATACAACATGGCATTGCAAGTTGCTTTTCAAAGGGGATTCCAACAAGTGCAAAAACAACAAGCCGTACAACTAGCCACTGAACAAGCCGCTGAAGCATCCCAAGCCACATTGCAAACACAAAAGGTTTCTCAAGCACAAATTCTATTACAACAACAAGAGGCACAAGAACAATCCCAAGCACAAGCAGCGCAAGGACAAGCTCAATCTCAGGAAAATGCCCAATATCAAGCACAACATGCACAAGCATAGGCACAACTTCTTGCACAAAAATAAGTAGCACAAATGCAAGCATATCAGCAAGAAATAAGGCAATATCAAGAGCAGCAAGAAGCAACCCAATTGGAAGCCCAACAACAAGCATTCTTGGAACAACAACACGCACAACAACAAGCACAAATATTAGCGCAACAATAACAAGATCAACAATAGGCGTTGTTTATACAACAACAGGTGGAAGCCTACCTAACTCGGCAGAACATACAGATACCATTGAACAACACATCAAACAACCCACCCATCCAACCCATAATCAAAACACCCAAAAACACCTTCATCCCACCCCCTGATCCGCAAAATGATGTAACGACACAAATAAGGCTGCTCTCACAACAAGTGCTTGATCTTCAATCAGGGCGAACAAAAAAAACACCAAGCAACTTGTGCCCCTATCCATTTGACAGGAGCCTAGTGATGAAACCATTCCCCAAGGGATTTGAGATCCCCCAGTTTGACAAATATCATGGGATGGGAAACCTTGAAGATCACATCAGGGAATTCTAGGTTCATTGCATGGAAGTCACATACGATGATACTTATCTGATGCAGCTAATTCCTAGGAGTTTGGCTAGCCACACTATGGAATGGTTCTCTCACCTACCTTTAGGCATTAGGAAATTCCAAGAAATTATAGAAGTATTCATAAAAAACTACGCATGTAACATTTCCATGTATGTTAGTCTAGAGGAACTCTCAGCTCTGAAACAAGGAAAGGGCGAATCATTCACTTCATTCCTACAACGATGGCGATCCAAGGCCCAAAGAACAACAAGTTTGCAACATCATAGCCAACCTTGAAGGCCTCTTGGAATCTCATCTCAAGGTTCAAGGCATCACCACATATGATTAGTTGATCTCGAAGGCTCTTAGCATTGAACGAGCCCTTATGACTCAACCTGCTAGATCAACTTCACACCCTGAACAAAAAAACAACCGCCCATCATCCAATTACAATGATAAACCTCGCATGTGGGAAAGGAATAAAAATGTTACTAATGATGGTGTCGTCGATGCCAAGGTGGTCATTAGTGCCCCTCACCAAAATACACCTGCACCACAAATCCAAATCCAACACCAAAACAATCATCATGCAATACAACAACCACACAACAATCTGACAATCAATAATCTCAATGATCAAAGGGGACCACCCCAACCAAACAAGTGTTATCCCAACTGAAAATACACCACTTTTGGGGAACCACTTGAAGACATAGTGAAAAAGCTGATAGACGAAAAACTCATCAAGGCTCCTACATTTGAGAATTACCAAGAACTGGATGTGAAACCTCCTTGGTATAATGAGAATCAAATCTATGAGTTCCATAAAATCAAATGCCATACCACAAATAGTTGCTTGAGATTAAAGAACATAATTCAAGATCTCATTGATAAAAGAATTATAAAAGTGGAACAACCAACAGGAAACCAAGATCTGAAGATATACATGAATCTAATGCCTAATCATGGCAATAAAGGGAATAACAATAACAAATATAAAGGGAAAGGCACCCACTCAAACATAAATCATGTGTATGAAATAGTCGTCACCTCCCTAGATGAAAACTACATGGTCATCACCATCAAGGGTGCCTATGCCGAAGATTGTGGAGTCACCACAAGAGGTGGAAAAGTTACAATCATAGGATCATCCCAGCCAAATAGAGTCCCTCCATCTATATTTGTTCTGAATGGCTACAATGTCCTAGATCAACTCATGAGAACGCCAATGCAAATCTCCATCATGGAGTTGCTAAAAATCTCATCTTCCCATAGGAAAATCCTTGAAGAGGCACTGGCTTCATCCACTGTCCTCATAGACCCTGATGTAGAGCAATTCCAAGCTATGGTCAGAAATATCATTATGCCAAATCTCCTCACATTCTCTGACCAAGATTTCCCCGCTCAACCATCTCACAACCATGCACTTCACTTGGAATCCATAGTACATAAGAGCAAAGTCAAAATGGTCTTGGTGGATGGAGGTGTGGGCTTGAATATATGTTCCCTCAATCTCATCAAGCAATTGAAAATATTAGAGGATTCTATCGACAAAGGAAAGGGTATCACAATAAGAGCATATGATGATGAAGAAAGAGTGTCTCAGGGCACAATCAAACTCCTTATTCAAGTAGAGCCTACCATCATGGAAACCACTTGTCAGGTCTTGGACCTCGACTTTCCGTATAACATTCTCCTAGGACGTCCATGGATTCATGCGATGAAAGCAGTAGCATCAACTTTCCATCAATGTGTGAAATTTACACATGAGGGACAAGAAGTTACTATCCATGGAGATCCTGAACCCTTCTCCTATTGCAAAATCCTTGAAGCAAAATACTATAAAATCCCCCAAGTACCAAAAAATGATGAAGGCCCATCCACACCATACATCAATCCTGCCACTCTCGCATTTACTTCTGCGACAAAGACACCCACCACTCCCACCATTCCTACCATCTCTGAAATCAAGGTCATTATCCAAGATAATGGTTGTGGAAACTAAAAGTTTCCTAATAATGATTTTGTGGTAGGAGAGTTACCATAGTCTCCTAGATCATGGGGATGTCCGCAAATAAATGAAGCCTCCACATCCCAAACATCTCCTGAAAACTATCCCACCTTTACAAGTTGGGGAGATCTTGGATGAGAACTTATTGAGGAAGATCCATCTCGTATGCTATATCAAGATGAAAGATCGGTAGCTGATTTACCAATGGATGATAGAAGCAAGGGTCTACAAGTGATGCTCGCAATGGGCTATGGAAGAAATCAAAGACTTGGACAAAACGATAATGGGCTTATAATACCTATCATGCCACAGACCCGACTGATAAAAAATCTTGGCCTTGGATGTACCCCTCTGAGAATAACCATACGTGGGTGAAGTCCTCCAGTTAGAACAATTAATAATCCTCCTCATCCAACCCCAACAAGACTACGCTTACCAGTGTCTACAGGTAGAGTCATAGATAACTTTACATTTGATATAACTATCTGTAGTAGTAGTTATGACGAGGATACCACAACCAATTTACCTAGGCTATTTGAGGATACCACTCTTTGCATGATTAGCACCCTATCTTTTGAAACAGACCACCAAAATCATGAGATCCACCTAGTATATCCCCAACTCATCGACTACAACCAACGAGGACCACCAATTCTTGATACATTCAAAAATGATGAGGCACTCTAAGAATTCATGGGACTACGAAATAACATTCCAGATGGAGATCACAAAGCAGGGTTGATAATCAAGCTAGATACACATGCCTATTATGGGGAAATGATTGAATCCCTCAGTCACAAAAGTGAAAAATTAAGAATAATATCCAAGTCCTTAAGTGAAAAACACACTGTGGCACTCTCTGACTAGAAAAAAGTAAAAAGAAAGGATGCATCCAATGGTGAAAACCTCTTCGAGGCACCCGAGGATGGGGGATTCAATCTTCCTTTAAGAGCTATTCATCAAGAAAAATCAGTAGTCTTGGCAAAAAAATGTAATCCGGTCAACCTAGGAACAGAGGCAACCCCACACATCACATTCTATGTGGAATCACTACTATCAGAAGAGCAAGAGCTCCTAGTAGCCTTCCTAAGAGAAACACAGATAAAATTCGCATGGAGTTATGCTGACATGCTAGGACTTGATTTAAAGACCATGGTTCACCACTTATCAGTATATCCAGAAGCAAAACCTATCAAACAAAAGATTCAAAAAATGCACCATCAAATCACCTTATTAGTGAAAATGGAGCTAAAAAATCTATTAGATGCAAGATTCATCCAACCGGTAGATTATCCAGAATGGGTGTCAAACCTGGTACCTATTTCAAAACCCGATGGGAACATCATAATCTACACAGACTTCAGAGACTTGAATAAGGCATGTCAAAAAGATGATTTCCCGCTTCCAAACATTGATATGATAGTAGACATGACAGCCAAACATGAGATGTCACTAATGGACGGATTCTCAGGATACAATCAGATCATGATAGCTAAAGAGGACCAACATAAAACAACTTTCACTTGTCCATGGGGGACTTACTATTGGAACATGATGCCATTCGGCTTAAAGAACGTAGGAGCAACATATCAAAGGGCCATGACATTGATATTCCACGACATGATCCACAAGACGGTCGAAGATTATGTTGATGACATTTTAGCCAAGTCCAGAAAGAGAAAAGATCACATAGCAACCCTAAGTGCCATCTTTGACAGATTGGAAGAGTACAAGGTTAGATTAAACCCAAAGAAGTGCATCTTTGGTGTACAATTAGGAAAATTGCTAGGATATATAGTGTTAATGAGAGGTATCGAGGTAGATCCAACAAATGTAAAAGCAATCCTCAAAATGGAGGCACCAAAAACATTAAAGCAATTAAGAGGTCTCCAAGGCAGGCTTCAATCCATTGGAAGATTCATAGCACAGTTGGTGGAAAAACAAAACCCATTCTCTCACCTACTCCACAAGGGAGTAGCGTACAAATGGGATACCAAGTGTGAAGAGGAATTCAATAAAATCAAAGAATATCTACTAACACCACTGGTCTTAATGCCACCAATCCCAAGAAAACCACTGATTCTATATGTATTAGCAACAATAACAGCCCTTGGAGCTCTCTTAGCTTAGCATGATAAAAATGGAACATAAAGAGCTATCTATTACATCAGCAGAACAATGGTTGGGCATGAGCTAAACTATTCATTTATCGAGAAAGCATGCCTCGTAGTAGTGTTTGCATCACAACAATTTAGACATTACATGTTGGCACACAAAATAAAACTCATCGCCAAAATTGACCCTCTCAAATACTTATTGTCAAAGGCAATGCTCATAGGAAGAATGGAAAAATGGGTGATGATACTATCAGAATTCAACATCGAATATGTGGAGCGGAAAGAAATCAAAGGCCAAGTCATCGTAAATCAACTTGCAGAAGCACCAATCTATTCAGAGAACCCTCTCATCTCAGAGTTTCTAGATGAATCTATTTTCAATCTCAACGTAGCTAACCACTGGAAACTATACTTCAATGGCTCATACACACAGCATGGATCAGGAGCTGGTGTCTTCTTCATCACCCCACAAGGGGATTGCATACCAAGGTCCTAAAAACTGGCATTTCCCTACACCAATAGCATTGCAGAATATGAGGCTTTAACCATAGGTCTCAGAATAGCAATGCAATGGAACATTATAGCTCTAAAAGTATACAGAGACTCTCAATTGATAATAAATCAAGTGAACAATGAATACTAGACCAAGGAGGACAAGCTCACTCCATACCAGAAATTGGTGGAGACTCTCAAAGAATTCTTCATTGAAATAACATTTGAGCAAATTCCTAGAACCAACAACAGAGCAACAAACACCATGGAAATAATTGGATCCTTGCTCGACATCCCCCACAACATTCCAAAATATGAATTCCTGATTGAGCAGCTTCTCATGCCTCCATTCGAGGTACCAGAATCATAATATGTGTTTGAAATCATTGGTCCTGGTGATCCTTGGTATAACGACATTTACACATACCTTCGAATAGGAGTCATACCCACCGACCTACCCTCAAACATAAAATGAACCTTTGTCAAAAAGGCATCCAAATTTGTCATCCTAGGAGATACCCTATACCATAGAAGCATAGAAGGAACCCTACTACACTGCTTAAATGCTGAGGAGGCATTAACCACTCTAACTGAAGTACATAACAGTATTTGTGGTTCACACTCAAGTGGAATGACCATAGCTAAGAAACTACTGAGGATGGGGTATTATTAGACCACAATGGAACGAGAAGCACATGAATATTCCATAAGGTGTCTACAATGTCAACAACATGGGGACCTCATCCATGCTCCAGCTCAAGAGCTTCATCCTATCGTCACACCATGGCCCTTTTTGCAGTGGGGACTTGATCTCATTGGAAAAATCACCCCCACTTCATCTAACAGCCACAAATTCATCATAACCACAACAAAGTACTTTACTAAGTGGGTGGAAGCTATACCCATGACGTATATAACTGGGAAGTATATTTCTAAGTTCATCCTAAACTATCTCATTTGCCGATATGGTGTTCCACAAGCCATTATCTCAGATAATGGGACACCATTTAAGAATTAGGATGTCCGTGACTTATGTGAAAAACTCAAAATCCAACATTGCTTCTCCACCCCATACTATCCCCAAGGCAATGGCCAAGTAGAAGCTACAAACAAGACCATTCTAAAAATCCTCAAGAAAATAGTCAATAAAGTAGGTCGTGATTGGCATCTGCAACTTAATGTCGCCCTCTAGGCCTATCAAACCAGCATCTGAACACCCACCGGTGACACCCCTTTCTCCCTGGTCTATGGATAAGAAGCAATACTCCCCATTGAGATCGAGATCCATCACTCAGGATATCACTGCAAAACCTCATCACTGATGAAGACTACCGAGTGTCAAGATTGAATGAGCTAGAGCTACTGAATGAGTGACAGATAGATGCTTTGAATCATTTACAATTCTATTAGAATAGACTCAAACGAAGCTACAATAAGAAAATTAGAAGCAGGATGTTCCAAGTCAGAGAACTAGTATTAAAGTAGAATCAGAAGAATGTCCCAAACCTAAGCAGCAAAGGAAAATTTGAACCTAATTGGTTGGGACCATTCATTATCACAACAAGTTACAAGTCAGGGGAATATCAGTTATCAACACTTGAAGTGGAACCTCTGCAAGAGCCCATGAACAACTCTCACCTCAAAAAGTTTTATGCCTAAATATTTCAAGGTATAGAACCAAAAATCCAAAAAATCAGAAAATGTCCTGAAAAAATGGTTACCTTGGTGAAAACCTGGAAAATAGGAATCTTGGTGACAACAAAAAATCAAAAAAGAAAAAAATCCAAAAAAAAAAAAAGGATTGAAAATAGTAAAGAGAAAAAATCGTCCTCTAGTGAAAACCACTTCGGTGGAACTTTGGGAAAGTACCTTGGTGAAAATCTGGAAAATAGGCACCTTGTGTAAATAAGCATTTCCCATCCACCAGGATCTTTACGGCTTGTTCAACATCATCCATCCATTGCACTTCCATCATCCATCGCATCCAAATTTGCATCCATCACTCATCCACCCGCATCTGCACCATAGCTTGGTCTTGTTTTCGTATCATGATCCATCCTAGTACTACTCGGCCCATCCTTAAGGTTAGTTTGTTCTACCTTTATCGGAGTAGTCTATTGCATCACGTTGGGGGAATGTTCTCATCGGATCGGATTTGTGTATATCCTTAAAATCCTCAAAACAGAAAATCCAAAAACATTCAAAGAAATGTCAAAAAGCCAAAAACAAGGTCGTCTTGTCAAACTACGTCGTCTCTAAGCTTGAATGTAGGAAAGGTTGATCTTTGATCATTCCCCAAGACATTTAGGTCAGTCCTTTAGGAGTCCGTCATAATAAACTGACATCTCATCATGTATATCATCATCTATAAATCGGTCAACTCGTCAGTCAAACTATGTGGTCTCTACGTGTATAATGTAGGCAATACTAATCTTTTGATCAGCCCCCAAGGCCCCTAGGATAGGTCTTTAGGTTAGTCTCTTGGTAAAAATCTCGGAAAACCCCAAAACATTCAGAAAATAAAAAAATCAAAACATTTTCAAAATCTCAAAAACACCAAAAACAGCCTCAAAACATCTCAAAAAGATAAAAAACAACCAAATATTTTAAAAAATCCATCCATCTCATCTCGCTTGCACCTGCAATAACATCACTCATAATAAATGATGGTCATCCTCAATCTTTGGTAAGATAATCAGAAAACAAGTCTAGCAGGATGAAAGTGAAAGCTCAAAATCGTCAAGTTTTAGGTCTAAGTCAGTACGTAAACAAGTTGGTCATCTCTTGGTGTCGATAACTCATCATCCAATTGGTCCCATATCAATCATTTGAAAGAATTCTTTGGATAAAATAAATGACATGCCACCATCCACTAACATTTCCTAGGATGAATCCTTCCTACAATGGGCATTATCTTTTGGCAATAGTTTCGACTCTTATCCTTTAAGACGCATCCTCTTTTGGTTAGCGGTATTGAAGAGCATCAACTTGTTTTTTTACTTTGTCTTTATCTGTTGACTTATTTTATTGCGCTCATTCCAAGGACTTCTCGATGATATCTGAACAAGAGGATTTAGAGATAGGAATGGGGCAATGATCATTATCTTTTTGTCTTGTATGCTTGTTGGACGTTCTTGTAATATAACCTTGGTGAATACTTGCTTTGTTAGGTATGTATGGAGGAGGTTTTGGACAACTTGTTGACTATTGCATTGATATGTTTACCTTTCCATGTTTTGGTCCGAGTTGTTTGAAATTTCTAAAGTGCACCCTAGCAAGGTTTCTGTATGTCAGATGTGAACAAGGATACTCCTATCTGTTTGTCATGTCAAAGTCCATCACATTGGGTACAACGCCATCCTGGTTTTCTATACCTTGATGCATCATACCATGTGTGTTATCAAACATAAGGAAATCGACCCTTTGAAAATCCCAATTCCTTAGCAAGTCATCATCATCATCATCATTTTCATTTTCATCATCTTGTGTCTTATTGAAATGACTTCTTCTCTTCTTGCTCACTGCACTGACAAAGTACTATGACATTTGATCATCGCCATCACCATCATCATCATAATTGATCCTGCATCCACAAATCATTAGCATATTGCATAAACATATCATATAGGAAACATATGCATTGCATTTCCATCATCATATAAATAGGTTATCATAAGCATTCTTTATAGATAAGCACATCCATTTTATTGCATTTCATCCATTACATTGCATCACATTTTATTTATCACATAAATCATCGTGTAACATTCATTTGCATGTCATAATCATTTTTATCATACATAATAGGTACATAAGCATTATAAATAATTAATTTTCATGCATACTTGCATAACATCATAAGGTCATCTCACATATTGCATTCATTTTGACATAGAACATCATCATCATTGCATATAGTACATCACATTAAAATGCATCATGTACATTACATTATCAATCAGTAGGTTTAGGATAATAAAATTTGTTATTCTAAGAATCTTAATAAACCATCCCATTTGCATCATATTATATAAAACACGACCATCACATTTACATTGCATTATATCACCCCACTAATCATCCATGTCATCTCATAAATAGCATCATAAATCATTCCACATAAGCATAAATAGACAAAATTCATTACATACAAACCGTACATCCATCCATAAACATTTCATATATAAGCAGGATTCACATATCATTTCACGCATACACCATAGATCATTTCCATAGCATTCTGCATATTACATTTCATATCACATATCACATCACCATTTACATCAACATAAATAGATCATCATATAGACATCATTGTACATCACATAAATACATTTGCATATCATAGGTTAACATAATATAGATCTATTAGTCATAATCATTGCATAATATGATCAGAAATAAATGCATCAGATAACATCATTGCACAACATATAGAAATAAATCATCCATGTCCATGCATAAATGAATGACATCACATCACATCACATTAAAATCATCATCGACCCATATATATCATCAAATAACTGTCATAGTACAAGAATAAATCGGATCACTGTACATGTATGTCAATCAGTACAAAAGGCCCATCAGGCTATCAAAAATGAGCCCATAAGGCACAAAAAGTATCATCTCAATCAAGCTTTATCCCCATGTATGCTGCCCCCGCCCCTGTCACTGTGACCCTCTGCTAGTCTGTGGTTGGTCCTCTCCGAGTACTTTGGGACTCATCCTGCTCTGGGTATGGCCTCATGATAATGCCTCCGGTAGTACTCAACCTCTTGGATGGCATCCCTATGGGACCAAATAGACACTATACCTTGGGAAGAGGAGGCTGCCATACTCTTTAGTTGTTGTCTCCGGCCTAGCTTTGTGGCTGACTGTAAATCTGCAGACTATCTATGTTGTATGGCCTGATCTCTCTCAGCTCTCATCTGCTCTCTCTCAGCTCGAGCCTAATCCCTCTCCCTTATCACAATCTGGACCTGAGCCTGTAACTACACAATCAACGTATCCCGAGGATCCACCTTCCTTGTTGGTTGTGCTCATGGTTGTACCTGAGGTTGATCCTCAACTCATGGTGGTACACCTGGTGGCACCTACTGCTAATCCGGCATTAGTACATCTCCCTTCCCTAGCTAAACTAGAGGCACAACCGGTTGGTCCTGTTGACCATCACCCCTTCATCCTTGTCCTCCCCCTCTGCCTCTAACTCTCCGTTGATTGGGGACTGCACCTGGAATAGTCAATCTAAGCGGGGGCCAGAACCAATCCCTATAGGCTTGTGTCATGCCTAGATTTGTAGGCCCATGGTCAAGCCACTAACTACCTGAAACTATCAACCACCTCCAAGGTAGGAATATACTGCCTCCATGACACCTGTTTCATGGTGCGAGCAAAGATGACTACATAGTCATCATCAGGGTGATCCTGAGGCTCACCGAAATGATGTTGCACATGCCCAGGCAAGTACCTCTTGATCATCATGTGCTTCTGCCCCTGCATATACCGGTCCTGGCGGGCATAAAATAGCTGCTCTGCATCACTGGCCCATCCGGGCTGACCAAGGTATGGTTGCCAAGTAAACACTTGCATCTCGTCAAGGACCCTCCTCCAGTAGGGGATCTCGTGCTCACCTATGTGTGTGAAGGACACACTACCTCTGTAACACCACATGAGGAGATCATCAACCCCCACCAAAACTGAAACAACATGTGGATGTAGCACAACAATGTGCTCCCACACCAGACATGAAGAAGCATCACCCCTGATCCAAGTGCTCTACCATCCATGTACACATACTCGTGCAGATCCCTATATAAAGAGGGAAGAAGAACATGCCCCCAAGCAAAACGAACCATCTTGTCTCGAACCATTCACTCCCAACAATATCCCCAACCAGGATTGAAGTATCGGCCTCATCTGTCAGGGGCAATGAGACCCGAAATGACTGCTGCAACGACTAGGCGGAAGGGAGGTGCCAGGATCCTGTGCCTCTCGAGCTCTATTTGCCCCTTGCAAAAAATTATTTCCTCTATGGTGAGGACTCTATGGCAAGCATCACGCCCCTCATCCATATCAAAAATCACTTGCCGACCCTGAATCGACAAGCTCAAAATATGCCAAATGTCCTCTAAGGTGATGGTGGCCTCACCAGTGGGAAGATGAAATGAGGTCTCGCTGTGCCATCTCTTGGCCAGTGCTGACAACATTCCTAAGTGAGTACGAATGGGTGCTGCGTAAGCAATATACCATAACCCCATGATCTAGAGTCGATCCTGATCTCTGTTGCTCAGGTCCCGCAAATAGCCAAACCAGTCTCGTGACCTGTGCTCTCAAGAGTAGAGCTCCCTCGCCATGTCCTGCATCAAGGAAGGTCACCATGTTAAGAAATTTGAAAAATTCTTTGGCGGGTGTTCAAAAAACCTCTCTAGCGGTGCAACCCGTGAAGGTGTCATAGTTTGATTTCTAATCAAACTCCGACAAGAGGGCATAAAAGACCAAAACTGAACCGCTGCGGTGCACTTTTCCTTCTAGCGGCACACTTTGAGCAAATGCAAGACTGCCGCGTCGCAGTTTCCAAACCACCCCGCCAGCCTCGAGCTCAGTGTCACAGTTTGGAGTCTATTTTCTAACTCCAAACTACACCGCCATGGTGCTATTTGACACCGAGCGGCACAGTTTGATTGCTGAGCGACACTATATAGCACCGTTGTAGAAAGACCGACTTTGAAAGCACTAAATGAAGGCTAGAAATGAAAAATGAAGCTCAAGTAAGGGTCACTTACCGGTGCCTTGATGCCAGGTGGTTGCTGGTACGTCTGAACTTGATCAGAAATGTGCAAAGGAAGCTGTCATTGCGCCATATCGTTAGGAGGTCAGAGCTCAAATCTCAAGGTTGCTAATAGAAGTGTGTGAAAATGACTTGAAAGTGACCCCTTGGGCCCCTTTTAAGCTAGAAAATTAGGGTTTTTTCACCTTGATTGGCTGTCCTCCTAGGGTATTGGACCCTTGAACGTGTTTCTGTCTAGTTCAAGCCTGTTTTACATCGTTTTATTGCGTTTAGACACGTTTTTAGCCTGCTGGAGCCTTTTCGGACCTGTCGGGCACCTTGTCCTCTTTTTTTGCGAGATTAGCCAAAAATTGAAATTTTCGTCCAATCTCTCGAGGGGGAAATATATTGGCATGTTTTCTCTCTCCAGGTAGCAGTGTAGCAAGATTTTAAATAACGATTTTTTTTGTCTTTGATCGAGATTGTTTATTCTTTGAACCAACGCAACATGTGCATTACTTCAAAGAGGGGAAAAATGTAGACACATAAAATATACCGATTGACATTGTGCATCTGATCCCGACTACTAACATCATTTCATCCTGAATCATCCCTCAGTCTAACCATTTAATCAAATCTCCTTATCTAATTAAATTCATCAATATTCCTCCCTTAATTAAATAAACTAGTTATTTAATTAAGTCTCTCTTTTGTTAATTAAATTAATCATCTAATCTAATTATCCCTATTTAATTAAATAATCAATTTTATTTGATTAAATTTCTAAGTCTATCTATTAAATTAAATAAATTAAAACCTTATTTGATTTAATCTAACACCATCTCTTTTAATTAAATAAATCAAAATCCTTATTTAATTATTCTCTTATCATATTCCTCTCTTATTTGATTTAAATAAATCCATAAATTTGAGTCAAATAGGTCACATCATCTAATCTCTCATTAAATTAATTAACCCTTGATTAATTTAATCTTTGTCATGTCCCATCCTCTAGATTTTGCAAGTTGCACATGAAAATAGATTTAATTCATTTATTAAATCTCTATTTTCCTCACAAGGCATCTTTTAGAATATTCTCTCAAGTTTGAATTCAAAAATTCCAAGTCAACATGTACATCCAACAAGGAAATAACTCCATCTTACATGTCCTTTTCCTTCAGCCAAGTGGCATTTATTGCATTTTCCATTCCTTCTTGCAAGTCATTTCAACAAATTTGAAATTCAAAAATATGCATTTATTGGCACAATCCTCAAAACTTGCACATCCTCCATCCACTCATAGATTGACAAGTGGCATCTTTCCATGGGATGAATGTTAGTCCCACATTGCTCAAATTTGGACATTCATCCATCTTGGCATTCTATAAATAAAGAGCTCATATCCTCATTTGACCATCCACAAATTATGCAAAGTTATTATGCTAAAATATTTAGCCATTTCCATCCATCAATCTTGAATCTTGGCTAGGTTATGCAGGTTTTTGGCTTGGAGCACTCAATCTTCATCAACAAAGTGGATCATTCATCAATCATCATCAACACATATAAATCTTGCATCTTAGGAATTGGGAAAGGGCCAATTTTCACATCAAATTGGCACCAATTCCCCCATGGGATCAAGAGTTTTCTTGCTTAATTAGGATTCAACCTTTGTTTTTTCAATTTCATTGTGTTCTTCATTGTTTTCTTCCTAATTTGAGTTTTGTAAATGGATTTCATGGGGAATCTTTTTGCATGCTTGCAATCTCTAACTTAAAGTGTTTGTTCTCATTATTTTGCAGGTATTTGGATTGGGGTTCACACATTTGGCGCTAGAAGGAAGGATTAATCTCATTTTCAATCACCTTTTCCTAAAATTTCTGCATTTTTTCTTATACACAGAAAAATTCCCACGTTCAGAGCTCAGCATCGTTGTTTTAGCACCGTTGACTCTTCAGTGTCGCCATATAGCGCCGCTGGAAACTCAAACTGTGACATTGGAGTCTTCCCGCCCAAAAATTTGAATTTCTAACTGCGCCGCTTGACCATTCTGACCTGCAGATTTTTCAAAAAGAATCAAACTGTGACATTGTGCAAAAGTGCAATATAGTTGAGCTGACTATCCCTGACATAGAGCAACGATGATTGGTAAGCGGCGCTATAGAGCACTGCTGAGAAATCAAACTCTTACGCAATCATGGTTTGCGCCGCTGGCAGGGAGTAAAAAGTGGAAATTTAATTTTAACACGTGATTTTGGTCATTAATGAGTTTATCTTCTATTTTCTACTTTTTAATCTCTGTATTTTGCAGAATCTGACTGGTTTTTCTCTCTTGTAGGTTGGAATTGAAAACGAAAGAAGGAGAAGCATGAGGATGATATTTTTCAAGATCAAAGTGTTTTTAAACACTTTATTGTTTGTTTAACACTTTTAAGAAACTTTTCACTTCTTTCTTAGGACACTAGTTTCGTTTGGGCTTTAAAAAGAACCTTTTCAAATTTTTCTTGCAAGGGCTAAAACGAACATTAGGATCACAACATACTAGAGTTTGTTTCTTTGGTTAACAAATTGAACAAAATTTCTATCATTTGTCTTTTGGTGCTTTAAAAAGAATTCATAATTGCTTTGGGAATCTAAAATGAACATGTGCTATCTTTTTTTGTGAAGGCTTACTTGAACTAACCTCATTGAAAAAGGATGAATGCACTTCTCTCGCACTTTATAGCGATTTTGAGAATCAAAAGGCCTTTTTCATGATTTTAGTTTGAGATAAAGCAATCACCTCCACACTTCATTTTGGGTTTAAGAATTGAACAAAATCTTGTGCGAGTGTGAGTGGGGCATTATTGCATACATTCTCTCTCTTTGTTTCCAACAAAGATTTATCGAGTTACGAATATTGTCTTTACTCACTTTTATTTATCCTAGAGGGCCTGCCTTGGGGAAAAAGTACTCACCCAAGGGAATGACTCAACCGATAACACTCTAAAGCAAAGAGTATTTCCAACCAAGATATAAATGTGGGTATTGGAGTAAACGCCAATATCACATGGTTGATTCCAACAAGATGGATCCAAAAGGGGACTCTTTCCATATGGGTCAATCTCCATGAATGGAAATTCCTTATTAAAATCCATGTTCTAGAATTTTCCAAAATCCTTTGATCTATTTGTTGGTGCAAGAACGGTCATTCTGAAGCCACCCCACACTTTTACGGTCTTTTAGTAGAAATGGAAAGCATGTCATGGGAGTTTGATGGGTGTTGATGCTTGGCTACCCTGATTGACGTTAATGAGTTGTGGAGGGGAGCCAGTGGGTTCAAGCATCTACCCATTCGCTAAAAATAAGCATAGCTGGACTTGTCCAAGTGGGAATCTAACAAATATTGTCTTACACATCCATAGGTTTGTACTTATTCATGGTTTCAAAATGCTTTGCTTGTACGAAAACATCTTGAAAAAAAACACTTAACATCTTAGAATTGCACTATCATCCTCAAACAAAGAACTATCTAAGGCATAAAACTGACTCCAAAAGTCTAGCTTGCCTGGCCCAAATTAAAATTTTGGGTCTGCAGATTGATCGAAGGACTTTATAGTCCTCATCATTCTCATTCTTCACATCAAATACCACTTTAGAGTGAGGTAAGTTAGGGTAGCCTTCTGCTCTTCGCTTTCTGTGACCTAGGGCCTTGATGTGGTTGGTCCCCCTCTCTTACATAAGCAAAATACAAAGGAAGAAAATAAAGAAAGAGAAGGAAGATATTGATCAACAGAAGATGAAGGATCTAGGTGTCTTCCACAGATGGATTTTAGGGCTCTTCTCCTTCTTATTCTCTTCTTTTTTCATTGTAAAGGATTTTGAAATTTTGTATGGGGTGGTGTATATAGAAAAATGTTGAGTTTGAGTCACAGGTAGAAGATGTGATTGTAATGTTTGATTTCATGAGTAAATATCAATCAGTTTGTGCAAAAAAATCATGACTATCATCAAATTGTCTCCAAATTAGTATACTTTAAATCATATGAATTTAATATACAAAGTATTTTGAATTTTTCATCTCAATTTCCCTAAGATTGTGTTGTTTGTTCATGGTTCTATTTCAAATAAACAGTTAAATTACTTTGAGTAGATAATTATGATTTTAAGTGTGTAAGGTGGATCTATAAGAATAATTTTGATGACAACAAGATTGGATTTGTTAGTGCAAGGAATTAGCAGTTTTGAATCCACTGATTGAAGTTTATTTGCTGATGAGATTTTCTTCATGACTCTATATTTGACTCCATGACCCAGAATTAGGCACTGATTTGTCATTCAGCTAAATGCATTTTCATAAGCAAATAAATAATTCAAAATCATTTTAATTTCAATTGTTGGGTTTAGGTTTAGTGTTGGTTTTTGCTTCCCAATTGTTGAGTAAGTGTTGAGATACCAAAAATATAGCCAGATTTGAAGTTTTCAAGACTTTCCTTGGTATATTTTAATTGGAAATTATCTTCTTTAAAATGCAATGTATGTGTATAATTGAAATAAGTCTTTAGGCATTGTGAAGAGAGACTCACCTTGGTCTTATAGAGCTAGAAGTGTAGGAGATTTCAATCTTTGACTGAATCTTGTTCGTTGGCCAAATCCATCTTTGAGTTTGAGTGTTAGAAAGTGGATATTCTTTAGGCCTCATTGGATATGTTGATTTGGGAAACCAATGGACCGTCCATACCCAAATTTTGCATCGCAATCTCTTCCTCTTGCAAGCACAAATTCCACACAGTAAATTCCTTTTAAAACATTCATAAAACTCTCATGGAAACAAAACCATTATTAATAAATCATCATTTAAACACATCATAAATATCACACTGTTAAAATCATATTCTCAAGTAATTGTTTTCTTTTAATTGGGTAAATGGACCTTTGGATCCTCGAGCACACTTAAACATTTAACTTTACTTTAATAATGTTACCTAGTACCCAATACTTCAGCTTTTACCAATAAATTTTTCGGGATCCCAGATTTTACCAGAACCTTCATGCTTTACCAAACCTTCACTTCTGGACCGGAACTCTTCACACAAAACTTTGCATTAATATTTTCACATTTTTGGCCTTCTAGTACCTAATACCCAGTACTTGGTACCCAGTACACTTGAATCATGAAGTACTCCAAAATTTTCCTTTGAATTTTAACTTCTAATAATCTCTTCAACTAGTAGCCACCTGCCATAAGCATTAGTTTTCACTTGGGTCCCCAAGTCTTACAATCTTCGTGCATGTTATGAGACCACACAACACTTTACTCTAGGTGCAAGCCTGGACATGTTTTTTTTTTCCTTTGAGAGGCTCAATTTTCTTAATCCCCTTCATGACTCTATTCTCAATGGACTAATAAGGCCTCTGGATTCCATGATTATCAGGAAATCATCCAACAAAAATTGCCAAAATGTTGACATATTTCATGCCACCCTTGGATGCACATCAATTATATCTGATCAGAGAGATCCCTTGTGCATGTTATTTTGATGATTTGAGTCATGGAAGTTTTTAAGTTCCTCAATTGTATCCATTTAAGGTTCTAAATCTACAAGTTAGGGATTCCAAAACTTCATATGTTTAAACCCTACTTAAACCCTAAATCCTAGTGCTTTGGTAGAAACTTTTGTTATATTCGCTCATTAACTCTCTACAGCTGGTTCTTGGTCATCTAGTTATGACTTATGTCTTAGGTAGTCATGTTCTTACTAACCCTTTTACCTGTGCCTTCCGATCATAGCCCCAACCTAAATATATTTCCTAGGTCTTATGTCTGTGGGTCTTGAAATATTTTCACTTGAGCCTAATGTTTTTCCCTAAGTCTGAATGCTCATGTCTCCATCCTTACGTTACCTAGGTGTGGACCCATTTCAAAACAACTTTTAAGTCATGTGCTAAATGCTCTCTGCTTAGGTTTTGCATCGCTCATCACTAATGCCTTGTTTCTCATTGTTTCTACTCCCGCAATTAGTGATGACCCCTTTTTCTCCTCCCATCACATATCATTGTTATCTTTTGGTCCTTGTTCTTCACTTTCATGGTGTGCAATGAGCAGTCTAGATTTAAAGCCAAAGAATCCAATGATCATCTTGGTTGTCTAGTGCATCACAATATATTAACTTAGAGCCTAATCCCTTTTTGTGATGCATGATGAAGGGAGGAGATTAAACAAAGAATATATAATGGCTAGGGTTTCATCGCGCCCTTGCTTCACATCGTTGTTCTAAAGCAAGGTGGTGGTTTTTTTTTTGTGATGTGTGATGGAGGAGGGTAATATGTTAGAGGAATATTTTGGATGGATAGGTGGAAATGGCCCGCTAGCCTGTGGTAACTTTGTAGGCCCTTTTTTTGCTCGACGGGGTGTAGGCATGTGCCACGTGGCTTGCTAGGACCCAATGTGAGTCATGTGGTGGAGATCATTCCATCAGAGAGACTCTAAATGGCTTCGCTCCGATGTGTGTTTATTTCCTTGATAGTGTTTCTTGGTGATGAATGGATGTGATCAAGCAAAGGGAATATGATGGTTGAGACTCCATCATGCCCTTGCTTCACATCATTGTTGTGAAGTAAGGCAATGAAATCATATCCGTGATAGGTGATGACAATGCAATGGTTGTTGCTTTTATTTTTCATGGAGATCGATGACCATGTTTTAAAATCTCATTAGGGATTTGATCTCAATCATTTATCTTGCATGCAATGGCCTGAATTCAATTACAAGTGGTCAACTTTTCCTGTTCATGGTAGTTTTGAAGGAGTAATGGCTCAGTGATATTTCTCAGCTACTTGATCATGTTTGATCGGTTGGGGTCAATTTTCCATGCCTTCTCAACATTGCTTTACACTACAGGATGACACCATTACTCCTTGATGTGTTGCAAATTCCATATTCCTCTATTAGGATATGTTCACCTAGGTTTTTTTTACTATAGAATTCATGGGTGCCCTCCCCTGTAGTCGTGAGTCACCATGCTAGATGTGCTTGAATGTTAGAGCCTTTATGGCTAGTTATGTTTCTCTATGGGGGAAACAATTCAAATCTTTTCTTCTTGATCGATTTCATCTTTTGTAACCCTAGTTAGTTTAGGGTTAGGGTTTGAACTTAATTCTTGGTTATGCTTGAACCATAAAGGAAAAAATTGTATCATTATTATGGATTCTTCCTCTGGCCCCTCTAGGATTTTTCTTTTGCTGACCTACAACTCTTGCATTCTTCCATTGTAAAAGTTACTTCAAGCTTCTATATTAATAAATTCCAACTACTATCACTATTACCTCATGCATGTTTGAGTAAAATTCATTTACCTCCATATATGAGTAGGTGTTTTTGTTATTTCTTTGACATATTATGTTGTTCTGAAGTAGGAAGGAGCAAACTATAAATTTGGTGCATCACATTCTTTCCATTTTATGTTATCCTTCTATCTCGTTTCCTTTGTGAGTTGTTAAATTAGAAGTAGTGATAGATTTCCATTGTGCCAGGTTAGACCAACACAATTTCACTTGGTTTAGAAGAGGAAGCCAACCTTCTTTGGAGACTTGACCTCAATTTGCAAGACCCACACTTCAAGGTCATTTCCATTGTGTCATTAGAACATTGAACTCTTGGTAAGTAAGGTGCAGTTTTATGTGACAACAAAGGTCAAGGATTCAGAGTAATATAAGACAACATTTGCAACTCCTTAGGGGACATATGTGTATGTCAGGATTCCTTTTGGCCTGACTAATGTGGGTGCTACCTTCTTAAGGGATATGGATTTATCTTTTTTTTATTTCATTCATATTTTCATGGTAGTGTACCAAGATGATCTCATTCCTTACTCCAAAATGGAAGAAAACCATTGTATGCATTTGGAAAAGATATTTATCAAAGCATTGGAATATTGGATTTCACTTAATCTTAAAAATTGTGCATTCATAGTTACATATGGGAAATTTTTGGGGCATATAGTGTCCAAGGAAGGAGTAAGGATAGACCCTAAAAGAGTAGCTACAATTGAAAAAATACCATAGCCAAAAAGTGTGAAAGGCATTCAATCATTTTTTGGGTAGGTAAACTTTTTGAGAAGTTTTGTAACTAATTTTGCAAAGATCACAAGACCAATCTCAAAAAAAAAAAAGGAGAGAAAATAGCATGCAATGAGGAGCCAACTAAGGCTTTCACAAGCATAAAACATGCTATTAAGGAGGCACCAATCTTGAAATCTCCTAATTTTTCAAAGCCTTTCCAACTTTTCTCCTTTGCCTCCTTTCACACTATTGCTACAATAATCTTACAGAAGAATCAAGAAGGATATGAGTAACCCGATTCCTTTTTCAATAAATGCTTACAAGCTACTGATTTGAAATATGATATGACTAAGTAGCAAGCCTATGCTTTGGTGAAGGAAACAAATTTTCTTAGGTCATATATGGTTGGTGCAATAATTTTTGCATATGTACCTACTGGAGCATTCAAGGATATATTAACACACTAGGAAATCATAAGCAGAAGATGTAGATGGATGAATAGAGTGAAAGAATTCAACATTGACATACTGATCACCAAGTTAGCCAGAGTACAAGAATTGGACAAAATAGTGGAAGAGACTAATTTAGAAGCAAATCAAATCAATCACGTTGAAGAGACAAATATTTCTCCCATCTATGACATTCAAAATTCAAAGTGGTATAAAGATTTCCTTTATTTTTAGAATATGTCATTCCCTAAGTGGATGATAGATAATCAAAAGATAACACTTAAGTTGTAGGACATAAAGTATGTTATCATTAAAAATGAGTTATGGTGGAGAGATATGGATGGAATACTACTAAAATGTGTTAATGGTGAACAAACCTTAAAAAATTTAGCTGAGATGCACTATGGTGTTTGTGGTGGCCACTACATGGCCAAAACTATGACACACAAGGTTTTAAGGGAAGGATTTTGGTGTGTAGTACCCCTCCGCTTTTGGCCCCTTTGTGACACGTGAGTGAGTTGTTTATTTGCGATTTGTGAGTTCTTGTTGCCCTTTTTTTGTACAAGTAAATTGGTTAATTAATGTGTTCCTTTCATATCATTATGTTGACTGTATTAGAGAATTTAAATGATTGGTTGATATATCGATTGAATTTTCAATATTTCCATTTGCATTTGCTTGGCATTAATAATATATCTATATATACTACTTTGTATAGTCTCTGGTTAAGATTGTATTTTGGAATATGGTTAATAATGCAAGGATTTTTATTATATATATATATATATATATATATTTATACATTTATACATTCATATAACTAAATTATGACATAGAGTTTAATAGGTGGGGAAAGTGATGTTGATATTATTATCATATACATTTATAGCATTATAGACCTTATAACACTATGTGTTAGTTCCTAATATTAGGTATATATTATATATTATTGGTATCAATATATACAATCATTTATATCTTTTAAATGGTTTAAATTATTTGAATGGTTTGTATGAGAAGCCTTGATATTACATATTATTGAGAATGAAAAATATTGTGAAATGTGTTAACACTTAATTCAAACCTACATAGTAATCATGAAGTATGGCAATCAATTTATCGTAATATACATATATGTGTATGAGTATATGTAAGTAAATGTCAATTTGTCAATATCAAATATACATAAAATAAAACAATAATACACACACACACACACACAAATGCTTAAATTTATTTAACTGTTTGAGTAAAGTTTGAATACATTTACATGTAAATTATTTAAATATATATTTATAACTATATTCCAGGAGTAAACAAATAATACTAAATGTTCTTATTTAGTGAAGAACAAAAAAAAAACTGTGTTGATATTTAAATATTTATATATTTAAGCAACAAAGCTCTAACTATTAACATTTTACTATAGCATATTAACTATACCATTATTTTGTTGTACCATGGATGCGTGTTCATCTACATCATTATTGCTTTATTTCTGCTTAAAATTTTAGTTTATATATATATATATATATATAACTTATAAAAGAATCTTACTTCAATCGTAGTGGCAAAGATCTCTTTACTATATTTAGTGCTTCCATAAATAAAAGAGCTAGTAGTTCATCATTGGTAATTTTTATTTCTTAAAATTAGTTAATTAGTAATATTAAATTACCCTGTTCTTTAATGGGCATTACAAAATAAAACATCTAATTAAACATATAAATAGGTTTTCATGGAAATATCAAATATAAATTAGCCTAACTTTGAATAACATAATAGAATATATATATATATAAAAAGTAAATCAAATAACCTGATAAATATTTATCAAAGGGTTTGAATATATGACTGCCACATTTCTTAGAAGCCTTGTCCTTACATCCACTTTCTGCATACTTACCACGTGGGTAGTAAAGCACCCTTCTGCAGCTTACTCGTTGGGCACACACCAAAAAAAAACATGGATTATTCCCTTGTTGGATTGCTTGCTGCGGAAGGCATGTCTTAAATGGAAGGATTGATAGGAGATACTGAATTAACAGTACACGTGCCTTGTCTAAGCTTCCATATTTTGCATACATATCTCCCATGGCAATTGCAGCTAGGACATCTGGCAAAACTATTTCATCTGTATGTGTTGAGGGATGTCCATACCTTGTTCCAGAAAACTCCCATTTTGAGCAGCCAGAGAGGAGGATGGCAAAGGTCGTGAAAACTACATTTGGGCAGAATCTTGAGGTAAGTAAATTGCATGTGTTACTTCACCCAAATTCAGCGCTTTATATTTCATGAGAATTTGGACTTGGGAAATCCTTTGGGAGCACCATAGTTGTACCAACTATGCTCATCATTAGCTGACAACATGTGTGCATGTTGAGTTCTTCCTATTTGAAGAAATAATGGGAAGCTCTAATATTTCTTAGTTTGACTGGTTTTATCTATTTGTTTTGTTAGAATTTCATTTTTTATGCCGATATTTGAAATGGTTGATCATTTGGGTGCCTAAGAGTACCATTTGAATTGAATCAATTCCTTATTGTTATTTTACTCCTTTGAAATGAAATGAATATGTTTTAAATTGTCCTCTCTCTCTCATTTGCATGGCAACGGACACATACATAAAATATTATTTTCTACAAAACAACTTCAATCAAGAGAACTTCCATTCCATTTGTGGATTATATTGGTCTTTTTTTTACGGCATTGGTTCGCAATTTGTAAGACTCTCTTTTAGAAAAAAAAGTTAAATTGATATTAATTTCTGAAGTGACTGAAAAAAATGGTTAATGGAACTTAAAAAGTAGATCAACAGGTAAAGTGAAACCAGTGACGGGGTAATTATTTCTCAATAGAAAAAGGGACAGTTTATCTATGTGACAAAGAATTCAAAGATTTTATTTGTAATTTGTGAAGATGGTGCTTGGAGCTTTAGATGCCCAGCTTTCACAAAGGGGAGTGTACCACCATAACATGGATTTCAGGTTGTTGTCTTGTAGAAAAACCAGTTGAGAGAAATTTTAGGAATTATTGTGTACCACCACAATAACAATTTAGTGGTCTGCATGTTGCATTCTATAGAACTGCACACTTTGATTAATTTATGAAAAATGAAACGAACTTGTATTAAGGAATATGTGAGTTCATTCCTTCACTTATTTTTAGAGAATAGATTGAAGCAGCAGTTGTAGAGAGACAGATTTTGATGCGCTTCATTCCCTTTTTTTTAATTATTTCTTTCTTAAATTCTGCCATGGAAAGGTTTCATATTATTTCTCCTACAAACTCTATATAATAACTGCCTTGCTGCCAGCTCAAATTTAAACTCATCTTTACTCAAGTCACTAATATGTGATTTTCTATAGTCAAAATCTTTTTCTTTTTTTTCCTATAGTCAAAATCTTTTTTTTTTCTAAATATATATATATGTATATATGCTAGAGGCACTTTTAATTAGCATTAACCCAATTCTTATTTTAATATTCTTTGAGAAACACGAGATAGTAATATATAAGAAAGCATAGTTTTATTTTTTGGATATCACTTAAGTGCAGCCAAGGCAAATTCTATGAATTAGGTGAAACTTAACCTAAAAAAATAATTAAAAAAAAAGAAAAGAAAACCTAACTTTTATTATGTCTTCCCTCTTCCACGCAAAGACACGAGGAGTAAAATGAAAATAAAATCAAAATAGAAATATTCATGTTAAATAGTTTCAATTTTCCCCTTTCCTCACGTGGAGTTAAGAATGGCCCATATTTACTTTGTTTTATTTTATTAGATAAGAGATGGTAGTATTAAAAAAATTTATATAGATTAGAAGTTGTATAAAAACAAGAAAAGGAATATCTTAAAGAAAGAGATAGAGGGAATTGAAGTAATTGGGTGAAAGGTTTGAAAATTAACTATATTTAAAATAGAGAAAATTATTTATATGGTGAAAATAAACATTTATATATAAGAGTTTTTAGAGTATATATATGTATATATGGAATATTATATATTGGAAATAATAAATTATAAAAAAAAAAAAAATTAAAAAATAATTATTTTGGGTTCATGGATTAGTCTAGTAAATTAAAATAATTGAATATTTTAAAGAAAAAGATAGATAGGACAAAAGTTTGGAAGGTAATTGTATTTTTTTAGATTTAAAGATATGGAAAATTATTTATGTTGTAAAAAAATAATATATATAAACTTCTAAATCATATATATATCTATATATTGGAATTAATAAATAACTAATCAAATATTACGTTGGTTTTATGGGTTAATCTAGTTAAAAATAAGCTAACAATACATGGTTTTATATTATTGGGTTATTAAGTTTTAATCATTAGCTTGCTTAAATATTACTTGATTTTTGAATTGATACAAAAAGATAAATTCTTGAACATCTAATAATCCAAAATTACTAGGAGAGCTTTGATTTATTTGAGTGTTATAATTAAAGACATAAAAATTGAAGTTAGTTTATTATCAAATGAGTAATCCTTTCATGTTCTTATTAAGTTAGTTTATTTATCAAATTAAAAAGGAATGTTTAAACAAGTGGAGTATGCAATATGTTTTCAAGCTTTGTTGCATGAAATGGTGTTGGGAGGTTAAAGTTTGATTTCTTGCATCCTCCTAATTGATTGATTGCTACATTGAATTATTTTATGTGATGACGAGTTTATAAGCCATGCCTTGATGTGAGTTTCTTTGGGAACCCGAGTATTTGTGTACCCCTCAGATGGCAGTATATGAATATTGGTGTCATAGAATCCCTTGCTTTTCCTTTGTATGCCTCTGGAAATAGTCACCTTGTATGTGGCCATTGAGAGTGTTGTATGATATGTTTTGGTTGATCTTGTGGTTTGGTCTTGTGATTGTTCTGCTTGTCTGTCTTGGTCATGGGTCTTTCCTGCCAGCTCCTAGCATGGGGGTGGGCCTTCGGGTCCATGTGGTCGGGTGGAACATGCTATGCACCCCATTGGGTTCCCAAGATGTGTTCGCGATGTAGAAGCAGATGCAAAGTCTTTAGAGCTTCACTTGGTTGAAGACTGATCCTCATTTTGTATCTTATTCTTCATTGATGTATTATTCTAGTACTTGATGTACTCTTCCCATTGATATGAGGGAAGCATTATGTAATGTACTATTGTATCTTTGATGTGTTGTATCTATGGAAATATGCTCCACAGTTGTATCATGAAACTATGAATTGAATTGTAATAAAATGATGTATCATTTTCCTCTCTTTTGATCGTGGATGATTATATGTTATCATTATGTAATCTTGGATTTCACTCGCTTTCATTTTGATAAAAGTTTGGGTTTCATATCGACCATTCTGTGTACCCTAGAGGACGTAGATGACCTTGTAAATGCATAATTTCTATTCATGTAATGAATGTACAAATTTATCTTATGCAATGTTTCACTTTCAAAAAAAAAAATTGTGGTGTTTGTTGTCCTTTGGGGTTCACACAATGGGGCATTACATGGTGAAAAACACTATTTAAAGTTGCACAAAAAATTGTAACGGCATGTGATGCATGTAAGAGATTGTCAAGGAAGTTGAGGATTTTAGGAAACTTACCTCTTGGACCAATAACAATGCAGGAACCATTCCAAAAATGGAGAATAGACTTTATAGGATAAATTTTAGAAAAATCTAGTGGTGGAAAATCATGGATTTCGATAGCCACTAACTACTTCACAAAATGGGTTGAAGATATTCCTAAAAGGAAGGCTACTAGTAAAGTGGTGGTGGAATTTTTAATGAACAACATTCTAACCAAATTTGGCGTACCTAAGAAGATAATATCTAATAATAGAATGTGTTTCAGGTCATAAGCTTTTACAAACTTTTGCAATAAATATGGAATTTTAGTTTCATATTCATCCTTATATCACCCACAAGGAAATGGACGAGAAAAGTCCATCAATAAGAGCTTAATGAAGATCATAAAAAAGGTGATTGAAAAGAACAAAAATGTTTGGGATTCAAAATTGAGACAAGGCCTTTGGGCTAATAGAGTGAGCATTAAAAAGGAAACAAGGAAGTCTCCATTCAATCTAGTTTATGGTATTGAGGCTGGGATGCCAACCAATAACTTACTACAGGTGTATAAATTTATTCAAGAGTATGAAGATGATATCTTAGAAGATATGTAGCAAAGAATTAATGATTTGGTAGAGCTAGATGAAATAAGAAGGGAAGCACAACAAAAAACCATGAAAATTTAACAACAGGTAAATAACTTATATGACAAAAGATCTTCTCCTAAAAAATTGAGATTGGAAACATGGTGTTAATGTGGAATACCAAGGCTCAAGATACAAGATAACATGGAATATTTGATGCCCTATGGTTGGGCCCTTAATCAGTAATAATCATGGAGAAGATTCCTACTTCCTACATAATCTGATTGGTGAACTTCTGGAATTGGGAGTACATGGAAAATTCCTAAAGCCATACTTCACATGAGGTATGTTTATTTCCATGTGTTGGTGTTTATAGTTGATGTTCTAGTTTCTCCTAAAGGGTAGCTACTCCTTATGCTTAGAGACCCTAGGTCAATGGCCAATGAATGGGAGATGATTGGAAAGCTTCTCCTCTGTACTTTAGGCTTTGTAGGAACAAGGTGGGTATCCCTATATGTTAAAGCAAATAATCACACAACAATGGTGGAAGACCTTTGATGGGATAAATCATCTATGCAACCTTTTGTATTATCAGTGACTTTTGGTAGTGTGGAAAGGAAAAATAGGAAACATTAAAGCAAGGAAATGTTTTTTATTTAAATATTTTGACTCTACCCTAGCTTCAAACTTTATGAATTTCTTTGACTAGTTCATAATCCATACAGAGTTAGGAATAAAATAAACTCCTACAATAGACCAACCATGGCTTATCATAACCCTACTACCTTGTAGAAGGAATACAACAAAAGGAAAACACCATCACATTACTTATTAATCCACATTACAACAACAATACCTCCACTATCTCTATGCAAGAAATTACACCATTCCTTAAATGATAGGAAAGAATAGAAATCATTCAAATAGAAAATGTGACTAAGGAATCAAAATAACCCTTGATTAATTTGATTCAAAAGATAATATGTATAATATTTGGAGAAAATCATAGATTAAAATTTAGATTTGAGACAAAATACAATGTGTATTACAATCATCTATTGTTATTACAGAGCATAGCTTAAAGAATTCCCTATCTATGTCATAAGGACTTACCCTATTCAGCTTGGCTCAATCAAAGACTTATAGAAAAATAGAAAATAAAATCATGGAAGGGAAACACTACACAAAACCCCTCAGGTTGGAGAGTAGAAGTTTGAACCAAAAAAAATACAACAAAATTTTCCTTTATAGTCTAGGCATAACTCATATTCGAATTCAAAATTTGTAACCATAACTCTAACTAAGGTTATAGGAAGAAGAACCTTGATTAGATTGCAATCATTAGAAAATTCCCCTCGAAATAGAGCAACAACTAGGACATAAAGGACCTTGACACCTCGAGAACACTCTAGCTTGATGGTGCTCATGAATGTAGGTATGGGGTCCTAGGAAATCCACGATCAATTTGGCTTGGGAGAAGTGTAGAATTTCAATCTAGAGTTGTTTTGAGTCGATATGATAGCTAAAATGTAGATGAATCATTATTGTTCATGTTCACCTATGAAATAAGGCAGCTAGCCATTAGCATTCAAATTTTGACTGTTAGATACATGATAGAGGGACGAGATCAAATCCCAAATGAAGGTTTAAAACATAGCCATTGATCTCCACACCTGAATCAGAGTCGTTGATCACCATGAAAGTGCATAACCATCATTGAAGGGATGACAACATATCAAAATCAGTACATTTAGAGTCCCTTCAATTTAAGGAACTCCACCACCTGTCATGCTCATCAGCATAGTGTAACTCACAACAATGATGTGAGTTGGCCCATCGAGCAATCATGCAGTTCCACCTGGCTACACATCACCATCCACCACCTCATCTGTCTTCCCATTGGGTCCCACTAGAAACACATGTCACCATGATAGAGCTCCATTATAATTTTGAAGGGACCACATTCTACATCCCACTAATATCCACCTATCCCTTCGATATTCGCCCTTTATGTCCAATAGTTTAGCGGATGGTGGTAATGACACCATGTTTCCTATGCTCGCTATCCCTCCACAATCCCCAGCCTAGCAATGGGTTTCCAACATGCTAGTGGGGAACGACCAAGATTCATTTTTTAGAACACATCATAACTATTGATTTGGTTTCCTTTAGCCATTGGCACCTTCGAACAATGGTAGGGCTTGCCACAAGGGTGGACAGGTGTCACCTGCCTGCTATCCCTTTGTATTTTTAATTTGATTATTTTAATCCTAACGGCTATCGGGGAACCAATAGAATGTGTGTTGTGGGACCCACTTGGTATTACAAAGGCTTTAATAAGCATGTGCACCTACTCCATGACTTAAAATCAAGGTCACTTGCCTAGGTAATGTAAGGTTATGTGATTTAGAATATTAAAATCTAGGAAAAAACATTAGACTCAAGTGAAAATATTTCAAGACCTGTAGACATAAGTTTTAGGGAAAATATTTGAATGGGGGTGACCGATAAACAAGGTAGAGGGGTTGGTTAAAGAACAACCACCTAAGATAGGTTATAACTTGGCTGACTAGGAACCAGGCACAACAGGTCAATAGAAAATAGAACAAAAAACCAAGGCATGGAACAATTAGGATTTTATGAGGTTTTAAGCCCTATACGTGCAATTCAAAACCCTAAGTAGATACAATTGAGGAGTTTCAAAACCTCAAAGACCTCAAAATTTCAAAAATAGCCATGGATTTTGCAAGCTCCACCACCATGTACATTATATTTTTATGTATTTTTCTATATATAGGGTTTGGTTTGTCTAGCTTTCCTAGTATTTTACCTTGTCCGAGCATCCTTTTGGTTTTTTTTCTATGTTCTAGTCTGATCCACCAAAATATGCATGCAATCTCTCCCTATTCATGTTGAACAAATGTCCCCAAAAAGAGACACTGATAGCACTTGTTAAAATTTTATTGTTCTAGTCATTTCATTTCAAAATGTTGACAATTTGTAGGATCAACTATAATGTAGGGTTTGTCAAAAATTTCATTTATGGTTCACCTTGGGCTAAAAATGATGTAGGATCATCAAGGGTGTAAGAGAAATCTTGCATCACCCAAAAAAAAATGTTGTTTCTTTTCAATAAGGGCTAAATTTGGTAAGGTTATTATTTTTTAGTAAGTTTGCATTTATGCATGGTTGGACACAAAATCTTACAAAAACCTCCAAAATGGTAAATTAAAGCCAATGGAAAAGAAATCACTTCAATACCATTTTTCATTTGAGAGATATTAAAATTTTAATTTCTAGAAATCCTATTAAAATCTTCGAATTCAATTTTGAGGCACTTAAAGGCTTCAGATGGGCCTGAAAATTGGCAAAAAAAAAGTGGTCAGCCATTAGGCCCCACTTTTTGATGGAACATCTCTCAAGAGATTTTCAAAAAGGTATTGTAATAGAAAATCAGACAAATGGATCAAAAGTTATTACCACATGAAGTACTAGGTCAAATTTAATAAAATTTCAAAATATCATCTTAAGGAAGTTACACTTTCTAGAAGATTCTAGGGCAGTTACACCTTCCAAACAAAGGATGTGAAAGCAGGGCTACAAAATGGGTAGAGCAACATAAATGGTGGCTCTAATTTACATATTTTCAAATTTATATAATGAAAAATCCCATGTGATGGCAAATATAATGTTGTAATTTCCTTTTTTATTTAAGTGATAATATAAAATATTTGCTTCCTTCTTGCATTTTGTTTGTTCCGTTATATGTCATTTTTGTAAGTTTTAGATTGTAAGTGGAGTACCGTTCATCAAAAACCCTCTTTAAACCCTAATAATTTAATGCCTTATCCACTTTTTCTATTCACTCATTGACTTGCGCTAGGAAATTGTTGGTACTTCAAGTCATAACTTGAGTCATTGAAATCATGCATTTACCAGACCCAATATCCTAGTTCTTTCAGCTGCCTCTCCCTTTAAATATTTTCTAATTCTTTTCCTATAGTAAAAGGGGAATATGAGAAGAAAATAAGTTCCTATAGCACAATGTTGTTATCAAGGTTCATAATGAAGGATAGAAACTAAAAAACAATCAGAATCTCAACTATAGAGCAAGAACCTTTTTAGGTAGATGACTTTGAGGGGTATTTTATCAAGAATTATCTCACACTCTACCAAGTTCTAGGGTTTATTCCTTTGGGAATTATTTTTGTGGCTTTCATGTTCATGGTAGCCAACATACAAAATCTAATGGTATTACTTTGCATCTTACTTATTAGATGTTATTCACAAGAGGTTAGCTGCTATTAAGAGTGGGGAGAGAGGAGTTATATTTTGGTGGTATTCACTTCTATGCCACATATTCCTAGCATAGGGAATGAAATATTTGTGACATACATTGAACATCAAATTGAAGGAGAATAATGAAAACATACCAGTACAAATGTGGAAACAATTGTTGGATAGGCATTGACCCCAATCAAGTTTTGTGACCTTAAAAAATTATTTTCTACAAAAATAAAATATTATTGAAGGAATGAATATTGAGAATTCCTAAGGAGCTACATGATTTCTTGAGGCCAGTTGAAAGAAGGCATGAATTAGGAATTAAACATAATTATGGTGATTTAATTGTGTATTTAGATTGCACCATTTTGAGTGTGTATGGGGGTAGTGTGGCCCCATAGGTTTTACCTAGATTTATACCATTGAGAGTTGATTTTCTTGAAGTGATGTGGTAGGTGGGATTGGCTAAGTGTTGGTGACAATGTTAGTCGCACACCAACAGTGTAGATAAATCCTCATAGACACATCACAGGAACCTATCTTTCTTGAAAGATTACATTGGGACAACCTAAATCTTAGGCTATCTCAGCTTAATCCCAAGGCTCATTTATGTCAAGTTTTGACTACACTAGGTTTGCTTAGGGTTCATTGTGATAATGATGTTTCACATGAGGGGTAAATAGTTTTTCCAGTCCTCAAAGGCATCATTAAGATAAGCAAAGAATCTTGATTTGGTCATTTAATAACTTCATGAAATCAATAAATTTGCAATAACATTTCATGAACTTCAAATAACATGCATTTATCCAAGTAGATTTAGCTTTAAGTATTCAAAAATATCATAGAATCAAAAGATTTGTAATACAACTCCATGCATTCATCACTTTCTTGGATCATTTTTGAAATTTAAACATCTATTCTAAAATAAAGCATAAAAAATTATTGAAAAGTAAAATTTCTCCCAAGTATTATCCACGCATGCCTCAAGAAATAACCAAACTAGAGAAAACCATTCCATACATCACCAGATTGCTTCACAGTGAGGCACAAAATGGCACAAGATTTTAAAGAAAAGGGAGATTATTTTCCATTGGATAGTGTCAATATGCACCCTTAAATGACAAATCACATAGTCTTGTCTGATAGGAACAAATAATTAGCTACGTAAGATTTCATATCAGGAAATATATTTCAAATTGGCATTGATATTGATTAACTTCTAATGAAACATACAAGTTTTTAATTTGGAATGGAACAAAAAATAGGAAAAAGAACAAAAATTTAAAAGGTTTTGGTTCTCTGACATCCACAAATTCTAAACTTAGCTTAAATGAAACATCTCCCAACCTTTTATGAGAGCTAGACACTCAAAAAATTCAATCAACACATGAGAGGGAATTCAAGGGATGGATCACAACAAGGCACATAGAATATGGTGCAAGTGCACCCTTGCAAGAATATGCCTCCATGAGGCAACTTTAGGTTTTTGAATTTGTATAGTTGTTCTCATTTTGTAATAAGGTTTAAATAGCCTTTTTAAGAATGTAATAGGTCTTAGATAGCTATTTTAGGCATAAAATGTAAAGTTGTAAATATTGAAAAAAGTTGTCATAGCAACATTGTAAAAAATGCAAAAAAATGCCAAGTAGAGGAATGTCAAGAGACAAAATAGTTAAAGAGTCAGTTTTAGGTATTGTACTTTCTTTATAAAGGCATGTTTTGGCCTCATACATTTTGACATTCAGGTTGGGAGAATAAATGAATAGAATAAATTCAATGAAAATCAAAATTATTATGTTATTTTTCTACAATTTCTTGATTTTAGGCCACTATATGGCCATATTTGTGAATAATACCTCTTTAAATTTCATTTGAATCCATTATGTTATAAAAAAATTATAAGAAAATTACTTATGGTGGGTAAAACCCTGAATTAGGGTAAACAATGTATAAGAAAAATTGTGTTTCTCATAATTGCACTGATGGAATCTTCTATAAATTGGTGAGAAGATAGGTTTTAGTGTCCTTTAAGATATTCAAAAGTTGTATAGTCTATGGAAAATGTTTTTGGAAATTTCCATGATGCCCTAGGTCTACAATTTGTTAAAAATCTAGAAATAATTGTGTACAATGAGATTTTAATGAGTTTTGTTGGTGGATTGTGAGACCCTCTTGTGTAATTTGGTTATGAAGGGGTGTTTGGATATTGGTGGGTCTATTTCAAGATGGGTATTGGAGAATTTACAAGATTTTTGAATCCATTTATTAACTTGTATCATAACAGGGTTGTTACAATCCAATTATGGGGTCAAAAATGAGGGTTTAGAATACATGTTTGTTGAAATATCATGAAGTAAGATAGGGGAATGGTCTAATGTGTTTTTGAAATCATAATTACACTTTTTTGTATTATTTTTAAAGAGATTTGTGCTTGGGAAGTTGGTGTTGATAGTTTATGTGGTTTAAATGGGCATAGTGGTTGATTAGGACAGTCCACTTGAAATTTCTTATGTTTAAGTTGATGAATAGGTTTGGGTTACCATTTTTGATGTTGCTAAGGTGTTGAAAGGATCAATAAGTGGTTGGTGCCTTGTTTTCAGTTTGAGTTCTTTGGAATCAAGAGTTTGTATTGGAAAAGTGAGTCCTAATTGTAAGGACAAGCAAGACTTGGATTAGTTTTGGTAAGTTCAGTTTGGTTGAGGTCAGTCAGTTTGAGATTGTTTGAGTGAGTTTGAATTCTTCGCACTGCATCAGTTTGGTATTAGAGCTAGAAGGCTCTGGGAAAAGAGATTTGGTGTTGTGTTTATGTGTTGTAGTTTTGTGCAGGTTGGTGGGCAAGAAACTAGGTGGTGGAAAAGTGGAAAGACCTAGGTGAGGAAAAGTGAAGAGGAAGCAAGGAGAGACTTGCTTGTGAAAATGGATTTGTTGAGAAGATATTTGCAAGTAGAGGGTTCCCAGAAAGAGAGGAAGAGAAAAGAGGAAAATAAAAATCAAAGGAAGAAGGATCAATAAATGAGAGAATTGAGGCAAGAACTAGAGGAAATCAGTATGAGGATAGAAAGATTTGAGGCTAAGATGAAGCAGTTGTATAGACAAGCATTTAGTTGGAATTTGACAATGAAAAGGAAAGTGGTATTGCCCATTAAGAAGATAATAAAAAAGAGAAGAAGACAAATGAAGATGAAAGAGAAAGATGAAGAAGAGTTTCAAGATGTAGAAGAATAATTCAAGGATGAAGATAGTGCAGTCATTCCCAAGCATGAAAGTGAAGATAAAGTAAAGATAAAGGACCTAATTTTAGAGGAAAGAGATATTTAGTTGGTGTTAAGATTGAATGAAGAAATGATCAAGGATGGATTTCTTTTGGAAATTTGCAAAGAGTTAAAGAAAGATGGAGGTATTGTGGTAGGATTGACGTATCATTTCTTTTTTGTACTAATATTTTGGACAGGGAACAATTTTAAAATCAAGGTGCAGTAGTTTGGAGAAGGACCAAAGGAGATTGGAACATTTCAAGGCATGAATGAGCAGACTCACAAAGACAAGAAAAGATGGAAGCATGTTGGCATTGAACAATTCAAACCAAAGGTGAAGATGAAGGTTGCAGGGCATAAAAGACTACAAGGAGGAGCATTAATGATGAAGGCTTGTTGCATTCAATCCCAAAGGACTTGGAATTCTTTTTGGTCGGAGAGAATGATGCAAGTGCACCCTTGCAAGAATATGCCTCCATAAAGAAACTTTAGGTTTTTGAATTTGGATATTTTTTCTCATGTTGTAATAAGGTTTAAATAGCCATTTTAAGCATGTAATAGGTCTTAGATATCTATTTTAGGCATAAAATGTAAAGTTGCAAATATTGACAAAAGTTGTCATTGCAACATTGTAAAAAATGCAAAAAATGCCAACTAGAGGAATGTCAAGAGACAAAGTAGTTAAAGAGTAAGTTTTAGGTATTTTATTTTCTTTATATAGCCATGTTGTAGCCTCATAAATTTTTAGGAAGGTTGGGGAAATAAATGAATAGAAGAAATTCAATGAAAAACACAATTATTCTATTATTTTTCAACAATTTCCTGATTTTAGGCCACTGTATGGCCATATTTTGTGAATAATACCTATCCTCCTCCATGGTATATGTTAGCCTTGTGAATCCTCTTTAAATCTCATTTGAATCCATTATGTTAGGAGAAAGTTATAAGCAAATTACTTTTGGCGGGTAAAACCCTGAATTAGGGTAAATAGTGTATAAGAAAAATTGTGTTTCTCATATTTGCACCGATGGAATCTTCTGTAAATTGGTGAGAAGATAGGAAATTTTAGTATCCTTTAATATATCCCAAAGTTTAAAATTATATGGAAAAGGTTTTGGGTAGTTTCCACGATGCCCTAGGTCTACAATTTGTTAAAAATCTAGAAATAATTATGTACAGTGAGATTTTAATGAGTTTTGTTGGTGGATTGTTACACCCTCTTGTGTAATTTGGTTATGAAGGGGTGTTTGATGTTAGTGAGTCTATTTCAAGATAGGGATTGGAGAATTTACAAGATTTTGGAATCCATTTATTGACTATTTTGTCTTAATAGGGTTGTTACAATCCAATTATGGGGTCAAAAATGAGGGTTTAGAATACATGTTTGTTGAAATATTAGGAAGTAAGATTGGGGAATGGTATAATGTGTTTGTTCAGTCATAATTACATTTTTTTTTGGTATTTGTAAAGATATTTGGGCTTGGGAAGCTGGTGCTAATAGTTTATGTGGTTTAAATGGGCATAGTGGCTGGTTAGGATAGTCCACTTGAAAGTTCTTATGTTTAAGTTGATGAATGGGTTTGGATTAACATTTTTTATGTTGATAAGGTGTTTGAGGGATCAATAAGTGGTTTGGTGACCTGTTTTTCAGTTTGAGTGCTTTGGAATCAATATTTTGTGAAGGAAAAGTGAGTCCTAATTGTAAGGACAAGCAAGATTTGGTTCAGTTTTGATAAGTTGAGTTTGGTTGAGGTCAGTTAGTTTGAGATTTTTTGAGTGAGTTTAAAACCTTTGCACTGCATTAGAATATGACAACTGGTGGAAGAATTACTAAATAAATCAATGAATGTCAACCTTCTTTAGCACTTTAAAATATTTTAGGATCTCCATCTTTGAAATATAATTATGACATTAACTTGGAGTTGAGTAAAATTATCAAAAAAAATGTAGGAACTTCCCATATATTCAAAATGATCAAGTGGACAAGAAAATATGAAGAAATTCTAGTCCATCAAATTTATGTTTCCACATTTAGGTTCAACCTCGAGCTTGAAAATCCTAGAAGTAAATCACACTGGAGATTTGTGCACTCTTTCACCACATTCATAATACCAAGATTTTTGGTATTACGGTATCACAAACTCCTCCTTCACATGGAGTTTTGGGGTGTACTGCCCACCCTAGTTATTTCACTTCTCATTATCCAAATTTTCCTAACCATCCATACCTAAATACTGCATCACAATATGTTCCTCCTACAAATACAAATTCCACATATCAATCCCTTTTTAATACATTCATAAGACTCTCGTGAAAATAAAACCCATCATCAATAAATCATCATTTTAAACAAATCATAAATAACATGCTTTTAATACATTCTCATGTAATTATCTTTTTAGGTAGGTTATTGGATATTTTGGCTCTTGGTCAATACTAAACAATTAAACCTTTCAACATGTATTGCTACCTAGTACTTGGTACCCAACAACTTCAGCTTTTATTGAAACAAAAATTTCCAGATATCAGTTTTCGCTGAAATGTTCACATTTCTCAAAATTTTACTTTCAGACTATAACACTTACAAAACCTTAAATTAACATTCCAATTGTTCTATCCTTCCAATACCCAGTACCCGGTACATTTGAATACATGAATTACTAAAGAATTCCTTTTAAATTTAACTTTTGAAGATCCCTTTTTTACCAACCAGCACCTACCATAAGAGTTATTTTTTCTTCTAGGGTCCCCAAGACGTACAGTCTTAGGGCATGTTGTGAGACCACACAACAACTTGCAACCAACAAAACCAAATTTAAAATAAATATGGGATCAGATCACCCACTATAAATTATAACATACATATTTTCTAGCAATAACTCCTTAGCTTTACCTAAATTTAGGCATAAAGATTATAAAATTTCTCCAAAAAGTATTAGTGTGTGCTTTAACTAATTCTAGTCTCCATCATTGACATTGAGCTACATAATTTAGTAATCCTCCAAATCCAACCTTGGATAAAGCCTTGTTACCAGTCAAGCATCCATAGCCCTGGCAAGGTTATTTATTTAATTCCACCAAAGATAGCTCAACTGCCAGACAAGTGTTTATAGCCCTGGTAGAAATATTTGGATAGCCTAAAGAGTTGGGTTTTCTCTTTTGATATTTCTTTGATATTAATTTTCTTTTCATTTTATATTTCTTTGTAATCTCATTTTCTTCAACTTGTAGGCAATGAAGCCCACTATTAGGTTGTGAATTATAGTGGTAGTGAAGGTTACTTTTTTATTTTTCATTTAATGAAAATCCCTTCATTGTTTTACCAATTACCAAAAACTCATTTAATTATTCCCTGTATGTGCAACTTTCCAGCTAAATTTTACCACCCTTATGCCAAATTCTAACTAACTACAATTCCCTATCTGCCCAAAAAATATGCATAAGTTAAAAATTAGCAACAAGTAATCCAATAACCAAACTAATTCTAATTTTAGAAATGCTAGTTATTGCCCTTCCATTTTAAATTTTATGGAAACCACTAAAATAAACTTGGCTCTGTAATTTTGATTTGACAGTACAACACTAAGATTAATAGATCAGAGTTGTCATGATTACACTTAAACTTGACCATCATACTCTATATTTAATTTGCACACCTTAACACACACATATTACTTCCTTCAATTTTCCACATGCCAATGTGTGCCACCTCACCAGCTTAATATTCCTTTATGCAAGGAACACATGGATATCCTCATGATTAATACTTCTCAACAAAATACACTAAAATGACCACCATTTAATTTTCAAATCTTCAATTTTCTTGATTCGTGATCTTCGTACTAGTAAACTTTGAAGCAATGGCCACCAATTCTATGAAAATTTATTTGATTTAACCCTTAATTCTAGAGAAAAGTGTCTTGTTTCCACCTCAACTTGCATTTCCAAAGATTTTCTATCTAGGAAACTATGTATCATAGATATCTCATGACTTTCTATAAATTTCGCACTTTTCTTTTGAATTCTTCACTTCTTTCCTTCTTCAATTTTCTTTCTTTTTTCTCTACTTGTGCTTTCTTGCTTCTAGGATTATGGATACTCCCATTTTCCTAACTTGCATTCACCGCCAGAATGGCTTCCTTGGTCGAATCATGACCCAAAGGCTTGGAAAGGTTTTCTTTCTTCAAACTAATGCCACCAAATAAAACTTGCATCTAGTCCTCAAGGAGGCTTATGTAAATTCTAGAGCATACTATAGGCTGAATTTGGACTTGGCTTCGTGGTTCATAGCCTCACTTATGGATATTTTCCTTTCTATCATTGAATTTTTTGAAGCTACAAATATGATAATATGGTCTAACTTTCTAGAGAATTTGGAACATGTCCTTTCTGTTGCTCACCCGGTTGTTGGAATTCCTTCCACTAATGATATTTTGCTATTTCTAGAGTGTAGGGAATTAGTTTCCATTCGGCCCTTTCTGACTGATCTGCACACCCTTGAACTTGATTCTCATAGGGACAATGCTTACTTGGGTTATACTACCCTCATGGATGAATCATCCAAACTGACTAACTAGCCAACCTACTACTTTTAGCTCAACTTCTTTTTTCCTTTTTTGCAATTTTTTATGACAAGAATTTTTTATCTTACATGTACATATGAAATATAATAAAAATGTTTTTTTTTCCATACATCAAGCATGTATTTACTTTGCATGGTTTTATCTTTTCCATTTTCAATGCAATGTTTTAAAAAACCAATTTCACTTCTCATGTGTTTTAAATTAAGTAGAATTCATTAATGTCAGGAATAAACCAGAAAACAAAAACAAACCCTAGTAAAGAAAATTACCCTAACTAACTAGAATTTACCCTAATTAAGTGACTAACCCTAACCAAACAATTTACCCTAACTTATACTACTATCTTCATAGTGTTTTTTGTATGAATTATAGCATGTTTGTGTTTGAATTTGCATGAATATATTTCAGATATCCTACTATAACAATGAATTATTTTAAATTTTTTGCATCTAACAAATGATAATTCAAATGTGTGCTTACTAATGAATTGGCTCACATGTATGACAATGACCTCATTAAAGGTCAATTTCACACACCTTTGTTGGCTTCTCTATAGTCTACCTTCTTTCCTATCCTAGTTCATGGTTTTCCATTTCACTTTGTTTTGCTCCATGAATGACTACATTCATTTCTTGATTCACTTTTTCTTTGAGATTTCTTCGGTTCTTGGCCCTTCCTTTAATCTCAATACCACTATTTATCTTATTAGGCCAAGCATTAATACAATTTAAACTATCATCAAATAGAGAGAAAGCAAAAACTTGATACTCTATGTTTTGCATAAAATCAAGAATTTCTTCCCTTTTAGATTGTAGATTCATAGTTAGAGGTGAAAAGCACATGTCTCCCACTTGCTTTCCCTGCCCTTTCTCTTTTTGTCACCCTCCATGTGTGAGGAGATCGGTGACTTATCACTTTCATGTTCATGCTTTAGATGTGTTATTTCTAAGTCTTGATGACCTTGTTGATTTTCCTACAAAACTTCATGAATTTCTTCATGATAATTATGGTTAATGAATCTATTTGATTTAATAGTTAATTTCCCAACATTTCCAATTTCACTAGGGTTAGGCACTTTATTCAAATTCAAGCCCCTTTCTCTCAATAATTTCTTTCTTCTAGCAATTAAAGACACTTCAATCAATAGAATCACATTATAGGTGGTCAAACTTACCCTAGTTAAAAAAATTCACAATCAAGTTCACCATGATCAGTTGTGATGAATTCTACACTTGATAAACCTACCAAAGGTGAATAAATCTCATAGGATAAAGCCTATGGTTAAGGATTTTTTAGAGCTTATCAACATCCATTTTACTTTCCATTATAGACTTGCTTAGACTTTCATCTTTGCAAGAAACTTTCCTACCCACAACCGGGATAATAATACCGACTCCAAAGAAGACCAAAGCATCCCTCCTTCTAGTGCCAATTCCCATTGATGACAATCTTAGTCGCATACCAACGGTGCAGATAAATCCTCACAAAAACACCATGAGAACCTATCTTTCTTGAAAGATTACATTGGTAGAACCTAAATATTAATCTAACTTAGCTTAATTATCCTAACGCTCATTTATGTGAGGTCTTGACTAAACTAGGTTCATTCAAGGTTCATTTTCATAATTTTGTTTCACACAAGGGGTAAATTATTTTTTCCAGTCCTCAAAGGCATCATTAAGATAAGCAAAGAATCTCAGTCTGGTCATTTAAAAACTTCATGAAATTGACAAATTTGCAATAAAATTTCATGAAGTTCAAATAACTTGCATTTATCCAAGTAGATTTAGCTTTAAGCATTCAGCAATATCATGGAATCAAAATATTTTCAATACAACTCCATTCATTGATCACTTTTTTGAAACATTTTCTAAAATTTAAACATCTATTCTAAAATAAAGCATAAAAAATATTGAAAAGTAAAATTTCTCCTAGGTATTATCCATGCTTGCCTCAAGAAATAACCAAAATAGAGAAAAACATTCCATACATCACTAGATTACTTCATAGCTAGGCTTAGAATAATGTGAGATTTTAAAGAAAAGAGGGATTATTTTCTATCGAAGAGTGTCGATATGCACCCTTAAATGACACAATATACAGTCTTTTTTATAGGAACAAACAATCAGCTACGTAAGATTTCATATCAGGAAATAACTTTCAAATTGGCTTTGATATTGATTAACTTCTCATGAAACATACAAGTTTTTAATCTAGAAAGGAACAAAAATTAGGAAAAAGAACAAAACTTGAAAAAGTTTTGGTTCTCCGACATCCACAAATTCTTAGCTTAACTTAAATGAAACATCTCCCAACCTTTTACAATCTAGCAAGATGCTTAGGAAATTTAATCAAAACATGAGAGGGAATCCAAGGGATGAATCACAACAAGGCACGTGGAATATGACAATTGGTAGAAGAATTACTAAACAATGCAATGAATTTCAACCTTCTTCAACACTTCAAAATATTTCAGGATCTCCATCTTCAAAATCTAATAAGGACATTAACTTGGAGCCATGTAGATTTGTCAAACAAAATGTAGGAACTTCCCATATATTCAAAATGATCTAGTGGACACAGGAAAATATGAAGAAATTTTAGTCCACCAGCTTTATGTTCCCACATTTAGGTTCAACCTCAAGCTTGAAACTCCAAGAAGTAAATCACACCTAAGTTTGGTGCACACTTTCACAGCATTCATAATACCAAGATTCCAGGTATTATAGTATTTCAAACTCCTCCTTCACATGGAATTTCATGGTGTACCTCCCAACCTAGTTATACCACTACTTGTGATCCAAATTTTCTTGACTATCCATACTCGAATACTACATCACAATCTGCTCCTTCTGCAAATAAATATTCCACATATCAGTCCCTCTTTAAGACATTCAAAAAAATCTCATCAAAATAAAACCCATCATTAATAATAATCATTTTAAACAAATCATAAATAACACACTTTTAATACATTCTCACATAGTTATCTTTTTAGGCAGGTTATCGAACATTTTGGCTCCCAGGAAATACTAAAAAATTAAACCTTTCAACATGCATTTCTACTTGGTACTCAGTGCCCAACAACTTCAACTTTTATTGGAACAAAACATTCCCAGATCCCAGTTTTCACTGGAACCTTCACATTTCCCAAACCTTTACTTTTGGACCGAAACATTTACCAAACCTTACATTAACATTCCAACCATTCTAGCATTCCAATACGCAGTACCTGGTACCTAGTACATTCTAATACACAAATTACCCCAAAGACTTCCTTTTAACTTTAACTTTTGGTGATCCTTTTTTTTTGCCAACCAGCACTTGCCATAAGCCTTAATTTTTCTTCTTGGTTCCCCAAGCCTTATTTTCTTAGGGCATGTTGTGATACCACACAACACTAAGGAGTTCCACGTAGAAAATTAGAGGAAGGGTTCCTTCTTTCCTTTCCTCACTATATTTTTAGTTTTTTCTATGGGAAAGGATAGATGGAAATAGATTCCCAACATAATCAATATAAGAGGAAGCCTTATAGAGCTAGAACTTTTGATCCTGAGGGATTTATAAATGCATTAAGGATAAGGATTAATAGATCAAATTTTGGAATTTACTTGATTATACAGAAGATGTCATCAAAAAAAAAAATTATTTAAAGGAAATTAACACTAGAAAAGAAAAGTAGATGGATTTTGAAAATTTTGAGAAGACTAAGAAGAAAAAGGATCCTTCTTTTAAGGGATTTTATACAATTATTAATGACGCAATCTTAAGAATTGAGTCCATATTGCAAAATTTTGATAAATTTGTTAGATAGCTCAAGGAGAAAGAACATGGTAAGGGGAAAGCCCCTACACTTGAGGAAAGACCAAACTAATAGCCTCCTCGAAAGAAAACATATGTTTTCACTAGGATACCTAAGGGGATTGTCATGAAGGAGAAAATAAGGGCTAATCCAACACAATAAGAAGAATCAAGATCTTCAACTCCTATGCAATAGGCACCTCCCTCTCCATCACATAATGCCATTGGTGTTGATTCACCACCAAGGGAATCTTCACCTAAGAGGAGAAGGATTGAAAATGTAGGACTTGTAGACTATCCATTAGAATTTGATGATGAGGAAGTTATTATAACTTTAGATGATATTTAGCAATAGATGTCATCTCCATAAAGAGAGGATGATTTTCCACCCCTAGAAAATAGAATTATTAAGGTAGTTCTATGAGGAATTGGCAATGTTGATGACATTAGAGATGAAGCTTGCCAAAGGTTCATGGATGATACTTTTTTTAGCAGTGATGTGTTTAAAGAATTTTTTTAGAGAAGAAAAAGAGATGTAGTTGAGAAAATGTTGGATGAGGAAATGGCTAAATTTACAGAACAACCAAGTGATAAAATTTTAGAAATATTGGTGCTTCAAATGAAATCAGAGCAAAAAAATATGAACTGATATGAAAGAATAAATTTATAAATATGGAAAGTGGTTTTAAACTATTTCCTAAGTTGGATATAACTTCAACTATGTCCCTTGATGTTGTGACAAAAAAAAACACTCAAGTATTGCTACAGAAGATGAGGCACTATCTACATTGTCTAGGTCTGACTGTAATCCAAAGTGGGACACACTAGCAATTCAAGCTCTTGATCCAAACACAAACAAGCCAAAATTTAATAATCCTTCCATTGATTTAAGAGGAGGGTTGATAATTAAGAGAGTATCACACACTTCTATAGTAGGGGCAACCACATTACCTATTAATGTTACACACTTTAACAAAGCAATAATTGAGGATCTGTAGGAAAAACATAATAAATCCCTCACAAAGTATCAGGATTTTCTTAATGAATACAATAAAGATAAGATGAAGATAGCTCAATTGGAGCTACAAGTTGAAAATTTTCAAAATAAGAAACCATAGGTCAGGCCACAAGTGTAACAACATGATCAAGTTCCTACATCACCTCCTTCTCCACCACCTCCATCACAAGAAATAGTTGTATGGAAGCCAAGGCTTGAGGTTCTAAGAACTTCTTCTACACCACCTCTTGCAAAAAATAAAGATAATTTGTACGTCACTTCTATATTTTTGGGTCATTTAATGGGAAAATTTTTAAGGAGGGCTAATAATGTTCATAATAATTATTTTGTGATGATAATTGTCATTGATATGTTTACTAAAGATAAGAAAAATTTCATTCCTCTAATGAACATATGGATACCAAGGCTAAGTTCATTTATGGGCATGATCAAAGGATCTACCCATGACCCTAATAAGCCTATGCAAGTCAACCCTACCAATCAAATGGTTAAATTAGCAAGTGGATACTAGGGTATGGTCAATCCCATGGAAGATAGGGTAAATGCACTAATAAAAGAATTTTATGATAGAAACTTAGGAATATTGATTGATATTAGGGATTCTCATGGAAAAGTGAAATAATATGAAGAATGGAAGACACAATTGGAGAATATCACAACATACTTGGTTGCAGTAATTTGGGAAAAGCATCCAATTGTGCAAAATTCATGAAGAGTAGCATTGGCAAGATTTTGGAGACTTACAAGTTGCTTGAGGATTATGACAAAGAAGTAGATTCTTTTGTTGGAAAATATGACACATATAGGATTAAATCGCTTTAGTTTCTAGCTTTCAAATGGCCCATTAAACAAGAGTATGATGCATGGGATTAGAAGTATAATTAGCTTCTAGAATTATAGAGGTTTTTGATGATGTGGAATTATTTTTTGTCTTACATGTACACTCAGTGCCTCCAACAACTACAATAACCTCAACAAAGTGGATTTTGTCTTCTAGTGCACAAACATTCTTGTCTTAATTACCAAGTCACTTTCCCAAGCCTTCAACAATAGGGAGTAAAAGAATGAAGTGACAAAGATTACAATCATCAACATCAAACACTTTTCGAAGGGACAAAAATAACATGTGAAGATAACTGCATTTTTCCTAGGAATATCATATCCATGAGAAATTGTGCTCATGTTTTGAAATGTAATATGGAATGTCAGATGAAAATGTGACATGTATACTTTACTCAACGCTTGTTTCTCCCTTCTCTTATAAAAGGAAATTCAAGGAAATTTACATGGATCTTTTAGAGAAATTATTTAATGAAAAACCTAAAGAATAGAGTTTAAGTCTTTTTCTAGATTATTGTGTTTGATCCTTTTATAATTTGTAGGTTTTTATTAATTGTACCAGTATTTTCTTGAATACAATGGCATAGTTTTCTTGAAATTTCTCTCATGATGTACATTTTATACAAATATTGAATGAAAATAAGCAAAGATCTTTCATCTCATCATCTTTGTCTTTCCATTGATGTATGTTCTTATTTTAGCTTTGGTTCGAATAATTAGTTAAATGATTAAATAAGAATATAGGTTTCTATGAATTAATTTGGGTATTTTGAAGTAGAATTGGTTAGGAATATTTATTAAATTATTGTAATGCATTTTTGTAAATATCTATAATGTTTGGGTGATATACTATTAAGCAGCTTCAATTTGCATCTATTCTGACACCATGCCCTAGTTTAAGGCACCAATCATTTGAATTTTATTCCAAGTTACAACTCCAAAGTCATTAAGTCAAGGAACAATCACAATATTTTGAATTTATGTTTGATTTTTATATTTCTTGAATTTTCATGTAAACTTTTTGTTCTCTTACTACAAATTGTGTAAATACTTAAAGGATTAGCTAGATCTTGAGATTTTCATAATCATCAAGCAAATATATAGATAGCATATATGTTACTTACAATGCTTAGGATAAATTTGACATAGAAGATCTTAAGAAAATTGTAAGGGACCACCCTCCTAGGATTTGTAGAGCACAAAGTGTAGAGGGAAATTTATTTCAAAACTTTCACCAGTTCATTGGCTAATCCCTCCAAATAATTGATCATTAGGAATGAAAATCCTATATATTTTTGTGAGATCTGATTGGGAATTGAAAACAACCAACAAGACTAGCCTGTATAGGCAACATGATGGTGTTGGCAACTGGTCAGTGCTACCGTTGGGATTCATGACATGGAATAACTACCTCCCATGGATCGGTTAACTCTAGCAGTTGTATCAGGCATTATCAAGACAACCTTTTGGCAACTGGTCAGTGCTCCCCTTTGGATTTGTAGCATGGACTAAGCACCTCCCATGGATTCATTAACTCTGGTAGTTGTATCAAGCTTTATCAAGTCAACCTTTAGGTGCAATGTAAACCATGGGACCAATAGATGGTTCTTTTTTATTCTCACTCATTGTCATCATATACCTTTATAGTGATTCATTTTGTTCTTTCTATTATATACTTAAAGTAAGCCAATTTTTTTACCAATTGAAGGGTACAAATGTTTAATCTTGTACCTCCATCTATCAAAACTATTTTAACCTTGTGTTTGTGAACATAGGCCTTAAGATGTAATGTAAGATTATGAATTTTTTGGGGTGGGAGGTCCTTTTCTATGAATAACAAGTGATGAGTAAATGCAATGTGATGTACCATAGCTTGGAATTTTTTGGTATCTATGTTGATAAGTACAAATGAGGATGAAAGAGATTTATCCATGAACTCCTTGTGTGCAAGATAAATTATCAAGATTTCTAGGATGGGGATTTGTTTTGGTATTTTCTTGAGTTGGTCTATTAGACTATAATCCAAAGAATTTGGTTTTGATGAAATTTTTTACTACAAAGGGGCTCCTTGGATAGTAAATTTTACTCTTCATGTTTGATAGAAACCAGGGGAGGTCTTGCAACCACAAAACACAATCTCAACCAAACAAAAAATTATCAGATCATCAAACCCTCAAACTCACACTATCTCATCAAATCCACTCAATTCCTTGTAGCACAACAATCTCCTTAAATTAGTTATATCTTCTTGATGATTTCCTTTCAAATCAGGACCAACAGGGAATCAAACACCCATTAGGGCATACTACAACATACCATCAAACCACCATAGGTTACTTTGCAATAATTTCTTCAAAATTTGATTTCTACGCCAACTAGGCATCAAATTAGGCCACTTTAACAAAGAAAATTGTCTTGAAACTTTTCATAAACCTCCAAACACATGTGGGAAGCAATTTACATGTGTTAAAACCAAGGATTCCACCATTTTTTCTCAGAAAATTACTCACCCAAGTGTCAAATCTCAAACCCTCCTTTCTAGCCAAAAACTTGGGGTTTTAATGGAAATCACTCTTCCATTCTTCAAACAATCTTGAAACCACTTAAAATATGACCTAATAGGTCTAAAAAAACTTAATTCAACATAAAAAAACACTTCCCCAACCCTTTACATACTTTACAATCACAAAACCATTCAAATTCTCATGGAAAACTCAAATTTCCACTCTAGGGCTTCATGCCCAATGCACTTTTTGGCCTCCCCTACACTCACAAAGCATCCACACACCTACATCTATTGTATTATACCCATTACACTAAGATACAATACTAAAATTAGGTGGAATGGGTTCATTTCATT
>VDFB02373365.1:230551226-230837866 GCA_007258455.2 Sequoia sempervirens
CCTCTAGGATAAAAAAAACCAAGAGAGTATACCCATAGTTCGATCCTCTTTATTCTGCATGAATAAAGAGAGAACCCTTGTTGTATACCCTACTCACACTTGCAGATTAACAAAGAATGGGTCTGGCTTTTTGGTCACCCATTTAAGCGGAGAGCATATGCCTACCATTCAAAGCACACCACAAATAATGTAAAGGAATGGGTCTGGCTTTTTGGTCACCTAGTTAAGGGGAGAGCATATGCCTACCATTCCAAACAAGCAACAAACATGGTGTTCTTTCCTTGTTAATTAATCTATGTTCCTAATTTAATCAAGAAGGAAAGACATAAAAATCTAGCCCCTGCATTAGATTTATCAGTAGTTTATCATAGATTTCTTTAACAAGCGTTCTGGAGTTTCAACAAGTTCTTTGACAACGTTTTATGCAATTTGCAAAATAGAAAAACTAACATCAGTTTTCATTCTTGGGAAAAATTACAAAAATAATTAAAAGCACCATAGTAGAAAGCAGAAACACCAAAAAGATAGAAACGCTACATAATCAATTAAAAGCGCCACAGAAATTGGCCAAAGCGACATAGAAAAAGGGTCAAAGCGCCACATAAACTCCCTAAAGTGCCACAAAATGACTTAGATGCGCCAGAGAAATCCTTCAAAGTGCCAGAACAGTTGATGTAAGTGCCATAAAATCTTTCGTAAATGCCAGAGAATTACGTGGTTGCACAAAAAAACTACTCGTCCGAGCTTGTAAAAAAAACTTTCCAGAAAATATCAAAATAACAGGGGCTAGGCCCCATAGTGGGCGCCAATTTATGTGTGTAAGAAAATATGCGTGAATTATATCAAATTAACAACACACTTAGATGGAAAGTATTATAGTAAGGAAATCTAACTTTGATAATAGAATTCCTTAAAAACTTCACATCTTCGTCTAATCTCAAATGTCTTAGTAATTTATGCTCTTAGATCCTATTCATGCACAAATCACTGAGATGCTATCTAAGAAACAAGTAGCCTATTTATCTATAATGCAGAATCTAAGTCTACATCTACATGATTGAATGATTCAGCTGGATGAAATGATAAAATGACATGATGAATGAACTGTTGTATACAAAGATATGTAAAATGATGGCTAACAAAATTAAACTAATGAAAGTGATGAAATGATTCTAAATTTTAAATTTAAAATAAGCCAAGAACATCTAAAGGAGCCATGATTCTAATCTAAATGGATAATCTATTCTAAATGTTGAATTGGAATGCAAAACTAAGCTTCCTCAAACATGGATGAATTCCTACGTAGTAATCTTATGCAAATGCTCCTTTGCGAAAAGTTGTAAATGGGCCTCAATTTATAGATTTTACCAAGGAATTGGGTGAGTTAAGCAGCCATGAACAATTGAGATTTTGATCTAGAGAAATCGGCGGTGAAGAATGAGGAGTATGGAGGCACAAGGCAATTGTTCCTAGTAAAAACCACCCGCCAAGTGTATGAAGGAATCATTTGAGTGAAGGCTTACGGTCTTGAAGGTGGTTAAAATTGAGAATAACATTCATTTTAGAAAAATAAAATAATTATTTTCATGTGACGATGGGTGAGTTTGAGGTGAGGTAAAGGTAGTTAGAGAAATATGTAGAAATGTGATGAAATTTAAATTTAAATTTTTTAATTAAATGAGAAGGAATCAATTAAAATATAACAAATTATTTGGTTTTGTTTATTTCAATTAAATCATGAAGAGGGTGAAATAAAATAGAGGAATTAAGAAAATATGAACTATGTAAATAAATTTGCAATTTATTTATATAGTAGAGGAATAAATATTTCATTAATTAAATAATCAATATTTAATTAATATTTTTGAGACCAATTTTGAGTGTATGTAGAAGGATCAAAATTTCTCTTTGAGTGCTTATACTGATGCAAGTTGAGCTAGATGTGTGGATGATAAGAGAAGTACCAGTGGTAGTGCATTTTTCTTGGGTGAAAGATTGGTCTCTTGGTTTAGTCTCATTGTCCTTATCCATAGAAGAAGTTGAATATATTGCTACAACATCTTGTTGTACCAATGTGCTTTAGATGAAGAAAAAATTGAAGGATGTAAAGGTGGAATATGATGAACCCATTCCAATATTGTGTAATAATACTAGAGTACAATTAATATTTCCAAGAATCTGATAATGCATTCAAGAATTAAATATTTCTATCTGATATCACTTTCTGAGAGAAAAGATTACAGAGCATGAAGTCATATTAGAGTATGTACCTACTAATAATCAAATTACATATATCTTCTCAAAGACACTTTCAAAGGATAATTTTGAGTATCTCTGATAGAACCTAGTAGTTATTTCCCCTCCTTGTTCTAACTAGATGCATAGATGGTACATCCATCCAAGGGGAGAAACTCATACCATATCTTTTTCTCCTAGATTGATGTGTGCTACCTCTTAGAGGGAGTTAGTAGTAAGGGGGATATTGGATTATTGTGTAGGTATTGAGAAGAGGTGTTGTTCGTCAAATGGGGAGAACGTGTTGTTATTTCAATTGAATATCTTTGGAATTTTGTCCTTGAAGTCAAAGTATGTGTTGTTATTTTGAGCAGCTATGTGTGACCCTTTGTCCTTGATGTCAAAGGGGGAGAGTGAGAAAGTGTGTGTTGCCATCAATGCCAAAGGGGGAGATTGTTGGCGGTGGTTGTCATTGATGTCAACACTTGAGGAGATTTGTGTAATATTGTTGGTTGTTGTTAATGTCAACACTTTGGTTGTCATTGATGTTAACACTTGGTGAGTGTGTTGTCATTGGTTTTCAACACTTAAGGATAAGTCTATTGTAGTGTTTGTATTGTTGGAATTGGTTGTCAACATTCAATTTGGGTTGTCAATGATGTATGTTGGTGTTGTTGAAGTTCATGATTGGGTGTCATGCCTTGTTTGGTGATAATTGAGGTTGTATAGTGTATTTTTGTTGTCAAAAGAGTTATTTTTATAATGATATATTAATATGAGGATTAGAAGAAATAAGATGAGGATTAGAAGTGATGTTGATAATGGAGAGATATTGGTGGGGACCCTAGCTCGGTTGGCTAAGTAATTCTGTTGCGGCTCTGCTGGTCACGAGTTCTAGTCTCCCCTGTCCAGTGGTACCGGAGGGCGTGTCGTGCCAGTGCCGCCGGTCATGTTAAAAAGTTTACCAAGCGCACTGCAGTTTATAGGGGGTCGTGCTACCCGATTCCTACAGTCTAAAAAAAAAAAAGATAGTGGAGAGATATTAATGATGGCATATAGTATGTTTTGTGCTCTAACTTGTTGCTCTTGAGGAAGTATATGTTGTTGAAAGAAAGTTTTTTCCTCTGCAAAGTGATCAAATTTTATATTTTAGGAAGTTATTATGAAGACTATTTGGGATAATGATCTACATTCCTCTATAGTTGAAGATATATCTTGTGTTTTGGGATGCATTTTTTGTGCTCTATGGATTTTGCATTCCTATCTTTTCAAGTCACCTAAGTTGCAGAGGAGGTTTCTGTAATTGGTAGAAGGTTGGTAGTGTTGTTGGTTTTTTGCGTTGGTCCAGAAAATATTCTACATTTATCTACATTAATGTATTTTCTCCTATAGCTTGGTGAATTTGATCCTAATGTCTATTCAACATCTTCATTCAAATTTCATGTGTTGATGTTGTCTGCAAGTTGATTTGTTAATGTTATATCTTATGATTATACATTTTGTGTGTCTAGAATGAAGTGTTTTGTTCTTCTTTGGGTTTTAGTGGTTGTTGGTGGCATGACAATGTGAAATATGCTTTTGGAAGTGTTTTGAATGCTCGTGTACTATGCCCATGTGACATGGACATTAATGTTTGATATCTTTGGTGTTGCATTGTGTCTTGAGTTGGTTTTCTAGGTTATTTGTAGATGTCTAGTCGACAGGGCTTGTTTTCTTGCTTGTGTCATGTGCTTGGTGGTTTACACCAGTGTATGAAGTGTTAAGAAATATTTGGGTCTTGACCTATATTTTTGGGGACCACATTGAGTTAGTTCAATTGGAAGCATGTGTTTGCACCTACTGGTTATGTGCTTCATGTTTCATCTACATGTTTCCCTATTGCTAACTTAGGTTGATGTGCATCAGTGTATGAATCATTTTGGATCACATTGGAAGATGTAATAAAAAAAATTTTGGTCCTCTCATCTTCTAGATATGACTACATTATGTTGTTGTGGCTGACTTGTTGAGTTTATTATTTATCTTCTTCATGGATAACCTAATTGAAGTTGTGAATTGTTTTGGTGGATATAAATGCAAGAAATTTTCAAATACAAATTTAAGTGAAGAAATGTGACTATGAAATTTATTTAATATATAGGAGAGAAAGTGTAAAATTATGTAGAAGAAAGATAATTTGTGCTTAAATGCCTTAGTTAGCAGACTGTTGTGTTGAAAAAAATTGTAATTTTTCTATAAACTTCTTGTATCTTGCTCTGAGATTGTGAATCTCATCAGGTCCTTGAATCTTGCCTTGGAATTATTTGCTTCAGTTCTATAATTCACTTGTATGTTTCCCTAAGGTTATTCATCTTATGTTGCAAGTCCTTGGAAATAAGCCTAATTGTAATTTTTTAAGAAATGAGCTTCTATATTGTGAGTTAAATATCACCATGGTTTTTGCCTCATTAGGTTTTCCATGTAAATCTGGTGTTTTCTTGTGGATGTGTGTTCTTTTTTTTATCTTTCATTACTACTAATCTAGTTAAGGGTTGAATTGTTATATCTTTCATTGTTAAGAGTTGGCGAATCTATTAAGGGATCAAATTTTTATTTCTTTCATTTATGTTGAATTGCTTAAGGGTTTTGATTAAGAAATTTGATTTGTGTTGAAAGAGTTTAAGCTCCAGAAGGGTTTAAGTTTTTGAAGATACTAATTCACCGCCCCCTCTTAGTATCCATTATGTTCAACAATTGGTATCAGATCCAAGATCCTTTGAATAATCTTAACCACTTATGGTAAAGTTCTAGGATGGAACATGATGGAGCTTACAAATATCCTATGTTTGATGGGACTAATTACACTTTCTACAAATTGAGAATGGAAGGCCATCTAAAATCTCTAGTTTTTGGTGTCTAGAAATTAGTCAATGATGGTTATGTTGCTTCTAATACTCCTCCAACAGATCTTGAGAGGGAGTTATCTAGTTAGGGTGGGAGGGAGAGACTTGAGAGAGAGAGAGGGGAGGTTAGAGGGATAGAGGGAGGGAAGGAGGGATATAGAGAGAGGGAGGGAGGGACGAAGGAAGGGAGAGACTTAAGAGAGAGAGGGGGTGGAAGGAATAGAGGGAGGGAGTGACTTAAGAGAGGGAGGATGTGGGAGGGTTAGAGGGAGGGAGAGATGTGAGAGAGAGGTAGTTATATAGTTAGGGTGGGAGGGAGAGACTTGAGAGTGAGGGGGTTGGAGGGATAGAGGGAGGGAGCAACTTGAGAGAGAGGGGATTGGAGGGATAAAGGGAGGGAGAAACCTTAGAGAGAGGGAGGGAGGGAAGGATGGATGGAGATAGAGAGGGATGGAGGGAGAGAGGGAGGGAGAGAGGGAGATACATAAGAGAGAGAGTGGGTGGGAGGGATAGAGGAAGGGAGTGACCTAAGAGAGAGGGGGTGGGAGTGATAGAGGGAGGGAGAGGTCTGAGAGAGAGAGAGAGGGAGTTATCTAGTTAGGGTGGGAGGGATAGACGGAGGGAGAAACTTGAGAGATAGAGGGAGGGAGGGATAGAGAGATAGTGAGGGATGGTTGCAGGGATGGAGGGATGGAGAGACCTAAGATATAAAGAGAGGGGGTCAGAGGGATAGAGAGAGGGAGTGAAATGAGAGAGATAGAGAGGGGGTGGGAGGAATAGAGGGAGGGAGAGAATTGAGAGAGATTAATCTAATTAGGGGGTATGTGCAAGATCATGATGGGCCAAAAAGTGGCAATATGATGGGTATGTGTAGGGTATGTGGTTGATGACTTTTTTTTACCCAAAATTGATGAAATGAAAAGGGTTTTTAAAGGAGATTATCAGGTTTCCACCAATATAAATTATGCTTTACTTTTAATTTAATAAATAATTTTTATTCATTTTCTATTTGAATTACGACTAAAGTCCTGACTAATAAGCTAATCGAAAAACATCTATAGCTTTCAAATGGTGTTACATTTTTTGAATTTGAAACATGCATCACATTCTATGTTTTGCATACTATAGGATTAAAAAAAATTGAATTTCATGAATTTTTGACCAAGTTAAGGTGTTCAGACATACAAGTTTTTATATATTTTTAAAAGTTGTAATAAAAAATTCATAATTAATTATTTACTTGGAAAAAATTACAAAACAATATGCATCACATCGGGACATGAGTTCTCTACTTATATCTAAAATATTATAAAAAAATATTATCATTTTATTGTGGTTAGGGTGGTCAGACAGACACCTATTTCTTATTTTTTCCCTGAAATTTAAGTACTACTGCATTGAAATTTTAAATTTTCACCAAATAGATTTAAAAAAATAAATAAACCTAGTAGTTTAGAAACTACATTCAATTTGATATAGATTCTATTCTTACATATTTTTGAAATAATATCGATAACTTATTCAAATTTTTATGTCAAGTTGCTTGACCCTGATTTTTCTAAATTTTTGGCCACTTAAGGGCCTATTTTTTCCATGATGATCTTGCACATACCCTAGGGTGGGAGGGAGATATGTAAGAGAGATAAGAGGGTTTGAGGGATAGAGATAGGGATAAACTTGAGAGAGGGATGGAGGTATGGAGAGACCTAAGAGAGATAGAGAGGGGGTGGGAGTGATAGAGGGAGGGATATAATTGAGATAGAGAGAGATGGAATTATCTAGTTGGGGTGGGAGGGAGAGACCTAAGAGAGATATGGGGATTGGAGGGATACAGGGAGGGAAGGATGGTTAGAGAGAGAGGAACATAGGGATGGAGGGAGGGAGAGTGAGTGGGATGGATATAGGGAGGGAATGAACTGAGAGAGATAGAGAGGTGGTGGGAGGGAAAGAGGGATGGAGAGACTTGAGAGAGAGGGGGTGGGATAGATAGAGGGAGGGATAAAATTGAGAAAGGGGGAGGGAGAGAGGTATAGAGAAATATGGAGGGAGTGACATAGGGAGGGAGGGAGAGAAGGAGAGACCTAAGGGAGAGAGGGTGGTGGGAGAGAGAGAGAGAGAGAGAGAGAGAGAGAGAAGAGAGAGAGAGAGATACTATAAGAGAGAGAGGGAATTTATCTAGGTGGGGTGGGAAGGAGAGACTAGACTAGAGAGAGAGAGAGAGGCATATAGGGAGGGAGAGATCTAAGAGAGGCCTTACCTAGATAACTATCTCTCACTCCCTCCCTCCCCCTCTCTCTCTTTCAGGTCTCTTCTTGATACCCTACCCAGATAACTCTCTCTCTCCCTCTCTCTTCCACTCTATATATATTATAATGTAGTATATAATATAATATATATAATGTATACAGTATATTATATTATATATTTAATATATATTATATATTATATAATATATTGAGTATATATACTATATACTATATACTAAATCAAGATAAAAACACAAAACCAATTGCAGAATACGAGAAAAATAAAACCATTATCATGTATTTGCACCTTGTCATTACAACAAGTGTTAAGTTATTGAGAAATCATGCCAAACCAAGAACAAAAGAACTATGGATAGTTAGTAGTGTGGATCATGAAGCAATATTGGATACTCTGAAGGGAAGAGATGGCTCTTTAGGCACACTTGAGTAATGAATCTTTTTTTTTGTATGGGACAAGTATGACATTGTTCATCTTATTTAGATTCATGTTATATCCATGGATTGGATTAAGATTACATTAAAATTTTGCATACAAATTAATTGGTATGTAAAATTGTAGGTTTTTTGGAGAACAAAGGTATATTATCAAGTAATTCAGATAAAAAAATCCATGTGGTATTTCATGTAGATCGATATATTTTCAAGGTATATTTGATTAGAGAGAATGTTTAGTTCAAAATTTCTAGTTCATATTGCTTATGCTCATAGATTTTTCTATATTTATATGGAGGTCCACTACACTCTAGTTTGGAGTATGATGAGGTTACAATGACAATAAATCCACCATTGTTGAGTTTCAAATAGGTCTTGAAGATTGATTTTCTTAACAATTCACTTGTTTATATGTGTAGGTTTTTTGTAGAGTTAAAGTATATTTTTAAGAGATTCAAATCAATTCATCCATGGTTGTGTTATGACTACAATGAGATAATGATGGTATTCCATCGACATAGAACTCATAAGTAGTTATCCTTAATCTTGCATCATAGTTGGTTTAAGAGAATGCTTAGTTTAAACTTTGTATTCCATGTTTCTTATGCTCAACAATTTGACTATATTTTTATGAAAGTATACAAATATTAAGTTGGGGCATGAGGAGGTTACAATTACAATAAATCCACCACTGTTAAGTTTCAAATAGGTCTTCAAGATTTCTTTACTTAATAATTCATTGTTTATATGTGTAGATTTTTTGGAGAATTTGAAGTGGATGAAATGCTATTGAGATCAAGAGTTATAACTTTTGCAATGGTCACATATCATTCATAAGGTGACATCCGCATATAATTTTTAAGTAGTAATTTATAATCTTCCATCACATTTGGTTTGAGAGAATGTTCAATTAAAACTTTCTAGTTCTTGTTGCTTATGCTCAACAATTTGTGTATATTTATATGTAGGTCTACTACGCTCAAGTTTGGAGTGCGACGAAGTTACAATGATAATAAATTTACCATATAATTGTTAAGGTGACATCTATGATAGAATTATAAGTATTCATTCTTAATCTTGCATCATATTTAATTTATAGTTCATGTTGCTTATGCACAACAATTTGTCCATATCTTTATGCAAGCCTTTTTTCTAAGAATTGAGTGAGGATGAGTGGCTTCTACAGGGAAAATGATAGGGATCACCTTAGGGTGTTAGAAATGAGAATGACATGTAGCCATAGAGAGGGAAATATTCTATGCATATAACTTGTACAGTTTAGGGTGGTAGAGATTAGAATGGTATGTAGCCATAGAGTGGGAAATATGATATGCATAAAATTTGTATACTTTAGGGTGGTAGAGATGAAAATGAATTGTAGCCATAGAGAGGGAAACATGATATGCATACAATTTGTACACCTTAGGGTGGTGCTTTGATGTACTTGTACATGGAGACATGCAAAATATGATATGCATGTTGGGTAAAAGTACAAATTGTGTCACACTTTTTAAATGAAATGACAAACACTGATCCAACTTTTAAACTTGAATCACTAAAAAATGACATATATGTTTTGAATTTTAAAATGATGTAAACTAATTTAATATTTTTTTATTATATTTTATTCTTGTATTTAAAAAAAAATTAAAAAATTATTTGAATATATTTTTTTATAAATTGACACTATAATTTAGTTGCAGAAAAAATGAAGTTACATGAGACATCAACCTTTATATAGTAATTTTTTTTCCTTCCATTTTTTTGTGTGTATTTATAACTTGAAACTTTAGTGCACAAATATTTTTTTTTTTTCCAATTTAGATAAATATATATATTTTTAAATAAATATTAAAATGTGTGCATATTAAAACATAGTCATTTCCATTCAACATCAACTTTCATATTATCAATTTATCTAAAATGGAAAAAATGTTATACCATCTTGATATAGATTCTTTTATTTAGTGCATCATTATTTTTTCATTATTTTTAATAAGTTTTACTATTTTTATTTGACATGGTAATTAACCTAATATTTGATGTTGATAACCCACTTTTAGTAAAAATAAAAAGAACAATATAAATAATAATTAAATTATTAATATACATATATTTTTGAAAACTACACTTATGGATCTACAAAAGGATATTTTTATATTTTTAAAAATGTTATTTACATGGGTAGAAGTTGAAACATCATTTTTTAAAATATTTTTTTTGGTAAATTAGTCTCAAAGTGGTGTTACATATGCATTTAGCCAACAATTTTAGTTTAAAAAGTTGCAAACATATTTAACTTAGCTAGAATGAATCTTACAAGATCATATGTTTGACCAAAATTGATTTTTAGTTAAAAATAATTAAATTCACTTATGCTAATAAGTTGGCCAAAAGTGTGACATAGCTTTGTACTTTTACAGGTTGTTATTAGTTATATTGACATGACGAATGTGATGTTTTATGATGAAGAGAGAGAAGCCAAAACTCAAATATTTTGAATATGAAAAACTCTTTTATTTATCATGAATTTTTTTACAATAGAAGCTCCCACATTCATCTACAACAATACATGATCAGTATATTTTTTCTACCAACAATAACATACTAATGTTTGAGACAAAATCTCAAAAAAAACCCATTTTTGAACACTAGTTCAAACTCTTCCTGCAACTCATTATTTCATTTTCCTTTCTTCTATATCTAGGAATTTCATTTTCTCATTTATGGAGCTACCAATTAAAAAATGAAATCACTCCAATATATTTTCAAACCCCCTACAAAACACTACCTCTATTTAGGAAAAAGATGCATGCATGAATGTAACTCCTTCCTGCATGTAACCTCTTCTATAACATGTCTAGTGCCCAATAATTTTTTCAGCCGCACATGGGCATTAAAATTATCTTCCAATCCACTATTTAATATTCCAAATTTTATTTTTTCCAACTTGGGCATTGGGTTTTCTTTTAATTTACATATTTTGGAAATTTAAGCAAATTAAATGTGCAACGAACAATTCACCCAAATAATAGATTTTGAGTCAAATAATAAATTAATGGTTACAATATTTTGGCTCCAATTTTCTCCCAAATATAATATTTAAACATTAATCTACATTAACCAATTTAATAAATAATATTTTTTATACCTAGATTGTCCCTAAATCAAGTGTTGAAAGGCTTCCTATAACAAGAAAACACACAGAAAAAAATAAAAAATCAAATCAAATATTTTTTGGGAATGCACCTAATTGCCTGGTAGTCCTGGATGCTCTTGCATTAGACACCTAGGGTAAGAAAAAATTTTCGATGAGTTCGAACTTATGAACATTTGAAGATCCTATGTTTTTTTCATTGATCTTTCTTCTGTCTACCTAATTTTTCCTTTTCACTTTAAATTGCATCTTTTTGTCTCTTCCTTCTTTCATCTTTCCTCTCTTTCTTCCTCTTAGGATATTCAACCCATTAAAATCTGATTTCCATCAATATGTATCTTCCCACTCTATTCCATTATCTTGAACATCTTATTGTACCTCAAATTGTAAGATACTATTGTTGCAATTTACCAATTCTATTTCTTTATATCCCCTTGCCATTTCATTTGAAGAAAAACCAGTTGTAACATCATCTTTGCAAAATGTAGAAAAAAAATTCATTACCTCTATTTTCTTCTCTTTCTCTACTACTGCAATATACTCTTCCATATTCTCATATTTATCTATCCCAACTATTTCAATTACACATAAATCAGTTTCATCAAAATTTCATAAAATTTAGATTTTACCTCATCATCCATTGCCACAACCTCTTCTTCTATGCATTCAACCTTCTTATCTTCCACTTTAATTCCTTCAAGGAAGAATATATTATCTGCAACCTCTTTCTTTTCATCTTCTTCTTCTAGGTATGTGCAAGATCATCATGGAAAAAATAGGTCCTTAAGTGGCGAAAAATTTAGAAAAATCAGAGTTAGGCAACTTGACGTAAGTGGCAAAAAATTTAGAAAAATAAGAGTTAAACAACTTGACATAAAATATGTGAGAATAGAATCTGTAGAAAATTGAATGTAGTTTCTAAACTACTAGGTTTATTTTAAAAAAAAATCTATTTGGTAAAAAATTTAAAATTTCAATGCAGTAGCACTTAAATTTCAGGGAAAAAAAAGAATTAGGTGTCTGTTTGACCACCCTAACCACAATAAAATGATAATATTTTTTTATAAGATTTTAGATATAAGTAGAGAACTCATGTCCCAATGTGATACATATTTTTTTGTAATCTTTTTCCAAGTAAATAATTAATTATGAGTTTTTTATTACAACTTTTAAAAAATATAAAACTCGTATGTCTGACCACCTTAACTTTGTCAAAACTTCATGAAATTCATTTTTTTAAATCCTATATTATCCAAAGCATAGAATGTGATGCATGTTTTAGATTCAAAAAATGTGATATTGTTTGAAAGCTATAGATGTTTTCCAATTAGCCTATCAATCAAGAGTTTAGTAGTAATTCAAATAGAAAATGAATAATAATAATTTTTTAAATTCAAAGTAAAGCATAATTTATATTGGTGGAAAGCTAAGAATCTCCTTTAAAAACCCTTTTCATTTCATCAATTTTGGGTTAAAAAAAGGTCGTCAGCCACATACCCTACACATACCCATCATATCACCACTTTTTGGCCCATCACGATCCTGCACATACCCTTCTATAATTTCTCTCTAAAATATTTTTTCTAATTTTTTTATCTCCTCTTTCAACAGGACACTATCTTCTTCTTCATCATTTCCTTTTTCAAATCTAGGACTATCAAAATCCATTCTCTGAATTGCTACATCATCTGAAAATTCATCTACCTATTTTGCATGTAAATTTTCACTAACATAATTAAATGATACCTCTGTTCTTGTTGCAATATCCTTCTTCTTTTCACCATTTTCCTTGTCCTTGCTAAATCCTACAAACAAAACATTTTCAAATAAAACAAAATATTTAAAATTACCATTAAATTTATGATCTGTAGTGATCATTTTCTCTTCTTCCTTTCTTCATCCTTTCCTTATGCTTCTTTTATTTTTTCTGTTCTCTTTCAAGAGAACATTCTTCTTCCCATATCTCTCTTCCCACATTCTCATTTCCTCTTTAAACTTCTTTTCTAATATATTCACTTCGACCTAGAGCTTTTTGATTTCTTCATGCTACTTCCCATTTTCCATTTCTTCCCAATAATGTTCTCAAAAAAAAACTCTTATGGGCCTCCCCATGACCCATCCCATCCTCTCTGCTATATAATGCCTCACGTTTGGTGATCTGTCTACACGTAAATCACAACACACCACCAAAGGTCCTAATACAAACTACCTCATATTGGTGCTTCTGCCTGCGCACTCAAGAAATCCCATTCTGATACCACTGATGAAGAGGGAGAAGCCACCACTCAAATATTTAACCTCTTCAAAAAAAAAAACATACTCACAAGAAAATAAAAACATGTGAACCCAAATGGTATGAAATTCAAATTATTTAAACTACCACAAATATGCACAATTTTTTTTTGACAAGCCACATTTTCAAAATTATTTTGAATATGCAATTTACTCTTTTATTTATCCTAAAAAAATTTACAATAAAATCTCCCACATTCATCTACAACAATACATGATCACTATATTTTTTCTAACAACAATACCATACTAATGTTTGAGCCAAAATCTAAAAAAAAAACCATTTCTGAACACTAATTCAAACTCTTCCTGCAACTCATTTTTGCATTTTCCTTTCTTCTATAACTATGCATTTCAATTTCTTATTTCTAGAGCTACCAATTAAGAAATTAAATCACTCCATTATATTTTAAAAACCCCCTACAAACCACTACCTCTATTCAGGAAAAAGATACATGCATGAATGTAACTCCTTACTGCATGTAACCTTTGTCATGTCTGGTGCCCAAATAATTTTATAGCTGCACATGGGAATTAAAATTATCTTTCGATCCCTTATATAATATTCCAAATTTTAATTTTTCCAACTTGAGCATTGGGTTTTCTTTTAATTTACATATTTTGGCAATTTAAGCAAATTAAATGTGCAACCAACAATTCACCCAAATAATAGACTTTGAGCCAAATAATAAATTAATAGTTACAATATTTTGGATCCAATTTTCTCCCAAATATAATATTTAAACATTAATCTACCCAACCAATTTAATAAATTTTTTTTTTTATGACTAGAGTGTCCCCAAATCAAGTGCTAAAAGGCTTCCTGTAACAAGAAACCACATAAGAAAAAAATCAAAATAAAATATTTTTTGGGGATGCATAATTGTATGGTACCCTTGGATACTCCTGCATCATTTTATGTGTATACTAAGAATGCACATGGTATGTGTAACATCGTAAATTTTCACCCACGATAATTTCACCTTATGTTTGTTAGAGTAATAAGTTATTTCAGTTAATTAATCTAATCATATTGGTTAATTAATTAAGTCACTTATCACTTTAGTTTTACTTAAGCTAAACTTAGACACATTAATAATTAATTATTTATTAATTATTATGTGTGCACACTAGGGTTTCCTTTTAGGGTTATCCATACATTGTTTTTGTATGTGCATAAAATTGGTCATGTCTAATTAATCCTAGCATTTAATTAAATATTTATTATTTAATTAATTTCTCTAAAGTCTTCTACATGTAATTAAATTTAATTAATTTAATTATATTGTTCATTCATTTTATTCTCCCACCATAATTGAATAAATTCATTTTATTTAATTATTTCACATGTCTACTTGATTAATTAAATAAATACATTTTATTTATTTAAATTAATTATCATCTTTTGAATTTAATTAAATCTTTTGTTTTAATTAAATTTAAATACTTCTTTTCTTCTATTTAAAGCTTTCTTCTAATTAATTAAATATTTTTATTTAACTAATTTCATAACACGTCATTTCTTCAAATTTAATTAAATATTTTATTTAATTAAAGATCTTTTGCTTTCTTCAAATTATAATTAGATATTTCATTTAATTAGGAAATCTTCTGATTTCCTCAAAATCTTAATTAAATATTTATTTAATTAAGAAAAATCTACATGCACCCATAAATAAATAATTGAATTTGATAATTCATTATTTATCTTCTCAATATCTTTCCATTATCTTCTAAAAAAGATGATTTTTTTTAATCATCTCATCTTATCTCTTCCATAAAAATGGAAAAATCCAGCTTTATGTGTTTTCTTCTATTTTCTTTCCATTCTCATCCATCTTTGACTGTTCGATCTGTTAGAAATTATCACAGCTGTTGATCAACTCAGCCAATCAAAATCCTCAAAAAACTCTATAAGTACATGTGCGAATCCAAGCATTGGTTACAGACATAGACATACACACGCAATTACACTCATGCATTTGCATCTTTAGCATTCTATCAATAATCATATCTTAGCAATAATCTTATCATAGCATAGCATAATCTTGCATCTTAGTATAAAATGCATTTTAGTTTAAATCTCATTCTCTAGTAGTCCATTTCATTGAGCTTGGCATACTAAATCTAAGAGCAACGTGAATCAACGAAACGCTGGAGATAGGGAGCAATAAAATGACTTTGAAGAACCTACCCTAAGAGTTTGTTTATTTTCTTTAAGATTCTTTGATATAAGGTTTTATAGAATGTGTTTTGGAATTCATTAAGATAGGCATATTTTCAGACACCACATAAAATGGTGCCCACCGTGGGGCCTATGCCCCGATTTTGACATTTTCTTGTAGAGCATTTTGACAGGTTTCCATGTTCTGGAGTTCGGCTTTCAGAAAAATTTGACGTTTTAGCGCATCTGATACTTTCTATAGTGCATCTAGGAATTTAATGCTTCTATTTTTGCAAGTATTTCAGCGCATTTGGGGACTGTTTCGGCGCTTCTGAGAGTTAATTTAGTGCATCCAAGCGACAGAATAGTGCATCAATCTCATTATATTTAGAGTTAAATATGCATTAAATTAAAGTAGCGCATTTAAGAGTTAAGTTAGCACATATAAGAGTTAGATTAGCACATTTAAGGTAGATTTTAGAGCATTACCCATGGTGTCATTTAGAGATTTAAATATGCATTTAATTAAAGTAGTGCATTTAAGAACTATTTTAGCACATTTAGGATTTTCTGTAGCACATTTAGGGTCTGTTTCTGCACATCTGAGATCCTTTTTTGTGCATATACTATTTGTTTATGTGCATATACTGTCTATTTTTGCGTATCTAGGTTGTAACACAAAAATAGGATTCTGATTCTGACACATTCCACAGACAGGATATTTTCTAGTTTAAAATGAATTAATCTAGGATAGTCACCACACTTTGATCATGCAGTTAAAATGAACCCCATGTCGGTTGTGAAGCAATATCTTCACTTAGCTTAAATCATTGTGATTTGGTGCATTAAAATGAATTTGTTTACTCTGCTTGATTGTGCTTGAAAGTGGTAGGTGACTATGCTCTCACCTTGTGCAAACTAGGTGATCAGAAAAGCCAGACCCACTTTATCCCTGTGTAACCCTAATGCAATAACCAAAGTATCCTCTCCCCTTGCACAGTGATGTGATCCTAGGTGTAAGAGAAATGATTATTGCCTCTAGAAATTGGGCCTGCCTGGTGATTTCATCACCTCAACATGACTCAAACCAGCAATGGAGCTAAAGCCAAGCTACTCCTGACTGGTATACAAATGTAAATCTTAAGTTAAAACCTAAGATTACGAGTGTGGATGTGTCATATGAACCAAGTTGTACTCCCCAAAACCCTGTTGAGCTTAACCTCTTCATGCTGGAGTGCCTCCTAAACAGAGCTTAATCTTGCACCCCATGTATGGACACTCGAACGGGGGTCCCAAATTAAACACCATTTGTTTAGTAAACCAAAAATCTTCTATTTGCTAGCGCAGCACCAGTCGATGTGAATGCATCCACACTTTTGTAGTCTATAGTAGAGGTGATCAATCTACCATGGGAGTTTCATGGGGGTTGGAAGCTTGGTTGGCCTGAGAAGAGAGTGCACTATAAGGGGGAGCCCGTGTAGCCAAGCTTCTGAATTCACATGCTACCGATATGCGGCTGGGGAAACCCGCGTGGAATCTAGTGGATATTGTCCTAGCTCTACCATAGGATGTGCTTGCTTTATCTGTGTTTGGTTACATTCCATTTAATTCATAGTGTTTGATGTGTTTTCATTCACATTAATTCAAATAAGAGATCATCTGAAATGAACATGAAAAATAGCAACTAAAATCATTCACACACCTTACTTTTTGACATCAGTAACATTCTGATCTCTCCCATGCTTAGAGAGTGGAAATCAACAAAATTTATTAAGAAATCAGTTTCCAATAGGATCAGGAAACCCAAGAAACATTTAGGGTATAGGAAAACATTACAAAAAAGAAAAAAATTGTACAAAATTTGACACATCTTGCTTCATTACTGCGGATTTCTTCGTAGATACCAAGACTTTGTTATGGGATTCATTGACGAGTATGCTGTAGAACCTTTGAATTCTCGAGCTTATTATTAGAGATTAGCTCTATCTCAACTACATATACTTAACCAACCTCTTGATTTTGATAATATACCACAACCTTCTATTGAATATCGATCACATCCCAATCAAATCCTTCAGTGATTTTAAAACCTTTTCTTGAAAACAAAGATCAAATCTTAAGAGTGCACCCTTCAAAAAAACTTTTGATTATTGATTCAACTTCCCCAATAGGATTCTGACATCCTTCATCATTGGAAGCCACAATAAAAAATTAGGAACATCTTTGATCATATCATAGGATTCCCATCTTATCAGATCAAGATATCATCATTCTCACACTTATCAGAACTGTGATCTAAGTTTAGAAGAACTCTTCAAAATCATATGCCTATCTCTACAAGATCTCAGTACAATAAATTGAAGGATGAAATCCAACAAGAAGTTCATACCCCAAAAAACTCAAGAAGAAGGTGAAAGCAATAATCCTCTTTATAGTGTAAGTCGTAATCCACTTTTCAACAATGACATGGATAACAGAGAGGAAAATCCATTCCACAGCTATAGAGACATGAAAAAAACCCATATAGATAGTGATGATGAGGGAGATGAGGAATGTCTTAGAGAGGCTGAGCAAGATCCAAAATTTCACAAAGCCATAGAAAAGATCTTGTAACGTGATAAAGAAAAATATTTCCTCTATCTAGCTGACCAAGGAGCTAAATTCCCTCATGACTTTGATACCGAGAATTTGAAGAGAAAACCTGAAGAAACACCCCTATCTGATTTTAGTGCTTTGAATCAACAAATTAAGGCAGTTCAAGGACAAATTAAAGAGTTACAAGGGGAAACTACAACAAAAAATATACTCTTGAGGACATTTGTCCTTATCCTTTCGATCAGAGTCTCAACATGGTTCCATTTCCCAAACATTGTGAAATTCCAAAATTTGATCGCTATAATGGGAAAGCATATCTAATCGATCATGTTAGAGACTTCTGAAACATGACTTTAGATTTTACTCATGAGGAAACTTACTTGTTGCGTTTGTTTCCTAGGAGTCTTGGAGCTCACTCTATGGAATGGCTATCAAAAATCACACCTCCTATCAAGACATTTAAGGAATTAATCAATATTTTTATATTACAATATTCCTACAACATCGAAGACCAAATCACTATGATAGATCTCTACAAAGTTGCACAAAAACTTGGTGAACCTTTTATTACCTTTCTTTAGAGATGGAGAAGAATTTTCAATAGATATCCACGTCCTGTTCCTAAAAAGGAAAAGATGGTCACCTTCATTAACAGCTTAAATTCAAAAATGAGCTATCGTTTAAATTTACATTGTCCTCCCTCTTTTGAGAAATTGATTGAAGATGCTATAACCATTGAAAGTGCTTTGGTCAAAAGAGGAATAATAAAACTTGACAAGGACAACCCTAGCTCATTCAATCACCATAACAATCAGGACAAGTCTAAATTTTGGACTCACAACAAGAACGTGGTGAATGATGGTGTTGTTGATGCAAATAATGTCTCTACTAAGCCATTTGTCCTTAGTAATCCAAGTGCTCCTTGCAACAACAATGTCAACTTGGTCACAAATCAAGGAAACAATCCTCCTCCTCCAAGGAACAATATGAATCAACATTCTACTCCCAATCAAGGGACTACCAACAATCAAGGTTACCTGGGAACCACTACCAATAACAACTCCTTAGGGAATACCTCAAATACAAATCCACAATGATTTTCATTCTTCTCTAGTAGAAGAACTTACACTCCACTGGGTCAATCTTTGGAATCTGCATTCAAAGAGTTGATGGCTAAAAATGTCATTACCTTGCCACCTCAATGAAACTATGAACCTAGTGTGAAGCCTCCATCATGGAATGAGGCATACTATTGTGACTATCATTGGTGCAAAGGTCATCGCACAAATAACTGTCAAGCCTTGAAGAATTCCATTCAAGACTTAATCAAAAATGGCACCATCACAATAGAAGGAAATCAACAATCAAATGAAGATCACCAAGCATTCTGCAACCCTTTGCCCAACTATCAAAAAGGCGAGTCTTCTAGAAAAAAGTGTGAATCATATTGATGATCCGATAATCAATCATATCTACACTAATGACGAGCGGGTCAATGTTATAAAAGTCAAGGAAAAAATGGAATATAGGGAGGTCAACGCAACAACAAGGGCACAAGCTAAATTTGTCTTAAAGGGTGCTTCTTTGAAAAATAATGTGCCCCTACCTCAACATCAATATGACTTAGTCAATCAACCTCAAAAAAATCCTGCTCAGATTTCCATCTTAGAACTCCTGAAGATTTCCTTGATTGTTAGGAACCAAAGTATCTTGACTAGCTTTGATGTTGGCACAAGTTTGGACATTTGATTTATCGGCTAGTATCGTGATTTCCTACCCATCATAAGGAAACTTAAGACATTGATGATATGTGGATGGGACAACTTGCATTTCATGGATCCAAGGATGACCCAACAAGATGTTGTATGCAAGATCACAGTCTAATACTTGACAAAAAGTATTTTTGATAATAGGTCCCACTCTGATTGGTAGCATGATTCAACCCTTGGATGCTCTTTCCTCATCATCATAGGCTTTAATAGTAATATTTCTTCTGGGATCAATGGAGTCCTCATAAAATCCTAAAGCCTGAACTAACTTCATGGTACATATGTTCAAACCAGCACCTCCATCTATTATAACCCGTCTGACACGAAACTTGTGGAACATGACTTCTAAGTATAATGATGAATTATGGGGATGAGTTATGGAAACGCCATCCTTTTCAGAGAATGAGAGGCATGTGGGTGAGGAAAAATGTCCCACCATGGCTTGAAATTGATCCACATCCAGATCAGTGGATACATTTGTTTCAACAAGGGCCTTTTCTAGAATTTCCTTGTGTGCTAGAAGCTCGTGCTAGTACTTCTCTCAAGATTGATACACAAATCAGTCAGTTAACCAATAGTTTTGACAAGAAATTGAAATTCAAAGACCATGGAGTCGGGGAGTACTCTCTTTGTTTGGCTGATTTACCTACATCACCTCGGTCACATGGACAACCTTCTATCACACAACATCAAATATCAGCAGCATCAACATCAACGCAACCACCAATAGAGCCAAGCACAAAGTTTAATGGATGATTCATCAAAGAAAAATTCCCCATGGAAGATCTTGAGGATAGAGAAATTCTAAACTGGCTCTATAAAGATGAAGATGAAGCATTTTTTAATGTTAAATTACCAACAAATATATATGGAAAAAGGGTATTCAATCATGCAAAAGATGGGCTATGATAAGGGTCCTATCGGAAAAAGAAAAGGAGTAGTTGAGCATATTCACCTTTTGAGGACTTGCTGTGAAAGAGAAAACTGGATTAGGCTATGATACTAACTCAAAAGAAGGAACATCCAAACAACTACATGGCATTGTCTTCACATTGCAAGAATGTTTAGATTCAAGAGAAGCATGTTTGGCAACAATTCAGAATTTCATGGATAATCACTCTGACACAGACTTTGCTGAATATGAATGGGACACCATTTACAATGATGAGTTCTAGAGGGACAAAGAGGTTGATGTAATACAGTAGTATACCCCAACTCTAATCGAAGGTGAAGGTTCAGGGACCCAAACACGAGAATTTGAACTACAAGGTGACTATGATTCTAGTGATACTGACTCATATTTAAACGAACAAGATTATCATGAGAACAATATCATCATTGATCCACCTCATACCTCAGATCCTACAATCAACTTCATTATGACCATAACCATAGCCAATTTCACGCAACTCGATGACCCGCTATCTTTGATCCATCCTGATCTCATTGATTGGGATTCATTTGAACCTATTGATATACCTATGTTTCCAAGTGATGAATCTATCGTCAACTTCCTTTCCGCAGATGACGTAAATGATTGTTCCACTAGCGATTTTCTGCATAGAGTCTTTAATCAGGAGAGTGTCAATTCTCCTAGCTGCAAAAATAAAAATAAAAAAGAAAGATCTAATGGTGAAAACCAAAATTTGGCAGTGTTAGATCAAGCAAAAGATAAAATAAAAAGCGTATCAGATGGTGAAAACCTTTTTAAGGCACCAGACTATGGGAATCTTGACACTCTCTCGGAGCACTACGATGAGCGATCGCCTATTTTGATTGAGCCTACAAATGCTGTCAATCTTGAAAATTTAGACAAACCAAGGATTTTACAGTTAGCTGCATCAATGACAAAGAAAGAAATACCAGAGTTCATGGAATTTCTAAGAGAAAATCAAGTCAACTTTGCTTGGTCTTATGCAGACATGCCAGGTCTTGATCATGATGTTATCATGCATCACTTGTCTATCAAACCAGGGGTTAAGCCTGTGAAACAAAAAATAAAAAAGATGCACCCCCATGTTGCATTATTGGTTAAGGAAGAACTGAGAAAATCCTTGATGTAGGCTTCATAAGATCAATTGACTACACAAAATGGATCTCCAACATTGTTCATGTATCCAAGCCAGATAAAAGTGTCAGAGTGTGCACAAATTTTAGAGATCTTAATAAAGCATGTCCAAAGGATGACTTCCCACTTCCAAACATTGACACTATAGTTGATCTGACAGCTGGCCATGCCATGTATTCATTAATGGATGATTTTTCTGGTTACAACCAAATCAAGATTGTACCCGAAGACCAAAAGAAAAAAAACTTTCATATGTCCATGGGGAACTTACTATTGGAATGTCATGCCTTTCGGTCTAAAGAATGTTGGGGCTACTTACCAAAGAGCCATGACTACAATATTTCATGATGTGATGCATACATTCATGGAAGATTATGTAGATGACATATTGGCTAAGTCATACACTAGAGAAGGACATCTGGAAATATTGTCCAAAATATTTGCAAGCTTGGAGAAATTCAAAGTTCGCCTCAATCCCAAGAAATGTGTTTTTGGGGTCACATCTAGAAAAATCCTAGGATACATAGTATCAGGAAAATGAATTGAAGTAGATCCTGCCAAGGTATAGGCAATCATGGAAATGCCTCCCCCAAGGAACATCAGTCAATTGAGATCATTACAGGGACGACTTCAATCTATACGAAGGTTCATTGCACAACTGGCCAATAAAAATCTACCTTTCACACATCTACTCCATAAGAATGTTTCTTTCAAGTGGGATGACAAGTGTGAATTGGATTTTCAACAAATCAAACAGTACTTAATGACTCCACCAGTTCTAGTACCACCAAATCCAGACAAACCATCGATCTTGTATATTGCTGCAACAAAGACATCCTTGGGTGCATTGATAGCACAAGAAGACCATACAGGGAAAGAATGCACAATTTATTACATCAATAGAACACTAAAAATTAATGAAATCAACTACACTTCCATCGAAAAGGCTTGTCTAGCAGTAGTCTTTGCTTCACATAAATTTTGAAATTACATGTTAACTCATATAATCAATCTTATTTCAAAGATTGATCCACTCAAGTATCTGTTAAGCAAAGCATCATTGACAAGAAGGTTAGAAAAATGGGTAATGATTATGAGTGAGTTTGACATCCATTATGTTGATCGCAAGGCAATCAAAGGACAATTTATCACTGATCAACTAGTTGAAGCACCACTGCAAGCAGACCACCCCATGCACATTGAATTTCTAGATGCTGATGTCTTCACTACAAAATCCAAACGACCATGGTCCTTATATTTTGATGGTTCTTTCACTCAACATGGATCAGGGGCAGGCATACTTTTTGCCACCCCCCAAGGACACACCATTCCTCGATCATATAGGCTGATGTTTACATGCACCAAGAACATAGCCAAATATGAAGCATTAATCACTAGACTTAAAATAACATTGGAATGGAGGATTACAGAATTACAAGTGTATGGCGACTCACAGTTAGTCATTAATTAGATCAATAATGATTATCAGACCAAAGATGACAAATTGTTACCATATAAAAAGATGGTTGATGACTTCAAGAAGTACTTTGTGGACATCAAATTCACACAAATTTCGAGGCTTGATAACAAAGCGGTCGATGCCATGGCTACGATCGCATCATTGTTACAACTCCTAGAAAATAAGACTCACTATGAATTTCTGGTGGAATAATCATTTACACCTACTTATGACACCCCTGAAAACCAAATCATTTTCCACTTGGTGGGATCCGATTCACCTTGGTATGGCAAGATTTATTCCTACCTAAAAGATGATATCTTACCACCTAATTTATCCTATAACCAAAAGAAAAATTTTATCCACCAATCCTCTCGCTACACTCTTATCACCAACACCCTTTATCGCCATGGTCTTGATGGTACTTTACTTCGATGTCTTGAACATGATGAATCTGACAAGGCTTTACAAGAAGTTCATTGTGGCATTTGTGGTACTCATTCGAGTGGACTAACCTTATCCAAGAAATTGATTAGAATGGGTTACTATTGGCCTACAATGGAGAGGGAATCATTCACTTTCATGAAAACATGCTCAAAATGCTAGATTCGTGGGAATCTCATTCATTCTCTTATACAAGAACTTCAACCATTTATGCCAACCTGGCCATTCTCCCAATGGGGATTAGATCCAGTAGGAAAGATTCATCCTTCATCATCGAGTGGGCATAAGTTCATCATCACATCCACATAGTATTTTACCAAGTGGATTGAGGTAGTACCTCTTAATAAAGTTGCCGGCAAATAGATATCATCATTCATACTCAACTATATTATTTGTCAGTATGGCATTCTCAACTCCATTATTATAGATAATGGATGAACTTTCAAGAATTAGGATGTTGATGAACTTTGTGAGATATTTCATATTCAACACAGATATTCAACACCTTACTATCCACAAGGGAATGGCCAAGAAGAGGCCTCAAATAAGACTATACTAATTTTTTTAAAGAAGACCGTGAATGATTCAGGGAAAGATTGGCATGTTAAACTCAATCCCACCTTATGGGCCTACAGAACCAATATCCGCATACGAACAGGAGCAACACCGTATGCTCTTGTCTATGGAGAAAAATCCATATTACCTTTAGAAGTTGAAATACCCTCACTTAGAGTGTCACTGAAAGGTCTCACAATAGATGATGAATACAAGGTTTCCCGACTCCAAGAACTGGAACTCCTAGATGAAAAGAGACAAAAAGTAGCTGACCATTTGAAAGAATAACAACATATGATGTCTCGTAGCTATAATCACAAAGTAAAGCCACGCACCTTTCAAGTGGGTGATCTGGTTTTGAAAGAAAATCCACGAAATCAATAAGAAAGAGAAAAGAAGGGAAAGTTTGAACCAAATTGGCTAGGTCCTTATGTGGTTATAGCAGTATATGGTTCAGGAGCCTACAAGCTATCGACGCCAGAAGGGGACTTGTTTGACGAACTCATCAACAACATGCACCTGAAGAAATATTATGTTTAAGTTAGTTATCATCATCCATAAATGTCCTGAAGAAATACAAAAAAAAATAGAAAATGTCTTGAAGAAATCCAAAAAAAAAAACATTGGAAAAAGTCCTTAAAAAATATCAAAAAACAGTAGAAAAAGTCCTGAAGAAATCACAAAAAAATTAGAAAATGTCCTAAAAAAAAAAAAAAGTTCGTCATAGGGTGAAAACTTGGCAACAGGTAGTCTATTGACAAGAAAAATGCAATAAAAACAAAGTGAAAATTTGGGAAACAAATGCTAATTGTAGCTCTCCATCTATTAGTTCATGTTCTGCACTTGGCTTCTCAGCCTTCATTTCATGCATTTTTCCATCATCTTAGGTTCATACCAGCATCATGCTGCCATCATTTGCCCAGAACGATAATGTCTTACCATGGCTTAATTATTGTACATATTCATTTCAGAGAGTTATGTTAATACTAGGGACAAATGCTGACATACTGGGGGCAACTAGCTTTCAAGTTTTACTGAGAAAGCTAGACAATGACATAAGATCCAATCATGTGAACAAACAATCAAATCACATGAACAACTATCCAATCATTGATCCAAAGCACAATAGTTTTCAGTAGGTACCATATCATGACTCATATTTGGATGATCTATAATTTGAATAATGTTTAGAATAATAGTATTTCATTTTGCGCAGTGGTTGTTTTCTTTTCCATATCATCTCTCTGGAGCACACTCAATGATGTACTGAACTAAAGTGAGGAGGAAAGAAAATGATTTTTCTTTGTCTGTTGTCTTGAGATTATCTATCAATCTGGTGCAAATATGTTGTGAGACATGATTTCCAAAGCAATATCATTGATGACAGTTCCACATTTGCACCAAAAAGTGGTTAACCTTTGTTTGTTTACACGAGAAATGCTCAAGTCATCTTGGTTCAATTATACCTCGATGCTTGTGTTCGCTTGTTATATCAAAAATCATGAAAGTTGTACTCAGGTCATCATTGGTGCTAATTTCCCCTCTGATTCTTGTACATACTTCAAACATTTTAAAAGGCTCTATGATGATTCAAGAAAGCTAACAAAAGGCTCAAAAAATGGTTCATTTAATTTAGTTACATTTCATTCTAGATCAGTGTATATGACTACATAATGGATTCACATCAGAGTTTTGAAGGACTAACAAAAATATCAACGGCTGTCATACCTCTTTGGACTATTTGTGGAGGACATTTGGACAAATTCTTCATCATTTCATTATCATTCATTTCATTATCATTTCATCTAGGTCCTATCATTTATCATTTATCATTCATTTGCATATCATCTGGATCCTTTATCATTTCATATCATTCATCTCTTAGGTATATCATATCACTTTCATATTATCATTTCATTATCATTCATGTCATTATCATATCACTTTCATTTTCACATTATCATTCATTTCATTAATCATTTCATATTATTCAAATTCCTCATCATTTCATTATCGTTCATGTCATTATCATATCACTTTCATTTTGAAATTATCATTCATTTCATTATCATATCATTTATCATCTTATTATCATTCATTTCAATATCATATCATTTTTCATCTCATTATCGTTCATTTCATTATCATTTCTCATTTCAATTTTATCATCTATCATCTCATTTCATTTCATTTTCTCTCATTATCATTTCATTATCTTTTCATTTTATCATTCTCATTTTTCGTATCATCATCATTTACCATCATTTTATCATTATAGCATTATCATCTATCATTTATACCTTTTTATCATTATTATTATCATTTCATTAACACATCATTACATTGTCATTTCTAAACATCTCATTTTCGCTTGTTATCACTTATCATTTTCACTGCATCACATTGCAATACTTATCATTTATCATTTCGTCATACCTTTCATTATTATTAAATGCATCCATTCATTATCATTTTCATATCACATCTTTAATCATCTACCATATCATCCTACCATGTTACAAATTCATGATGCATGTCACAAACAACATTCATTTTTTTTATCATAATTTACTTGCATTTGAAAATTCAAAAAACAAACATTCCATACATACATTTTTTATATCATTTTCCAAACAAATTTTTTCATAAAACATATCAAATATATCATGACATATTCTTATAATCACATCATAGGTCATCCACCTACATAACATCATTAGTATGCATCATCAATTATTTTTCATCATCATCATAAAAACATCATATCAAATTATCCTGCATATCATGTTAGTCATCAAATCATTCAAGAGCATATCAAAATCCATAACATATAGAAATGAATGCATATCAAATCATCATCTCATACATGCACATCATCATCATAAATCATCACTCATCATAAATGATACAAATTTTCAATGTCCAAAGAAATTGAAAAGTCCAAAGAGGGATACATGGGATATGATCAAAATCAATATATATGCTCCAAAAATGATATACATGTGTGAAATATATCTGCATCACAACATCATAAATTAGATGGTCAATGCCCCTAATGGAGTTGGTCTGAAAGGAGGTGGCCTACCACTAGTACCTACGTCTAGATCCCATCGTGGCCCAATAACCCCCATGCTATGTGTGGCTATCTGTGACCTGCTCCTGCTCCTACTACGAGATTATGGAAATGGCTCCTTGTGCTTAGGAGGACACAACTCCTCATATCTGACATGGTAGTACTCTGCCTCCCTCGCCATCTCCATGCCCTCTGCAATAGCCTATTGCAAGGATGCACTCTCTATAGTGCCCATAAGCCTCTGAGCAACGCCCTCAGCCTCCACTGCCCTCCATCTCAATGCATCCCTCTTTGTAACCAATTGGGCTATTTGTGGGTCTGGGGCAGGCTGAGATACATGTGTTGATGATGGAACCTGAGCCTGTGCTTGTGTAAGTTGTTCTTGTAACTACGCTATCAAACTCTATGCCTAACCTAGTTGACCCTAAACAGTCTGCACCTAGGCCTGCAACATGTCTATCTATGCCTACTATGATGAGGAGGAAACCCTGATAATGGTCCACAGTCTACCCCAAGATCTAGGCCGTAGTACAATATGAGCATTGACTAGGTTGCCTAACCTCTGCCTTACTGCCCTATGCCCTCCACTATCTCCCCCATCATCCCCATCATCTGAGCTATCCTCACCTCTGACTCCCTCCTCATCTTTGCCACCCTCCTCATCTCTATCCCCCTCCTCCTCGTCTCCGCTCTCCTCCACCCACCATCTGCTCTCCACCGGCCACCTCCTCCTGTCTCTCCACCCCTGGCTATTGTGCTACTACAATGGGCCCTGACTCATCTGGGCATGTAAATCATGGAAATCGATGTGTGTGGAAATACACTAAGTAATCATCTGACATACCTGCATCTGTCACCTCTGGCCTATATGCCCATCCCTTCGATTGTAAGCTAGAGCACTCTGTATATGCCACCTGGTATGTAATACATTGTCCCCATCTAGGATCATCCTTGTGCCGCCCATAGTGAGCAATGCCCTATGGCATCCCCTACGTATATCTGTACTGTCTCTGAACCTGCAAGGCCAAAAATCTCTCAATAATGTACGGTGTTCGTCCCATCAGATATCGAGGCATACAAACAAATGACATCTCCAGATGATCTGTGTCCCAGGTCTCACAATCTGTATACGACCTCCATATAACTGCATCCACATCATCTAACACGCACCACCAGTACTCCAACTTTTCCAGCTTGGGCTGGACAAGTGCACCTGAATATGCATATACATACGACCTACCTGGTGGCCTAGCCCTGGCACAGTCTGACCTCGTAATCGCAATATGCTCCCATGCCTAGATCTGGAGCAAAGTCACACCACTAGCCAAACTAGTCGATCCTCAGTATACAACCTGATGTAGATCATGATACAAATGAGCCAAAATGCATCTCCCCCAAGCATACCTCCGTGGTTGAGTCACCATCCACTCTAGCATCCTACCCCAACCAACTGAAAATCCCTTCAACCGATGGTCCGGTCCAAGGAAACCTCCAATGAATACACCCAACACAACAACTAAGGCTAGATATCTATTGAAATCTGTCCATGACACCCAATATCCTACTATCATCATATCCCCGCATATCCTCCTCAGTGCTTTGGTCCCTCCTATCTCCTTGTGGTCATAAACCATAAGGGCACCTACCACAGGAATCCCTAGAATCCTGTACACATCCTCGGGGGTCACAGTCATCTCACCAGTTAGAAAATGAAAGGTGTTATGATCGGAGTGCCACCTCTCTGCCAATGTAGTCAATAGTCCCCTGTTGACTTGAATCCCTCGTGGGATAGTCAACAAGGATCCCAGCCCATAGTCACCTATCCACTGTATCTCTGCTGGAGTCAGCTCTCCTACCCGATCCCAACATATCGGGAAATGCTCTCTAAGCTGGAGGTTATCGAAAACCTCCTATTTTTTTGGTCATCATAAGGACAATTAATCAGACTCATACCAATGACTCATATCATGTGCTTTATCTATCAAGTGAACTATATCAGTGACCCATATCAGATTAATCAACGCATCATATTAGTGACCCATATCAGTGACCCATATCATGCAATCAATCATATCATGCAATCACGGCTGCATCTATCTATCTGAATATCAAATCAATCTACTCTATCATCATTATACTATTTGTTTTTCTTTTTCAGGAAAGCAAATTTATTAACAATCCAATCATTTTTTCCATTTGTACTTCAGTCATGAATGCAAATATGTTTGAAAAACCATCATCTACTATTTGGTTTATATCATAGAAAGTAAATTTATCAGACATTTACTCTTTGTTTTTCATTCATATGAAGCAAAGTTATCAAACAATCAATCAATCTACTCTTTGTTTTGCATTTATGGGAAAAAAGTTATTAGTTATCTACTCTTTGTTTTCTATTCAGGGAAGCAAATTTATTAGTTAATCATCAGATTTTCTATCATTTCTATCCATATCAGCATGATGGAAAAATAATTTATCTATCTATTGACCAAGGAAGCAATGTATACACCATCATTTTTCATCACAATTGTATTTTTCCAAAAATTTCCCAGATGTGCTAATCTGTGCCTCCGATGCGCTAAAACTTGAAAGCGCTATAGTTTACCTTGCAAGCGCTAAAACTCATTATGCACACTTTTGCACCCTAAAAGCGCTAAAGTTTTTCCTATAAGTGCTAAACCCTATATGCATTAAGATACCCCGTGTATGCGCTACTTCATATCCTAGATACACTAATCCATCTTTGTTGTGGCCAATCCCTAAATGCGTGACTTTGTGCCCTAGATGTGCTAAAGTTTTCTAGCTATACTTGCTTCCTATAAGCACTAATCTACACCTCGTATGCGCTAGAAGACCTAAATTTACCCTACACCTATATGCGCTAAAGAACATCCTAGATGCGCTACGAAAATTTTTGAATGTGCTAAAATAGATAGGCGGATGTGCTAAAATGTTATTTTAGGCCCTAAATCCACACGAAAAAGTTTTGAAATTGCTCAAAAACATAAAAATTCACTCATAAAGGGTTCAATCGACTCACCGGTGGTCCATACGCAGCTGGTCTCTGGAATCACCAGGCCTGCTCGAATCTATGCCTGTGAAATGGAATCTGCATCTCGCCAAGTCACTGTTAGAGCATAAAAATCACTATAGTAAAAGGGTGAAAATGACTTCCACTTTTACCCCTTTTACCTAATATGGGTCAATTAAGGTGAGTTTTTGGTGGCATTTACTTTATTTTTTTCACCAGGGACATCTTTTACACCATTTATCAGGAGCTAAATCACTGAATCACCATCAAAATTTCATCATCCAATCAAGTTTTTTTTCAAAACTCATATCACGATCCGTGATTTACCTCCCAAAGGGTATCATCAGCATCAGCATCAAAAACATATCAGGGGCAAAAAAAAATTATTTTCTTCGAAGCAATGCGTTTCACACATCACTTCAAAGAAGGGAAAAATGTATGTGCATAAAATTGGTCATGTCTAATTAATCCTAGCATTTAATTAAATATTTATTATTTAAATAATTTCTCTAAAGTCTTCTACATGTAATTAAATTTAATTAATTTAATTATATTGTTCATTCATTTTATTCTCCCACCATAATTGAATAAATTTATTTTATTTAATTATTTCACATGTCTACTTGATTAATTAAATAAATACATTTTATTTATTTAAATTAATTATCATCTTTTGAATTTAATTAAATCTTTTGTTTTAATTAAATTTAAATATTTCTTTTCTTCTGTTTAAAAATTTCTTCTAATTAATTAAATATTTTTATTTAACTAATTTCATAACACATGTCATTTCTTCAAATTTAATTAAATATTTTATTTAATTAAAGATCTTTTCTTTCTTCAAATCATAATTAGATATTTCATTTAATTAGGAAATCTTTTGATTTCCTCAAAATCTTAATTAAATATTTATTTAATTAAGAAAAATCTACATGCACCCATAAATAAATAATTGAATTTGATAATTCATTATTTATCTTCTCAATATCTTTCCATTATTTTCTAAAAAATATGATTTTTTTTTAATCATCTCATCTTATCTCTTCCATAAAAATGGAAAAATTCTGCTTTATTCGTTTTCTTCTATTTTTCTTTCTAGTCTCATCCATCTTCGACCATTCGATCTGTCAGGAATTATCACAGTCGTTGATCAACTCAGCCAATCAAAATCCTTGAAAAACTCTATAAGTACATGTGTAAATCCAAGTATTGGTTATAAACACAGACACACACACGCAATTACGCTCACGCATTTGCATCTTTAGCATTCTATCAATAATCATATCTTAGCAATAATCTTATCATAGCATAGCATAATATTGCATCTTAGTATAGAATGCATTTTAGTTTAATATCATTCTCTAGTAGTCCATTTCGTTGAGCTTGGCATACTAAATCTGAGAGCAACATGAATCAACGAAACACTGGAGATAGGGAGCAATAAAACGACTTTGAAGAAGCTGCCCTAAGATTTTGTTTATTTTCTTTAAAATTCTTCGATATAAGGTTTTATTGAATGTGTTTTGGAATTCATTAAGATAGGCATATTTTGAGACACCACAGTTTTTATAAAGCAATTCATCTCTTGTATTTTCTTAATTCTTGAATACACTTCATTTGCACATATTCATACAAATTGCTCTTGCTTTTTCTATTTTTCTCTTGTGGAAGTTATTTTATGGTTTGCATGTCTGATCTTGGTTTCTAACATGGTATTAGAGGCTTGATTTGTAGCCCCTTCTTAGTTTTTTGGAGAAATTCATTGCAGAACATGTTCAGGTTTCATCGAGGGTTTCACACCTTGAACTTATTTATGAAGCATTTTGGATCAGATGGGCATCTCCATTGGATTCAAAGTGCTGGAAAAAGTCATGATTGGCTTTTATTTCATCAAAATTTTATCAAGGGTTTGATGCAAGCCATTTTTATTAGATCCATTTTTCATTTTTTCTTTAGAAATCTAGCTTCCACTAAGTTGTAGGAAAAACAATTTCTGGGTTTTGTAGCCAAGGTTGAAATCTCAACTGGGTATCTTTTATATTTTGTATATCTTGCACATATCTAGAGAAAATTTCTATACAAAAGTGGAATGTGTCATTTTTTCTACTGGCTGAAGGTTAAAAAAAAATATTTTTTTATCTTCTGCTTGCTGGATCATATAACAATTTTTGAGTTTTGTTCTTAGCATCAAAATATTTATGGGTTTTTGTTATTGTCTACAAATAGTGAGTAGATTTTACAGAAATCAAATCGGAAGTAAAACTTTTTTGCTAGAAAACCTGCTTCCTGTAAGCTAAATTCAACTTTTTTGAAAAATTCATAACTTTTGGTCATGGTTTTCATTTTTGGCAAACGAGATATCGACGGAAAGATAGTTTCGAGCACTTCACATTGGTGCTGACCATTTTTTCAGATTTTGTCATCTACATAGATCTGAAGTCAATTTTAATTATGGAGGCAGATGTGAACATTGGTTTGTGCATGCACTCTTTTTTTTTGTTTTCATGCACTAGGTTTACATTTTCTCTTTAATTTATGCATGTTTTGCATGTTCTCCTTTTACAATCATGGGGTATTGTAATTAAATGAGCTTCTATAAAGTTCCATCAAGGGGGATTCTTGCATAATAATTTGATTAGAGTGTAGTTGCACTTTGATCTCATCTTCATATTGATGATAACTTGCATGAGTTGTATCTATATTCTGTAGTTTCTTTTGGCCTCATCTTGCTCATAGCTTGACACATTTTGGTTCACATTGGTTCACATATCAGATTGAGAGCCTATGGTTAATGATCCTGAATCACATCAGATTCACATCAGGTCACATCTCAGTTTGAGGGCCATTCATTTTATAGTTAATGTTCTAGAATCTTCATGGTACTTGCTCCTATGGATCAATTTTAGTCATAGTTTGGCATTGACATCGAGATACACATAGCTTCTATATTATTTCATCATATCATTCCCTCTTATAGGGGGCATCATTTATTCATCTACTGTTGCTTCATAGATTCTAGGTTGTTCTAGTTTGTGATTTTTCCAGTGTTCTTTGGCATCGGGTCTACTGTTGCATTATCATGATTCCACCTGAGTCCTTTAGTGACTCTCATATGGTTTCTTGTAAATAGAGGTATCTTTCCTTGCTTTCTAGATTTAGGATTCCAGTGTTACTCCACCAGTGTTCTTCCAGTGCTTCTTTGCAGCAAGTTATCTCATTGAGAGGGGGGTTTTGTCCCACTGGGTTTTCTCCTCTTTTTCATCCATTGCATTTGTACATGGGTACCTGATCAGGCCTTGTTTTCAAGACCCATCTTTACTTTCATGCATCTTTTTCTTAGTGTTTTAGCTACTTCCTAAGTTCATCTTAAGGGGGGGTGTTAGAGTAATAAGTTATTTCACTTAATTAATCTAAACATATTAGCTAATTAATTAAGTCACTTATCACTTTAGTTTATTTAAGCTAAACTTAGACACATTAAAAATTAATTATTTATTAATTATTAAGTGTGCACACTAGGGTTTCCTTTTAGGGTTATGCATACATTGCTTTTATAAATCAATTCATCTCTTGTATTTTCCTAATTCCTGAGTACAATTCATTTGCACATCTTCATGCAAATTTCTCTTGATTTTTCTACTTTTCTCTTGTGGAAGTCATTTTCTAGTTTGTATGTTTGATCTTGGTTTCTAACAATATTTGTTCCCCTCTTAAGTTATTGGACCTAATTGAGTATTTAATTTCCTAAATTATGCATGCATTCTATGGCTCATTTTTGTTAATTTCAAAGGAATTACAACCGAAAATCAATTGTATCTATCTAATACTTTTCCCCCGACACCTACAATCCTAGAAAGTAGGGCAAGGACACTCACACCCTAGGCATGAGTGTCCTATTTTGGCTCTAAATTCAAATATGTCATTGTTGGTAATTTTAATATTTGCAATTGAATTGTCTAAAGTTGGCTATTACTATTTTATTTTTGGGAAATTGAATAAATGCCTGTAAATAACAAGTTACTACATAATTTGAAATCTATATACCACTAAGAAAGATATTATTGGAAAACTTATGATCAGGAGAATTATTGAGAAAGTAAAGAGTAAGATTTCAGAGCTTCATTACAGCAATTCAAGATCTTAACATCATGTCCAATTCTATTTGATTTTATGTGTGTTCATGTTGTCATTATTTTGTGAAGGCTAACATTTTTAAATATCTCCAAAGCATTCAAGAATTTAAGCAATCAAGCAAGAAAGATCAAGACATTGAGGTGATGTGCATGAATTCAATCCTTCAAGGAAGCCATTGAAGGGTGATGAGTTGTAACACTTTGTGATTTCATTGTTCCTTCCCATTCATTACCCCTTTATCATTGACATTTCCATTATCAAAGTGGAAACACTTACACAGAGTTTCACTAAGGTAAGCCCCTAAAATGGACCAACATTTCTTCTCTTTGTGAATGCAAAAATTTTAGGTTGAAGAATATTAAAGAGGTTTTGAAGAGAAATTATTCATTATTGAATTTTTTTTCATACCACTTGTCAAGCCATAAAAACTTAGTTACAAAAATAGTTGGAAGAGTTCCAACAGATCCGAAGTTAGGATTCTGAAGCTTAGATTTGACATCAAAGGACCCCAAAAAATATCCAAAAAAATACACAAGGACACTCACACCTTGGGAATTTGTGTCCTCCATTTTCTACCTCAAATTTGAGTCACATGTGCATAGTGTCCTTCTCTACTTATTTCTATTGTTTGAATTTGTTTGTGAAATTTTTTACTTTTTGTATTTGCATCTGAATAGTAAAGTGCATTATTAGCTAATTAGATTATTGCATTTCATCATTAGGCCATTTTTAGATTTGGTTAAGGGTTGGTTAACTCACCTTTCAAGTTGTAAGTCAACCTCATACCTTTTCCAAATCCATCAAATCCTCATTCCATCATTGCATATCCATTATCACATCCTATTCCCCCTTTTTAATGAAATTTGAGAAAGGTGTCAAACCCTAAGGTGAAAAATTAATGGATTCCCTTTCACTTCATTTCACTTTGGTGAACCTAACTTATTAACATTATATACATTCTAAAAATTCACCCTAGATCTAGGTTTTGCATATCATTTTCTTACATTTATCATTTAGGGTTTCATGATTTCATCATATAAAGACATAAAAATACAAAAATATTGCATGCATATTGCATTAAATGTTACAATATGTCTTATTTTAGTCCTCTTATATCAAATATACATTCAAAATTGTATTCATTAGGTTGTTAAAATTTGAAATTGTTCATTACATTAAAAATTGCATCCTTCATTGAGATCAAAAAAGTGAAAAAATTACAAAGTTTTGTTTTAAAATTACATCAAGTCATCAATTTTAGGGCTTTTACATCTTGGAATTAGTTAATTATTGCATCTTACATCTGAAAATTACATACAAAAATTTTCATTCATTGTTCACGCATTTGCATACTTACATTTTACATTTCCATAGTCATAAATCAATGAAATATAGAAAAATATTAACTATCAAAACTATTTGTACATAGAATTGGAAACCTTAAACCATAACAAGCATAATCAAGCTTTGAATTTCCAGTCAATGTGTCTAGGACATAGATGCACTGGGCACCTATGTTTTGATATTTTTAACTAAAATTTGCATCACATATATGTTTGTGTTCTCTATTGGATTATGTTGTTTGAATTTTATTTCTACACTTCAAAATTGTTATCTACCTTCTGCATTGTTGCATGTTTCTATTGTTAAGTTCCCAATTCTAAAATTAGAAAAATATAGAAAATAATTTAGTGTCAGACTTGTTTGATTATGAAAATAAAAATCATAAATATCACTCTAAACAGTTAAAATTTCAAGTTTCTAAACCCTACCTATTGTGTTCTCTATTGGATTATGTTGTTTGAATTTTATTTCTACACTTCAAAATTGTTATCTACCTTCTGCATTGTTGCATGTTTGCATTGTTAAGTTCACAATTCTAAAATTAGAAAAATATAGAAAATAATTTAGTGTTAGACTTGTTTGATTATGAAAATAAAAATCATAAATATCACCCTAAACAATTAAAATTTCAAGTTTCTAAACCCTACCTAGGACATAGATGCCTTCAGTGTCTCTTGTTGCAAAGATGGTTGTCGTTGCACCAAAAGATCGACTTGTTAATTCCTGATACAATTGTCAGAGTTAATGAATCCATGAGAGGTGGTTAAGCCACGTCATGAACCCAAGCATTGCGTTGCACAACACAAGGAGACCAAGGGTGCACACCTTGAAACAATCCCCCCAATGCAAGTAAGGGGTTCAAACTTGTGACCCAAGATCTGATACCAATTGTTGCAAAGACAGTTTCTATTACACCAGAATATTAGCCTATTAATGTTTGATATTGTAGACATCAAAATTTGGACACTTAATTTATCCAAATTTATCACTTTTCATCTAAACATCCTCTTATCCGAGTTAATTAAGTAATATTACTATTATTTAATTAATATCCTTAATTCTGCCAAATCCCTAAGGTATTTAATCCCTTTTTATCAAATGAATTAAATAAATATTACATTTATTTAATTCCTCACATGTCATTTTCATCTAATCCTAATCCATCTCCTAATCTCTTCATTAAGAATGTGCACATGCCTAATCCTTGATTAGGATGTGTCACATCCTCCAACTTTTGCAAGTTGGCTAATCTTCAACCCCTAATTATCCTCTAATTACTAATTAGTTAAACCTAATAGTACCTTGGTCAACTCTCCCATCCCCAAGGAATTTTTAATTTCTTTTTATTCATCCAAGGCTCCTCTCTTCCCCATGTGAATTTTTAATTCATTTTTATTCCTCCTAGAATCCCCTTTTCCCATGCATCTTCTAGAATCTTTGACTTGTCACATCAAGTCACATGTGACCGACTCCCACCTTTTTGGAGACCCTCTCTTATCCACTAGATTCTCCCAAGCATGTGAATTTTTAATTCACATTTATTCCTCCAAGGAATCTTCTCATCTCCCAATGTACTTCTAAGGTACATGTCCTTCCTCCACATCATATACTCTCCTTCCACATCACCTACACATCATCTCACCCTTAGCCATCTCACATTACACATGTCAAAATGTGAGGGCTTGTGAGCTCTCAACTCACCTTGGACCTTCATCTTGGCCTTGTTGGATAAATATCAACCATTGAATTCTCTAGAGAATTTAAATTCTTCTATAAATACCCCCTCTTCTAAGGAATTTAGAACACTTAGTCATTTTGAAACTAAATGTTGTCAGTTTGTGCACTCATCTAACCATCCATTTCATCTATTTGTATTTGCATCCAAACATATAGTTAAATCTTGCATTTAGTCACATCAAGAGCCATCCAAGGAGCATACAAAGTAATCCAAAATCAAGGGCCAACGAAGGAGTTTTAGCTATAAAGAGAAGACCACTTGCAATCATTTTACACTTTTTCTCTTTGCATTTACAAATTCCTTAGGATAATCTTGAGGTGTTTCTTTGTATTTTTCCATTGCATTTTAGTTGTTTAGAATAGGTAAAACATTTAGATATCACATTTCTAGCACACCCGGTGGGACCCACAAGCGGGTTCCTCAATTTCATGTTAGTTGTTGTTGAGCTATTTGCAGGAATATGTCGCAGAAGGGCGATTGCGCCCTCCTAGTGACTGTAGAAGGGAAATTGTTCCCTCCTGGTGACTACAGAAAGGTGATTACACCCTCTATTTCACTGCAGAAGGGCGACTACGCCCTTGTCTAGATTTTTAGCTTACTAACCTTTTTTGCAAAAGGGAAACTACACCCCTTGGTTGAAATTTTTGTGCTAACACTTCTCTGTAGAAGGGTGACTATGCCCCTTTGGTTGGAATTTTTGTACTAATGTTTTCTGCAAAAGGGCGACTATGCCCCTTGTTTGAATTTTTTGTGCTAACATTTTTTTGTAGAAGGGCGACTACGCCCCCTTGGTTGAAATTTTTGTACTAACATTTTCTGTAGAAGGGAAACTATGCCCCTTGTTTGAACTTTTTGTGCTAATATTTTTCTGGAGAAGGGTGACTACGCCCCCTGGTTGAACTTTCTGCACTAACATTTTTCTATAGAAGGGCAACTACGCCCCCTAGTTGAACTTTCTATACTAACATTTTCTACAGAAGGGCGACTATGCCCCTTGGTTGAACTTTCTATGCTAACACTTTTCTACAGAAGGGTGACTATGCCCCTTGGTTAAACTTTCTGTGGTAACATTTTTCTGTAGAAGGGTGACTACGCCCCCTGGTTGAACTTTCTATACTAATATTTTCTGTAGAAGGGTGACTACACCCCTTGGTTGAACTTTTTGTGCTAACTTTTTACTGCAGAAGGGTGACTGCGCCCTCTTAGTCACTATAGAAGGGTGATTGCACCCTCCTATCAGGGCTATAGAGGGGTGAATGAGCCCCAAAACAACACATTTTGAAAGGTAAAACTACCATTTTAGCTTCATTTTTGTTCCTATTTTTTGCTATTTTTAGGTACTAACCCCCTAGCATTGTTTCTTGCAAGGATATTTGTGTTTTTGCTAACATTTTGTAGCATATTCTTATGTAATTGGTGAGGAATGCGGGATAAAACAACAAACATTTGCTTGCAAAGCCATCCATTAGCTCAGATTTTTAAAACTATCCTTGTTGTTTTCATTAATATAAGAACATAGTTTAATTAGGGGAAGTAATATTCATTGCTTGTTGTGTCTATCTTTTTGTGTTACTCAAAGGGGGCATTAGTTTTTTTTCACTTTCCCCTTGCACTTCGTGTGAGCCTGGGGAGTAGTTGGAAACGATTAGTGCTTTATTTCTAGTGGGACCTGCTTGGGGATTTCATCACCCCAAGGGATGATTCCAACCACACGTACTAGCAGGGTATATAAAGGGGGGAGAGCAAAAGTTGTACCCTAATCCATTCGCATCGTAGTTGGCAGAGCGTCGAAGCTAGGGTGATACCTAGATAGATGTGAAGAGTTGGTTCGAGCCCTTCAGTATCTTGCTGGGGTTCCCGACTCATGCTTGTGATGAGCTGATGTTCACGGTTGTGCCTCACGTACCAAGAGTATATCGAGGACTCCCTAGACACCTTGTGCATCCTAGATTAAGACCTCATTGGCCACACCCTTAACATTAATCATAGGATTGTGTTTGCTTGAAAGTGTTTTCTTATGAGAAACCAGTAAGCTTTTTGATGAATTGGACTTATTATTGTCATTTTAAAGTCCTTACCATAATCATTTTCATCAAACCAAGTCCCTATTCACTACAGAAGGGCGACTACGCCCTCTGATTTATTGTAGAAGGGTGACTACGCCCTCTAATTTACTACAGAATGGTGACTACACCCTCTGATTCAGTGCAAAAGAGCGATTGCACCCTCTGATTCACAGCAAAAGGGCGACTGGACCCTCTAATTCACTGCAGAAGGGCGACTACACCCTCCTGGTTACTATAGAGGGGCGAATTTTCCCTCCTAAATAGCCAAAATTTCCCCATTTGGATCTGTTTAGCCTTTAAACCATAATTTAATCATTCCCAACCTTTATCTCATCATTCCAAGCCTCCGTTTTGTCATTCTAAACCTTTGAAAACCTCCATTTGATCATTCCAAACCTCTGTTTAGCCCCCAAAACTCCCGTTTAACCATTCTAAATCTCCATTTATTATCCCAAATGTCCCCAGTCCATCCACTTGTTTTAAATTTTTTGATATCATCACCTAGTGAACTTGATTCATCAAAATTTTATCATTTGCATCACTGAACCCATACCTCATAAACACCACTCATAATCAAATCACCTTAACCTTGTGTTAAAAAAAGGTGGGTACCCAAATTGACCTTAGCACTTGAATTCGATTATTAGTCATTAACTTCAACCCTAATCAATTTACTTCCATCTTGAAGTGAATTCACTATCATAAGTTATCATCCTCAGCCCAAATCAATCCATTTCAATCTTGAGGTGGATTCGGTGTCGTGATCATCCACTTGATCAATTGATGCTCTAGGTCACTAAGGCTAACTTTCTTTGATTAAATTCAAGGTCCCTCACATCTTTCATCATCTAATCATACCCATCCAATCATTTGATCAAATCAGTCACACTATCTAATTACCTAATCAATCAGCACAATCCTATCAATCTTGACAATCCAATCCAATCTATCCAATCAAAATCTGATCTAATCAAAATCCAATCCAATCAAAATCCAATCCAATCCAATCTATCCAATCAAAATCTGATCTAAATCCCATCTCATTCAATCCAAATCCCATCTCATCCAATCACAATCAAATTGTTCATCAAAGACATCTTTATAATCCACCCATAGCACATTTGTATTCCCGTTCAAACTAGGTCACAAGTTAAGAAATAAATGGCACAAAAACAAGGTCAAAATTCCCAAGCAAACATGTCTCAAGATCTTAATAACAACATAAATCCTACCACTGGTGCGAATGTTGCTCAAGATCCTAACAACATCCCCCAAGATCCTCATAATGGCACTTCATCACACTCCAACACTAAAAATCAAAACTCACCACATGGTGAAGAGAGTATGGCTAATCAACCCGAACTCACGCTTGAGGAATATTTCAGTAATCCCGCTAATGTACAAATGACTGACTGTCTGTTCAAAAAACATGGGGAAGAAATCTTGGCCCACCTAATTGAAAAGGGTGTCAAACCTCCATCAAGTGTTGACTTATCTAAATATAGGAGCCCCACATCTAATATACCCCAAGGTTCACAAAAATGCACCAAAGGGTTCGTACATCTCCAATGTTCCTCCAGTTGAGGGTTGGCATCAACCTGAATTTGGTAATGTTGTTCTTTATCATGTTAACCACCCCCCACATGCTCCAATCTTAGTTATGGGTGGTCCTCAAGTTCCTGATCCCTATAATCCTTTCTCCTATGGTATGCTACAAAATGTTCCACAACTTGTGCCATTAACGCTAACAGCACCACCTCTTTCGAATTAGCCTCCCGTCAACACTGGGGGAACCCCCTTTACCGCATTTCTTCCACCTCCTGGGGCCACAAATCTACCATCACTTTCATATACATCTCAATAGCTTCATCAATCCAACCTTCTACCTCAATTATCTCCATAAGGCATGTCCCAACCAAATGTTCTAGGTGGTACCCAACAACCCCCTTTACAGAATGCCTCTACATTATCTTAGCCATCTCATCAGCAACAACCCCTACATAACACCTTGGCTTCTTCACAACAACCACCATACCAATCACAAGGAAATCCATCTGGTGCAGGAGCACCCATAGGTTATGATAGGTTGTCTAGGATAGTCTTGTCTAGGACAACTAAGCAATAAAACTTAGTTCACTTGGATGTAAGCCTTATTGGAATTTTTGATTGGGTGTTGATCATCTATTGAAGGTCATGTTGACCATTGGTTAGGCTTAAGGCTTTTTGCAAATGAGGTTTTGACCTTTTAGGCCTTTTAGGAGTTTCTTTTCAATTTTTGAAAATAATACTCAATTGGAGTTACAAGTGGCCAAGGAGAGCCCATAACTGAAAGAGAGACCCTATTTATGGGAAGCCTCAACATTGAGGTGGGGTTGGAAGCCTTTGTTAAGTTTTGGAAGTTTTATGAATTCAAGAAAAGCAATTGTGTTTAAAAAGTGCATTTTTTTATTTTACATTGAAGTTAGGATTTAATGGCTTAATCATGGCACTGTAACTTGTGCAGGACGTAGTGTAGTTGTTCTACAAGCATTGTGTGTCATTAATTAGTCTCTTTATTCAATTTCATTCACTATTTGTAAATAGTTTTGTTTCCACACTGTTGCTAGTATGAACTAGGCAGTTTTGAGAAAATGGAGTATTAGTTCACTTTCCCACCATACAAATTGTATGGCCCTTTGGGAACAGTGACTAGACTCCATGTATGTATATATGGTAAGATTTAGGGTTTGTGAAAGCACAAGAGCCACTGTGGAAGTCTTGCCCTAGGCGAGCCAGTGAAATGCCCGGCTAGGAAGACTTAAGTGCAGAGCACATAATTTGCAAGGGTGACAAATTCTTGACAAATTTCCTTTTGGAGAAGGCAGGTGTGAGACTTGCCAAGACCTGGTACTTAGGAGGAAACTCCATCAATTTATCTGTTCAGGAAAAGACTTGACAGTTTGAGAGAAACCAGGAAAGGGCTTAAAAAAACCCTAGTATTGCCATGTTCAAGTTAAGGCCTTGTACGGATAGTTAAGACCCAAAACCCCAAAAATATTTGTGAGGTGTTCGTATGAACCAGGAATATCAAAAAAATATTGGGGGTTCTTTGGAAAGATTTGGAGAACTAACCTGTTTTCTCATATGAGGCCTAATTGGGGCTACTAGGGCTAGTAGCCTTTTTAAGACCTAAATGAGGGTTTGGTGAAAGCGTCCAAGAAATGGAGTTAGATGGGCCTTCAAGAACCATAGTAGGATGGATTTAAGTCTTTTGAAGTACCTCCACACCCCTACAAAGTCATATTCAATAATTTGGAGGTTTGTAGCCTTTAGGGTGAATTAAGGCTAAGGTTAGAGTTGCAAGATTGCACCAAGTCTTGACTTGGTAGTAAGAAATTGTGTTGGTAGTTGGGGTTGGCAAAGTTAGACTAGGGGATCCTAAATACTAGAAGATCCTATGGGTAGAAGTGGTGAAGTGAAACACCTTAGAGGTCTTCCAAACAAGACCTAGAGCCTGAATCAGTGATTAATTCATCCAACCTCCCTATCACCATCCCAGCCTGTCACTCAGACCATATCCCCATTCCTCACATTCATTTTACATCCACAGGCTCAACCACAACACAACATTCGATCTCGGCCCACGTAGTTGACATCACAACAACAACCTCCTCAGCACTATTACTATCATAATCAACAACAATTCCATCAACAACCACCCTATGTGGCCTCCCAACAATCACAACAGTACCTTCGACACCAACAAACTAATCTGCAACATCCCATCCAAGCTCCTTAGCAGTCTACCTCACACTTTTATTAAACAAATCCATACTATACCCCACAACAACAACCCCCACACCAACAAAATCCTTCGGCTTACCAGCAAGGGATGTTATCATCCCACTACCAAAATCCATACCTCACCATTCTGACACTCTCTCAGTAGGATCCTTTATTGTCCTACCATCCATATCCATCCAATCTACCACCAGTCAATTCAAATCTATTATAAATAAAAACTGCTCTGAAAGATCTTCAAGTTGGGACTGGAAAACAATCATTCAAGTTCAAAGACATATGCCCATATCCATTCGAAGTCTCCATCTCATTGATCCCCTTTCCTAAACATTTTGAAATACCAAAATTTGACAGATATAAGGGGAACAAGGATCCTAAGGCCCACTTGCAGGAGTTTTACTCCCAGTGTCAAGAGGTTATGCACAACGACAACTATCTCTTGCACCTATTCCCACAAAGCCTGACAGGCAATGCCCTAGAGTGGTTCATGAGCCTTGAATGAGGGTCCATAAAATCTTTTACAGATCTGTCAGAAAAAATTGTCTCCTACTTCTTCAATTTGGAGAAAGACACTAACACCTTAGATCTCCTCAAAGAGAAACAACATGAGGGGGAAACCTTTGCCAGCTACCTTCAAAGGTGGTGTGTGATAGCAAGCCAAATGAAAACCCCTCTAAAAGAGGACATGGTCACCCTCTTCATGGAGAAATCTCATCCTGACATGGCTCATAATTTTAGGTTACATTGTGTCACAAATTTCACAGAGATAGTGGAAAAGGGACCTATCCTTGAACGTGCCCTTGTTGCCAAGGGGCACATCAAGATACACAACCAAGACAAGGAAAGGTCATTCGGTGACAAGCCACATTTTTGGAACAAGAACAAGAACGCAATGAATGATGACATCACTGATACTAAACACGTCCAAGTGGCTAATGCATCCTAGAGACAACAACCATCCATACCTAATGCCATATCTATACCATAGGGGGCACCTCGTCCTCCTCAATAGCCAAACTAGAATAGTCAGGGGAATGCTAAATGCCAGTATGCTCAATTAGGAGAACCCTTGAGTGTCATCTTCAATAAGTTGTTACAAATCAACTACCCGATCACCTACCCTATAACCAAACCACTTGACAAATCAAAACCTAAGCATGCATGGTTTAGGGAAAATGAATATTGTGAGTTCCATAAAATCAAAGGACACACTCTAAATAAGTGTCAAGGTCTCAAAAACTATGTCCAAGATATTATTGATCGAGGAGATATCAAAGTTAACATAAGCCAAGATTCGTTGTCCAATGCTCAATTACAGATATATCAAAATGCCTTTCCAAACCATAATCAAGGCGCAAGCACCTCTGGTAGCAATCCCCAAGACAACAACACAAATAATATAAGATATAAAAATGTACCCCTCAATTATGATGGCATTGTCCATTACATTGAGCAGGTAGAACCCCGTGTATCTATGATACATGTCAAAGCCAAAGATCCCCAATGTGTTGTTACTACGTGATGATCCCGCATTACTATCCCAATAGCCCCCACATCCGCTCAATCAACTCCTATAAAATCTCACAACAACATCCTTGATCACTTGGGAAGACCCCTGATCATATCTTCATCTTGGATTTGCTTAAGTCTTCCCTCGTACATCAAGAAATTCTCAATAGATCCTTACGAGAAACCCATGTACCTAATGATATCGATCCCACATGATTCCAAGCCCTTGTGGGACACCTAGCTTTGTCTTACCAGCTACACTTCAGCCAAAATGGCATGCCGAATATTGATGCCAATCATAACTATCCCTTGCATATCGAAGTCGTGGTCACTCACCATAAAATAAAAATGGTATTGGTAGATAATGGCTCTGTCCTCAATCTATGTACTCTAAAATTCATAAAACAGGTGGGGTATACTTAAGCAGATTTAAGTAATCAAATCATCATGATAAATGCCTATGATAATGCAAAAAGAAATTCAAAAGGAATTATGAGTCTTCCTATCCAAGTTGGACCTATAGTTCAGTACACTACCTATCATGTCCTTGATCTGTACTTACCATATAATCTCCTCCTTGGCCGCCCATGGCTCCATGCTATGCAAGCTATCCCCTCCATGTACCATTAATGTCTAAAATTCCTAGTTAATGGACAAGAGTTCACCATTTATGCTGACCCCCAACCATTTGAATACTATCGTGCTTTAGAAGCATCATTTCCCCATTTACATTATTGTCCTAGGGTTGAAATGGGGGCATCTCAATCATCATCCTCTAATCCACCCTCCACTATGACAGCCACTCCATCCTCCACCACCAATCCTTCAGTCACCAAAGTCCAGATCATTGACAAGGGGTGTGGTGAATATGAAATGCACACTACTCTTGATGTAGCAACCATGCCACTGTCACCACACGAGTACGGTCAACCTTCACATGCTACTCCAAAATAAGAAAAGACCATCACCTTCAACATTAAAAACATCCCCACTACCACTTTCAGGTCCCCTAGTATCAAGATAGATGCACCAGAAGAGGATATAAGTCAATGGGTATACCGAGAAGCACCCTAACTGGATCCTCCTCAAAAGGAATACTTTAGGAAGCATATCCATGGTCAGCTAAGTTTGCAGAGAAGTATAACTACCAAGCCAAGGGCCTAGGTAAAGAAGAACAAGGGTGGTTGCATCCTATTGATATGTCAAAGCTACCAAAGAACATAGGCATTGGATACAACAAAAAGTAGAAAGGCCCTGCAACATCATCTAATACTTCCAATAGTGTCATCGTGGACGATGGCTCATTGGAAGACATACCAGAGGAGGAATCCATCATACGTGCATATGATGACGTCGATCACACTGACATGTCATCCATGTTTGAATGCCTATCCGTCTATACCATTAGCCTATCCCTTCATCACCCTGAGCTTATTGATTGGGCCCTACGTGATAGCACACCCATCAATATGTCTATGGATACATATGTCAACCTCATGGGATTGGGGGAGGATGAACACTCCAGTCACAAAAATAAGAACAAGAAAAATAAAAAGTGGTCATCTAGTGAAAACCTCAATGAGGCACTTCTTGACCTTGAAAAAGTAAAAATAAAGGACACATCCAATGGTGAAAACCTCGAAGAGGTGCTGAAGGATAGAGATGTTCATCTTCCCCTTGTGGGAACTCAATTATCTACACGATCATCCATCCTAATTGAAGAGACTCAAGAAGTTAATTTGGGTACTGCTGAAAATCCTAAAATCACCTATGTAGCCAAATCACTCTCAGATCTAGAATATGTAGTCATTGTCCAGTTACTCTAAGAGGGTGTATTAACTTTGCTTGGTCATATTCAAACATGTCAGGCTTGGACCGCACTTTAGTGTTCCATCATCTAGACGTTCGCGCTGATGCCAAGCCTATCAAACAAAAGCTCCACAAGATGCATCCACAGGTAGCCTTATTAGTCAAGAAGGAATTGGAGAAATTACTAGATGTAGGTTTTATCAGAAAAATTGACTACTCTAATTGGATCTCCAATATAGCACCAATTTCCAAACCAAATGGAGATATTCAGATATGTACAAAATTCAAGGATCTTAACAAAGCCTGCCCAAAAGATGACTTCCCTCTGCCTAATATTGACATGTTGGTTGACCTCATAGTAGGACATGAGATGTTATCCCTTATGGATGGTTTCTCAGGTTATAATTAGATCCAAATTGCACTTGAGGACCAACACAATACTGCCTTCACAACACCTTGGGGTACTTTCTGTTACAATGTTATGCCCTTTGGTCTCAAAAATGCAGGGGTGACATATCAAAGGGCGATGACGGTCATCTTCCATGACCTCATCCATATCATCATGGAGGATTATGTCAACGAATTGTTAGGAAAATCCAGAACCCGAACAGAACATCCTACCATCCTGAAAAAGATCTTTGAACGGTTGGAACATTACAAGTTACGGCTAAATCCAAAAAAGTGTGTCTTCGGTGTTACGTCAGAAAAAATGTTGGGTTTTATAGTCTCTCGAAGGGGTATTGAAGTTGATCTCGCCAAGGTAAAAGCTATTTTAGACATGCCACCCCTGCACAATCTGAAGTAGTTAAGAAGCCTCCAAGGGAAGATGCAATCCATCTATCGGTTCATAGCCTAGCTCGCGGATAAGTGTCAGCCATTCACTCATCTTCTAAAGAAAGATTCCACCTTTCGATGGAACCAACAGTGTCAGACAGGTTTTGATAAGGTCAAAGAATACTTAACTCATCCACCGATCTTGATGCCACCTATTCCAGGGAAACCCCTCCTCCTTTATATCTCTGCCACTTTAGTCGCGCTGGGTGCATTATTGGCACAACACGATGAATCATCGAAAGAGAGGGAAATATACTACATCAATCAAACACTGGTTGGCTATGAATTAAACTACTCTCCCATGGAAAAAGCTTGCCTCACCGTAGTAATCAGCACACAGAAACTTCGGCATTACATGCTCAGCCATTTGTTGTGCAGTTTTTGCACACATGCCCCGTTGGAAGCAAGGACCCTCTTTCGCTTTGGTTTTGGTGTTTTGGCCCTTTCTTTTGAGGTTTTGTCTTACTTAGGCACATGCTTAATTGTTTATTTTGAATGCCTAAGTGTTTCCAGGTTATTCATTGAAAATATTGAGTTTTGGATGAATTTTAGGCTTTTGCTTGGATTCAGGATTTTCTACCTTGGTCAGATTTTCCCGGATCCTACTTGGACTCCAGCCGGACCCTTGTTTTTTGGGAATTTTTAGTATTCGCGGATTTCCACATGGGCTGGATTTTCCCGGATTCTGCCCTGTCATCGGCTTCCCGAGTTTTCCTAGCTATCCCGTCAATTGTGTTGTTGGCTTTGTGCGTGCTTTGAGGAGTGTATCTAACTTGGTTTCTGGGTCTCTTGGATTATTTCATGCTAGGGTTGTTCAGTATTGCATCATTTTTCATCTCCTGGATGAGTTTTGAGCTTGCCTATGCGCTAACAGTGGGTGAATAGGGTTTCCAACTAGGGGTGGTCTCATTTCAAGTTATGTCATCTTAAAACAGGCCTGAAACGCAAGAGAAAATCTAGGAAAGGTCCATCCCTGACTTGTCCTAAGTTAAATGGTTGAAATTCTACGTTGGTTCAGTGTCTGGAGGAAATTGAGACTATCTATCCCTTCTGAATTTTAGTCTTTGTAGCCCTTCGAGGTCAATGGGATGTCATGTAGATCTTTCTGTGTCATGCCGAAGCCCTTCGTGGGTTTGCATTTGGTCGCCCAAACACCACAATTCTCATGCCGAAAGTCTTACTATTGGTAAGACAAACCTCATCGCCAAGAGCTCATAGCGGGCTCCTTTCATCTTGCCGATCTCCTGTTCTATCGCTGAGACCTCCCCCTTTTGGCGAGACCTTTCGCCGAACATATCCTACTCTTGTCGAGTGCTCTTCTAAGTTGGGGAGACATTCATGCTTCATTGAGACATTATCGTAAGCTCCCTACTCTTGTCGATACCTTCACTTTCGACAAGACTCCTAACATTCACCAAGACTTCATAGCGAAAACTTCCTCTTAGCGAGCCCAGATCTTCTATCGGGTGACTTCATAATGTCAGCAAGAGGTTATGCCGATGGAACTCTTCATCGGCGAAACATAACGTAGTCGCTGGGACCTCTAGCTGAACTCAAGTGCTTCACCGAAAGCCCTCCTAAGTCCATTTGTTCATTGTGACCATATCTTTCTCATATTGAAGGTCTCTCATGTTCTATCTCTAGTCGGTGAGACCAAAAGAAGTTGTTGAGACCTTACCCCGACTACCCGTTGGTCACATTGAGATGTTCCCTATTGTCGTTCGATAAGACTCAGTAAGTTCGCAGAGACATCATATAGATAAACTTTAGTTTGGCCAAAGTTATTACTTAAACTTTGGTGGTTGGTGAGACAAGGGCGATTCATTGTGACCTCACTCCAAAGAAAATGTCTCATCGACATGCTTCGTTCATATTCGCTTTCGGAAAAACATGCCCCACTCGACGTGACCTCATCCTGAATGAAATTTGTTTGGCCAAAGTACTTGCCTTTGCATTGTTTGGTCCAGAATTATGCCTTAACTGCAGATTTCCATCGAGTTTGGATTTCCCTGAAATCTGGTGTCTCCTTGATCTTCCGAAGTCCCTTCTCTGGCCCATTCTTTGCAGAAATCTATCTCTAGCGGATTTTCCCGAAATCTGATGAAATGTACAGAAATGTGGAATAGTTGGATTCATTTATAACTTGTGATACATTTTATGATTATTTCATGTCATATTTGGATCTCCCAGGTGATTTATTGATGAAAATGATCAGATTTGATAGTTAAGTAGGTGTTTCCTAGTTATTCCGTTGGAATTCGATTGGTCAAAAATTTCCTGAATTCCTCTCTGGCTCAGATTCTGCAGATGGTCTTGAAACTTGTAATTTGTTGTGGTGATTTTATATAAGATCTAATGGCACATTAACTATGTGAGAGGAATTCTAGTGGTGTTTTGGAGGATTAACCTTGCTTTCTTCTAGTTTTCATTGTGTTTTCATGTTGAATGCAGGCTAAATCAAGCAAAACGGCAGTTGGTCCCTCGATGTCTGATGTAGAGAAGATTAAGCTAGACATCAAAAGCAGGATCCCTGAGAACAAAGTCACTACAGATTAAGCAGAGGGTGTTGAGGAATATTTACAAATAGAGAAGCCACATTGATAACACCCTGAGCAGTGTCTATAATGGCGGCATTGCTTTTCGAGATAATGACAGGAAGAAGGAAGATCACACCCAATTTTTTGAGTTTGGAGCAATTGAGAGGATGGTGGTAGGATGTTCATGCACCAAGTAATAATGATTCTGTGTTCGAGCACTATTTGGATGATACGGCCACCTACCTTGCAGTCATTGATAAGTATTTGGTGTATGAGGTGGACTAGGATAAGTCGGTCAAACACTCAAGGGAGGAGATTGCATCCATTGAGAATTGACTTAGGGTTTTTCTCCTACCACCTGTGATGGACTTGGATGCAGTGTTCTTGAAAGTACATAAAGAGCCAGATCATAGCAAAGATAATAGGGAAGGGAGCTAATGATAGGATGTGGTGCGTTTTGTGCCTCCATTTTATCTTCCTGCACATTGGTTCAAATTGCACTACAAATTTAGGCCAGCTTGGACGGGACATGCATTTAGTGCTTATTTGACTGACCGTGGGTTTCTCTTGACCGATTTGTTGTGCCATTAATGCTGCGGAACCCTTGCCTGGCCGACGGTTTTCTGGGGAATTCTATATAATGGGCATGTCACCTCATTTGTAAAGGAGATGAGTTAGAACAGTTGGAAATAGTTAGATATGTTAGAACAGTTAGAAATAGTTAGATGGTTAGAGAGAAAAATAGTTAGAAGCAGAGGTAGTTAGTAGCAAGTAGGTATTCTCAAGCAAATGTTGTAGAAGAAATCTGGAATTGTTGCTAAAGTGGAAAATTTGAATACAATAAATGACATTGTGATTTGGTGCCATACTTGTCTTCTTTTGTTTTGCATGCTTCTTTTTATTCTATCTTTAAAATTTCTTTGAGAAGGTTCATGTTTAGATTAGTTTTGGGTTCAATAATGTTTGTGATTTAATACTTGAATGTTGCAGCAATCCTTCAGTCCATACTTTTTGCAACCAACTAATTGTTAGTTACTTTGCAAAGTTAGCCTGGACTTCATATTTCGTGTGCCTAGTTCGATTGTGAAGATTTGTTCATTTCAACTACAAAAAGGGTTGTTGAATGAATGTTCGTGATTTGAAAATCTTAACACCTCAGAAGATTGCACTATTTTCTATGAGATTGTAGATTTATCTTGGTCAAGCAGAGATTAGTTTTAGAGGGATTGGTTCATTCGAGTGTTGGTTACCTTCATTATCGATCTTAGGAGTAATGTTAGGTTTAGAACTCTCTCTGAAACCCTTATTCTTTTCTCAATTCTTTGATTTCTGGGTTAAAACTAGGATTGAAGCATCATCAGATTGTTAGATCTGATAAAATTGATTCAACATTTTCTCATAGTAAGGTCCCATTGTGATTACCAACATTTTCACATTTCGTTACTGAGTTGTTTATGCACTGTCAAGACCTGACATTAGAGACCTTGGGGTTATCTCTTGAGGCTTGCCGATAGAGATTTACCTTTCAAGAGAGATAGGATATTATATTTTGTCTGGCTGTTATTGTGCAGAAAACACAATCAACACCATCCAGTCAAATTAATTGCTAAGATTGATCCACTGAAGTACATGCTATCCAGAACCACTCTAACTAGCTGCATGGCCAAGTGGGTCATGCTACTAAGTGAATTTGACATAGAGTATGTGGAGTGAAAAGCCATAAAGGGATAGGTCATAGCTGATCAATTGGCTAAGGCACCATTAGTAGATGCTTACCCTCTGGACACTAAATTCCCAGACGAAGAAGTTTACATGGTTACGGAAGCGCCAGCTTGGACACTATATTTTGACAGTTCATATACTCATTATGGATCAGGCGCAGGAATTCTATTAGTTACCCCTCAGGGTGACTACATTCCAAAGTCATTAAGAATAGAATTTCTGTGTACCAACAACATGGCAGAGTACAAAGCCCTCCTCACCGGCCTCCGAATAGCAAAGTAGTAGCACATAATGCACTTGAAAGACTTTGGTGATTCATTGTTAGTCATCAAGCAAGTTAATGATGAATTCCTAAGAAAAGATGATAAGTTGTTACCCTATAAATGGATGGTGGATGATTTCAAGAAATACTTCACCTTCATATAGTTTGACCAAATTCCCAGAGCACAGAACAAAGCAGCTAACACAATGGCTACCATTGGCTCCCTGATTGATATGCCTAAAGATTGAACATAATGTGAGTTCCTTGTGGAACAACTTTTAATCCCAACATATGATATCCCTGAGACTAACATGGTGTGCAACATTGTGGGTCCCACTTCCCCATGGTACTAGGACATATACACCTATCTCCATGATAATATTCTACCCACAGATCTTACATGCAATCAACGCAAATCCTTCATTCATCGCTCTTCTCGATACATTATCATCGGTGATACACTTTATCATCGCAGGTATGATGGAATCCTCCTTAGATGTTTGAATGAGACTGAAGCCCACACTGCACTAACAGAAGTACATAGTGGTGTTTGTGGAGCTCATTCAAATGGTATGGCTTTGGCCAAAAGAATTCTCTAAGCTGGATATTATTGGCCTACATTAGAGCATGATGCTTGTGAATTTGTCAAGAAATGCCTTCCCTGTCAACAACATGCAGATTTAATTCATGCTCCAGCACAGGATCTTCAGCCCCTCCTAGCACCGTGGCCATTCTCTCAATGGGGTTTCGACTTGATTGGAAATATTTACCCACCATCATCCAATGACCATACATTCATAATTACCACCACTGAATACTTCACTAAGTGGTTGGAAGCAATACCACTCTCACAAATCACTGGTATTCATATCTCAAAATTCATCCTTTACCATATTCTCTATAGATATTGTATCCCATCCACCATCCTCTCCAATAATGGAAAACCCTTCAAAAACCAAGCCATGAAACACCTCTACGACACCTTTCATATCCAACATCATTGGTCAACACCTTATTACCCCCAAGGTAATGGTCAGGAAAAAGCAACCAACAAGACCCTTATCCGCATCCTCAAAAAGGTTGTTAATAACACCAGTTAAGATTGGCACCTCCATATGCATCCTACCCTATAGGCATATCACACATCCATCCACACCCCCACAGGTTGCACCCCCTATTCTTTAGTATATGGTGTCGAAGTCATCCTACCAATTGAAGTTGAGCTCCCATCACTAAGGATTTATCTGAAGAATCTTATCAACGAGGAGGATGCTTGTGTTGCACGACTTGCACAACTGGAGTTACTTGATGAATTAAGAATCAAAGCCTATGATCATCTACAAGCATACCAAAACTTCCTCAAATGTAATTACAATAAAAAGGTTCATCCTCGACAGTTCCAGGTTGGTGATCTTGTTCTTAAGGAGAACCAACGCACTCAACAGGATCGTGATAAAAAGGGAAAATTTGAGGCAAACTGGTTGAGGCCTTATATCATAGCCGCTAAATATGAATTTGGAGCATATAGACTGACCACTCTTGAAGGAGAGCCCCTCAAAGAACCCATCAATATCATGCATCTGAAGAGGTTCTACACCTAAGTCCGCTTGGTAACCCCGCCTAATCAAAAAAATAAAAAATAATAAAAATAATAAAAATCAAAAAATCAGAAAAATCCAAAAGAGAAATAAATCCTTCCTATGGTGAAAACCACCTTTTGGTGGCACCTTGGATAAGTATGGGTGGTGGAAACCTAGTAATAGGTGTCACTCGTAGAGGGCTTAATCATTAACTACCTAGCATCCTAGTTATTTTATGCTTTCATCCGTACTATCATCCTTACCCATCCCATTCTTGACTGCTTGGTATATTTTGATTGAGCATTGGATGATCCATTTAGGCTGTCCCTCATCCTGACCTTTTCAGTATCCCACTCTAACCTTTTGTTATTCATCTCCTCATCTATCGGTTTGTGTCATCACATAGGATCATGCATTGTGTTGGTCTCCATCTGGATCTCATCTTGTTATGTTGGTTTTTCTCGTCCTTAGTCGAACTATGTTGCCCCTGCGCTTTCACATAGGCAAGGATGATCATTTGATCTACCCCTGGGGCCCCTTTTGACCATCCCATGATGGTCATCCATCATTTGTTTTCATCACCTTCTTTTCGCTTTTGAACCTATCCTGGGGCAATTGTGTATCATGTCATTCATCGTCAGTCACCATGGCTTTCTTTCTGCTTTATCCATAGTCTTTTCATGAACTATGAGGGATCTGCGCTTTCACGTAGGCAAGGCTAATCTTTGATCAGCCCTCAAGCCCCTAGGTCTGTAGGATGTGTAAGTCATCTATCTTGCATTGTGTCATCAAGCTATGCCCTTATTTAGCTAGTTAACACATGAGGTCTACTAATCTAATCAGTTCTGAATATCCCGTCATATCGATCTTTTAGTTTAGTATCCATCATCTTTGGTCTCAACAGGATGCATCCTTCCTAATAGACCTCATCAACCCCATCGATCCCTTTTGATCCTATGACAAAGGATGTTTGGACTTGATTGTGATCTATTGATAATTTTTGGTTTTTGTTTATCATTTGAGCTTCCTATCATCACTTGTCAAGGCCGCCATGATCCATCATATTATGGTGTGTTTTGATTGGTCAACATAGGGGCATATCTTGATCTTTTTATTTCTATTTTTTTCTTCTTGGTTGTCCCATGTAGTACCCACCAAGATCCCCAAGGTCTTGTGTTATGTTGGGGCATCCTTTTGTGCTTATGGTTATCTCAATACCTGGCCCGACCAAGGTCTTCGTGACTTTGGGGTGTTGGGATAGCCTTCTTGTCTGTTGTGTGTGTTTTATGCATTCAACACAAATTGGCCTTGGTTCTTTATACCTTGGCATCTTTTGTCTTGTGCTATAGCAAAACTCAGTGCTCCGAAGATGGAAAATTGCATTAGGATTTCATTTCATTTCCCATTCTATCATCTTGCATGTATCCCCCATCCTCTCATCTATCAAAATCCCCCCATCCACTCATCCTTCGTCCTCATCTCACATCTCTATCCAATCCCCATCCATTCCATTTATCCCAAATATTCTAATCTCATCCTTGTTCCTATCCCCAACCTTGTTACAAGCCTCGATCCAATCATCCTCATCATCATCCTTATCCTCAGGATGTATTCTTCCCTATCCTTCTATCATCAACAATCCATTTTTATTAGGATGTATCCTTCCCTCATCAACAACACTTTCATCAGCACTCATTAGAATGTATCCTTCCCTATCCTCATGTTATATCATTGCCTCATCGATGACACTCCATCCATCATCCACCCATTTTCACTTATAGCTTGACTGGGGTAACATTATCTTCATCCTTGCATCCGTTTGTGCTTCCCAACTTCCTGTCAGCTTTTCATCCCTTTGCATCCTCTTCCTTATCTCCCATTTCATCATCTTATCCATTTCAAGAGCACTTCCATGTTCTCTTGAACCCGCATGTCCTCTCGAGGGGGCATCCTCAATCACTAATCTTCATCTTCACCCCCATCTTTTTTTTTTTTCTTCCTAGTCACTCTTTTGAATGAATGAGGCATCTTTTCCAATCTAACCATCTCCTTTTGGGTTCTATATTTTAATATTCTTTGAAATGATGATACTTCATAACACCATCTCAAAGAGGGGAAAAATGTAGACATCCAAATTTGGACACTTAATTTATCCAAATTTATCACTTTTCATCTAAACATCCTCTTATCCAAGTTAATTAAGTAATATCACTATTATTTAATTAATATCCTTAATTCTGCCAAATCCCTAAGGTATTTAATCCCCTTTTTATCAAATGAATTAAATAAAGATCACATTTATTTAATTCCTCACATGTCATTTTCATCTAATCCTAATCCATCTCCTAATCTCTTCATTAAGAATGTGCACATGCCTAATCGTTGATTAGGATGTGTCATATCCTCCAACTTTTGCAAGTTGGCTTCTAATCCTCATTAACCCCTAATTATCCTCTAATTACTAATTAGTTAAACCTAATTAGTACCTTGTTCAACTCTCCCCATCCCCCAAGAAAATTTTAATTCCTTTTTATTCATCCAAGGCTCCTCTCTTCCCCATGTGAATTTTTAATTCATTTTTATTCCTCCTAGAATCCCCTTTTTCCATGCATCTTCTAGAATATTTGACTTTTCACATCAAGTCACATGTGACCAACTCCCACCTTTTTGGAGACCCTCTCGTATCCACTAGATTCTCCCAAGCATGTGAATTTTTAATTCACATTTATTCCTCCAAGGAATCTTCTCATCTCCCAATGTACTTCCAAGGTGCATGTCCTTCCTCTACATCATGTACTCTCCTTCCACATCACCTATACATCATCTCACCCTTAGCCATCTCACATTCCACATGTCAAAATGTGAGGGCTTGTGAGCTCTCAACTCACCTTGGACCTTCATCTTGGCCTTGTTGGATAAATCTCAGCCATTGAATTCTCTAGAGAATTCAAATTCTTCTATAAATACCCCCTCCTCTAAGGCATTTAGAACACTTAGTAATTTTGCAACTAAATGCTATCATTTTGTGCATTCATCTAAGCATCCAAGCATATAGTTAAATATTTCATTTAGCCACATCAAGAGCCATCCAAGGAGCATACAAAGTAATCCAAAATCAAGAGCCAACCAAGGAGTTTTAGCTATAAAGAGAAGGTATAACCACTTGCAATCATTTTACACTTTTTCTCTTTGCATTTACAAATTCCTTAGGCTAATCTTGAGGTGTTTCTTTGTGTTTTTCCATTGCATTTTAGTTGTTTAGAATAGGTGAAACATTTATATATCACAGATATAATCGCCAAAGTTAATGAATCTACAACAAGTGGCTAAGCCATGTCATGAACCAAAGCATTGTGTTGCACAACACAAGGAGACCAAGGGTGAACACCTTGAAATAGTCTATTCCCTACCTTTTAAGGCTCATATTTCTATGAAAAAACCCTCTTAAGATCCTATGTCTAAATTTTTTATCTGTTTTCAATCAACTATTATTACACACATTATATCATCAGGATGACTAAAAGTTTTGGAATTTTTTTACCAATTTGAAATCCTTGGTGTATGTTTCAAGCTATGTGTTTGGAAATAACCCTGATTCTAATAATGACATTCATGATACTTCATCTCCTATTACAAGTATTTTTGAAGTCCTACGTCAATATGAAGAGATCATTCTTGAATTGATTATGAAACCTTGATAATAATGAAATGTTTTATCCCTCAATGCAATTCCCTACTATGCCATACCAACAACACCCTCCCATACTACCACTTGAAATGTTCCCTCTTTTACACCCCAAAAGTGAGTCACAAAGCATACCTCAACCAATGCACATGGAAGCACCTATCAATAACAATCACAAGAAAATAACATCATCCAACCCTCCATCATATGAGCATAAAGTTACAAACACACCCATCAACATGAAACAAACCTATGGGCAATGATTTCAGATTTTCATGGAATAAGGATGCGACATTAAGAATGAACATGAAGTCCACTATCTATTTTAACAAACACCATATGAAGATACTAAAGGACTAGGCTACCAAGATCCTTGACCTTTACAACAAACCATTACTCCATCAACTAAGAAATATAAACTTAAGAAATTACATTTCCTATGTCCTATATCCAAGATCGAAGAGGAATTAGCTAAAGATGTAGATATGGGTTTAATTGTATTACCACTTATTCCTGAATGAAAAACTAATAAATAAAAGAATGAAAATACACTCAATTGTGCATATTATAGATTACTTAGACACCATATGGATGAGTGTTATGCTTTAAAGAATAAAATAAAATAATTTGGTCCTTATGGGGACCAAGTTGAATTCATGATATAGTAACATCCATATAGTGTTTTCCTTTCCATGTGGTAGTTTTAGTATCACACAATGCTTACTACCATGCATGATGATATAAACTTGTCTTTTTTGTAATCATACTTCATTTCGCAAGGAGTAGCATATCATAACCATCTAGGTTCATCTTTGTCACTACACTTGGGGGGTAAGGGGTTAAGTAGCATTTTCTAGGTGTGTTCCTTCTAGCAAGGGATCCATTTATATCTCTTTAAAACATTAGTATAGCAATTAAACTAATATTTTAAGGGGGGAATAAAATCCTCGCTCATTGTTTGTATAGGAAATGGTCCCTTCTTAGTGATGATAGTATACTATTGGTGTAAATAAAGTCTTGTACCTAGTTAATTCATTACTAGGGAACTTATTTACATGTTAGTTAAGTTTACTTAGGTCCTAGGAAGGAATCTTTCTAGAAGGTGTTAGTTGTCATCAGTTGTTATCTTATCTTTTGACTTGTAACACATGTGAACCTAGGTAAGTGTGATAAGTTTTATCATGTCATATGATTAAAACACTTTTCATAATCCTATGACATCTTGTATCTCACCTTGGCTATATAACCAAGGGGTTTCTACTACATTTGACATCACAATCATATCATTGAATCATATTGATAAGAATATAGTTTATTCTTGTCACTTTATTTTCTCTCTTTGTGCTTTCCATTTGGTCTCAAGAGCTTGATAACCATAGCCAATTCTAAAATGGTATTAGAGCGGGTTGGGTGCCATTGGATTGGATATTTTTGAAGAGAGATGATAAATATTGAAAAGTTGAGTATGCTCTTCTCTTGCATTGTATGATGATTTGGAGAATCAGAAAAACTTGAAAGAAATACTAGATTTGGGGGGATTCCATTTTTGGCTCTTTATTGTAGGTTCAAATCAGAGCTTGCTGGTGCAAATATAAACTCACCATTATGTTTAGAAGGTTACAACAAGTCGATTTTGATTTTTGTTTCATCCAAATCGGACATACGAGGCCAAATCTATGAGGGTTTTAAGTTGAAGAGTGGTTGCTAGATCCAAAAGGTAGCTTCCATTTTGGAGTATTTTGGGTCAAACCCAACCCTATCATTGCGTTCAAAAGGGCCAAAACCCCTAAGATTGACTGTCAATTCATCCAAATCAGAGCAGTTGTCTGGTGAGGCAAAAAAAATTTGTCCAAGGAGCCATACGGCCCCCCAAGCGTCATTATTGCAGTGGTACAATGCTTGAAAAATATTTATTTATTTTTTCTATGAATTTAAAATTTTCAAAAAAAATTTTAAACTAAATTTTTTTCGCAGTTTTTTTATTCAAAGATTTTTATGTAATTTTTTTTTTTAAATATAAAATGTAGACATAAAGTCTACGTACTATAGATGGTACCATAGTCAGTACCCTTGTACCTATCGTAGGTACTAGAGGGCCCTATGAGTGCCTTGTGGCACTACCGCAGGCCACTGCTTGTAGTAACAGGCCTTGCCCTTAAAATACCAGCATAAATCAAGAAAATTGGACAGATTTTAAATAACCTAGCTTTCATTAGAAAATTGGTGACTCATTTAATAAGTCAGCAAGATAGAATACTCCTAGAAGGTACAAAGATTACAGAAGAATATTCTTGTAGCCAACCAATTAAAATATACTGGCAAGAAAATTGAATATTCTGGTAGAGGGGCAAATTTTCTCTTGACGGGTGGGAAATTGTCAAATTTAAGCCAGTGAATTGCCTACATCAGAAACACATCATTGCTGACTATAGAACCCCAATCCTAGACTTGCACAAACATTAGAAACAAATACATCATTAGATCAAATGCAAGTGAGAATCAAAATTCCCCATGAAATTCATTTACAATGCTCAAATAGGAAAGAAAATGAAGAAAATGAACCAAGAAAGCAATGAAATACTATTTTAAGATGCAAACACTCAATCTCATGGGGGAGTTAGTGGTAATTTGATGTGGAATTGGCCCTTTCCGAACTCCTATGCAATCTTGTGATGATTTGATGAAGGTTGAACCACTTGATGGTTGATTCAATTGAGCTCCATGATGAAAAATCTACATAACCTTGATAAGATTGACGAAAATAGATATGCTTGAGGATGAAATTGAGTATAGTAGACTTGCTCAAATTTTGGATGATCAAAACAAAGGATAACCTCTCTATTTATAGAAGAAAGTGAAGAGAGAAGAGGAAAAAGGGATGAATGTGGGATCATTCAACATCCAATAGACATGTGCCACTTGTCAAGATGTGAATGGGCAAAGGATGTGCACATTTTGATGAATGTGCCCATAAATGCAATTAGGTGGAATTTTAAAATAGTGAAATGACATGTTTGAGGGGCATGAGAATGAATTAAATGCCACTTGGCTCAATGCACAAGGACATGTAAGAGGGGATGAATGTCGTGTTGGAAGGACAAATCCATTTGAAGAGATTTTCAAACTTGGAGGAATATTCCCCTAAAGATGCCAAGTTGAGAGAAAATAGGGATTTAATAAATTAATTAAATGTATTTTCATTTGCAAGTGGAAAAAGCTAGAAGATGGGACATGGATTAGAGTTAGCATTAATTAGGATTTGATTAATTAAGATGATGTTAGGTGGTTTGACAATTTTGACTTAGATTTTAGGATTTAAATAAATCAAAGTTGAGAGGAAAATGATTTAGACTTAGTTAAATAAAGATTTTGATTTATTTAACTAGAGGGGATGATGTTAGATTAAATCAAATAAGGTTTAATTTATTTAATTTAATAAGATGACTTTAGAGATTTAATTAAATAAAGTGAATTATTTAATTAAAATAGAGACAAGGGGATTAATCAAATAAAATGATTTATTTAATTAACAAGAAATAATGACTTAACTAGATAAAATTGATTTATTTAATTAAGAGAGGAAAATTAATGAGTTTAATCAAATAAGGGTTATTCGATTAAATGGTTAGAGAGAGGGATGAATTTGGATAAAGCAGTGTTAGTTAAATCAGGATCAGTTGTGTAATGTCAATCAATATATTTTACGTGTCTACATTTTTCCCCTCTTTGAAGTGATGCACTTATTATGTTGGTTCAAAGAATAAACATTTCTTGATCAAAAACCAAAAAATTTCTGATTTTGAAAATTCCCAATGCTACCCCAGTGGACAAAACATGTTGCCATACTGCCCCCTTCAAAGATCAAATGAAATTTTCAACTTTTTAGGTGATCTCACGAAAAAAGAGGACAAGGTGCTCAACAGGTCCAAAAAGGCTCCATAAGGTCAAAAACATGCCAAAATGATGCAAAACGGTCCACAGATGGAAAAAAATTGGCTTGGGGAGCCAAAACCCTTGCAGGACGACTAAACATGGTAAAAAACCCTAACTTTTAGGCTTAATATAGGCCTTGGGGGGCCACTTCCAATTCATTTGCACACAACCTATAGAGATTTTGCCACTAGAGCCCTAAGCACTAATTGAGATGGCATAACAAGTGCTTCCATGACACGTTTTAGATCAAGTATGAGTGTACCAGCAACATGCAGGTGCGGGAGCTCCGGTGAGTAATCCTAACTTGATCTCATTTTTCATATTTAGGTGCATTTATTAGGCCTAGAAAGCTGGTTTAGATCCAGTGGTGCAATATAGTGTCGCTACAAACTCATTTTTGGCATCGTGCAACATCAAACTACGTTGCATGTCCATGTAGCACCATGGTGGTGAAGTTTGCAATTTAGGGTTTCAGGTCAAAGTACGTCGCATATGCGTAGAGCGCCACGACGACCCTATTTGAAGTTTAGGTTTAGGGGTCAAATTGAGTTGTTGAAAAACTACACCATGGTGGTAGAGTTTAAGGGTTCAAACTCCTCTAGCGGTGCAGTTTGAAACTTTGAAATTGTTCCTCCTTTGCAAACAATGATGTATATGTTGTTTCAAAGGTAGAAAAGCTCGATCGGGCCTAGCATTTTTTCACAAAACTTGACACTGTGACTTTGTTGATGTAGGAGATGACCAGGATACTACACTCGTGAGAGCACAAGATTCCAGTTCTATTTGGAATTCTAGAGGGGGTGCACAAGTGATTACAGGAGCACCTGGGAGCTTTGGGATTATGGTACATCGCCTATGCTCACCCAGTCCATACTCACTTGGGTATGATGATTGCGCTGGCCGAGTGATGGGACAACGAGACATCGTCTTTCCATTTTCCCACTAGTGAGGCGATGATCACTTTGGAGGATGTTTGGCACATTCTGAGACTATCGATCCATGGAGAGCACGTCATTTATGATGTGGAGGCCGAATAGGAGGCCTGCTATGACATGATGAGCCTCAATTAGATTGTTTTCATAGAGGGACAGATTGAGCTGGAGCGATACAAGCTCATTGTTTCATCATTTAGATTAGTGGTAGCAACCATTATCGTAGGACTTGTTGCACTAGATCAGTGGGGCCAATATTTTAGCATCAGATGGGGGTTTTCCTAGGAGAGGATGATTAGGTTTATGATTTTCTTTGCTTGGGGACCGGTGTTATTGGCCTCTCTTTATAGAGATCTGCATGAGGTAGTGTATCTAGATGACAGATCCATCAAGGCCGATGTTACTCTCCTACACATCTGGGTGTGCGAGCATATCTCAGTGCTGCATCTTGTTAGAGTTGTTCACGTAGCTATGGAGCCAGATGATCTAGTGGTGTGGTGATACAGAGGTGGAGTTTTTTTTTCACACACTAGCAAGCACAAGATCCCTCATTGGAGGAGGGTGATAGATGATATCCAGGAGTTCACCTAGATGTCATACCTTGGATGGATGACATGGTATGATAATGACCAGCAACTTTTCTTCACCCACCAGGACTGGCTTATGCAGGGGCAGGAGCACACCATGATAGAGAGATATCTGTCAGACAGAGTATAGAGGCAGTTCAGGGAGCCCCAAGATAGGCCCAATGACCAGTATGTTACGATATTTGCATGTATGATGAGTTAGAATTCATGGGTCTGATATATTCCTGCAACCGAGGCAGTGCAGAGTCTCATGTAGCTTGTGGAAAGGCCATGGCCATATGCACAGGGTCCAACAGATGCAAGCACGATATAGAGTTATAGGGATTGGTTCCAGGTGCCTCTGAGATTGACATTACCAAACAAAATAGTGGCACAACAAAGGCCTAGGGGTTGAGCAAGTAGGAAGCCACATGGAGGCTGAGGGGGGTGGTGAGGATGGAGGCAGGGGAGGTGGGGGTCCACATCTAGACCATGGACCACCTCCCCAGGACGGAGAGCAGGTAGATGGGCCACCGTGACAAGATGATCAAGATTAGGTCTGTCAGGACTAGGACCAAGGATTTCAAGATTAGGATCATGAGCACCAGGATAGGGTTCCGACACCACCCAGAGATGGGGACCATGATCAACCACCTATACAACCACCCCTTCAGCTAGACCTCAGTGATCGTTAGATTCTCCAGCTACAGGCACAAATACACATACTTACAACTAAGAGGGATCAGTTGCGGGAAAAGTAGGACCAGGCGGTCCAACAAAGATAGGCTGCAAAGCTGCAGACAACAAAAAAGATGGGAAAATGACAACAATTAGAGAGCATGTCTAAATCCTCCTCTCGGAGCATGGTACCACTTCAATCATACAAGAAGGCCATCCAGGAGGCTGATTACTACATGATGCATTATTATTAGGCTATTCCAAGACCAACCCAAGTCCCAGACATTTCATAGAGGACATGCCTCAGACTCGCAGAGGACCATGGGGATAGAGCAAGTGGCGAGGGTAGCAGCTAGTAGGGTTAGCCCCAGTTTTGATCAGAGACATATATTCTTTCATTCTTTTATGCTTCACATGCTCATTTTTGATAGCCCAATGGGTGATTGTACTTTATTAACATACACATGTATATTTTGATTTGATTTTGTACCATGACAGTGTACATTTTGATGATGATATATGAGATGTGGTGATTTGACCTAATTATGATGTGTCCTATTCTATTTATGCATGATGTGATGGTTTGTACTTTCTATATGTGATCCAATGTGATGTAATGATGTTATATGATGGATACATTACTTTTTTAGTATCTTTCTATGCATTTTTAATGATGATTTATGGATAATGGAAAATGTTACAATATGCAAATGCTTAGACTAACAAATCTATATTATGCACCTAATGGATGATGATGAATTGCAATCTTTTTCTCTTTTCATTATCTTTTCTCATGCATTATATGGTGATGCATCTATATGATGCTTATGTCCTGATGATCTTGTGCAAATGAATGATGCTTATATATGTTCTATGGATATTATGATGATGTTTATGATATGAGATGATGAATGGAAATGATGTTTTATATGATTTATGAATATGATGATGCAAATGAATGGAAATGTGTAAATGATGAAATGCTTAGAGTAACCAATATATATTGTGTAAATGATGGAAATGCAATGCATGTGATATGATTTAATATTTCCTATATGATATGATATGCAATATGTAGTATGTTGATGGTTTGTGGATGCAGGATGGATGCATATATGATGATTTTGCAATTAACTGTCATGGTACCATGTTAGCACATAAAGAAAATGGAAGAAAGAAGAGGATCCAACAAGACATTAGATGATGGTGATGATGATGATGATGATGATTTTCTTACCAAGGAGTTGGGATTTTAAAAGGGCCAATTACCTTATGTTTGATTACACACGAGGTATAATGCATCAAGGTATAAAGAACCAGGATGGCGTTGCACCTAGTGTGATGATGAATTTGACTTGACAATCAGATAGGAGTACTCTTGTTTACACCTAGCATACAAAACCTTATTTAAAATGAAGTTTAGATATTTTAGACATCTCAGACCAAAACATAGGAAGGAGATCCTTCCTATGTGGTCAACAAGACACCTAAAACATCCTCCCTACACCTAAACAAAGCACACATGACCAAGGTTATGTTACAAGAATATCCCACAAGCACAATAGATAAAAAGATAATGATCTTTTCCCCATTTCTTTCTCTCTAAATCCCTTTGTTTGGGACATAATCAATAGGTCATTGAAATGAGCACAAAAAGATAAGTCAAAAGAAAAAGATAAAGTAAACAAAAAAGATAATTATTTTTTCTTTTCATCTCATTTTGGTTTGTTTATCTCTTACATTTTATTTTATTTCTTTCTTCATTTTAATTTGTTCTTATCCTTGTTTTATACCTATATCATTTTTTGTCTTTATTTCTATTTTTATTTTATTTGTTTTTCCATTATATTTAACATTCTAGTTTTATTTTTATTTTTGTTTTTATTCACTTATTTATTTTATTTATTATTATCATTATATTTTAATAGAAACTATATATTAATTAATAAACATTATATAATATTTATAATTTTAATTTTTATTATAATAAATTTCTTTATATAATTCTCTTATATTAATTTATTTCCTTATATAATTCCTTATATAGAATTATATAATTCTCTTATATAAATTTATTCCTTTATTTCTTATATAGAAGAAAATTCTTTATATAATTCTCTTATATAAATTTCTTTTCATTATACTATTATAATTTCTTTATATCATCATAATCTGAACCTTTTTGATTGTTCAAATTCTAGTTTTCTTTTTACTCTCTAATTCTTTATCGTGCTTCCTTTATAATTTCCTTGTTTTAAATTATTTCATTCATCATTCCCTCTTCAAGATACTATTTGGGGTTCATTTTTCTTTTCTTATCTTCTCCTTTACTCCTTTGCTTTTCTATTTTTTAATCCACCCTTAACCTCGAACCATGTGCCTCCTTCCTTGTGTCCCCTCTCTCTTTTTAGCTTGCTTTGGTCCGCAACAATCTATTTTTTCTCCTCCAGCTCTCTTTCATCCTGGTGATGGATCATGTAGTATGATTCGAAACATTGATGTGAAAAACCAAAACACAATCAAATCCAAAAATTTTATTGCATTACTTGATGGATTGTGGAAACTTGATATCTTTAAAAAAAGATAATGTTCTTCAATACCGCTAGCCAAGACTAAACTACGGTGATGCCTGATGTTGATGTTCATTGTAGGAAGGATACATCCTAGAACATGATGATATCAGATGATTGATTTGGGATTGATTGGATGATAGGCTATTGACACAAAGAGTTGACCAGCTTGTTTACATACTGTCCTAGACTCAAGACTCTTGACACTTTAGTTTTCACTTTTAACTTGCTAGACTTGTTTCTGACTATTTCGCCAAAGGTTGAGGATGACAATTGATTTATTATGAGTGATGCTTATTTCAAGTGAAAGCGAGATGAGACAGATGGATTTTTTGGGTTTTTTGAATGTTTTTGATCTTTTGAAATGTTTTGAGGTTGTTTTTGGTATTTTTGAGATTTTGCAAAGGTTTTGAATTTTCTGATTTTTCAAATGTTTTGGGGTTTTTTGAGATTTTGACCAAGAGGCTAACCTAAAAACCTATCCTAGGTGCCTCGAGGGCTGATCAACAGATTAGCCTTGCCTACGTTATACATGTAGAGACCATGTAGTTTGACTGACACATACTCAATTATTGATGAGATATGAATAGATGGATTGCTAGTTTATTATGATAGACTCCTAAAGGACTGACTTAAATGTCTCGGGGGATGATCAAAGATCAACCTTGCCTACGTTCAAAGCTCAAAGATGATGTAGTTCGACAAGATGGCTCTATTTTAACCTTTTTCTGACTGACTTTTTGAACTATTTATGGATTTTGATATGTTTTGAATGTTTTGGGATTTTCTAATTTTCTGATGTTTTTGGATTTTCTGATTTTTTTATGTTTTTTGATTTTCTAATTTGGGATTTCAAGAACATACAAGAATTTGATCTGATGAGAACATGCCCCTAGCATGAAGCAATAGACTACCCCCATGTAGGAAGTACAAACTGACCTTGAGAATGGGCCGAGTAGTACTATGAGGGATCATGACACGAACACAGGACCAAGCTATGATGCAGATGTAGATGGGTGATGGATGGAGATAGATGGAATGCTAAGGATGATGAAGGAATAATGGAATAATGATGCAAAATGAGCCATGAAGATCCTAGTGGATGGAAAGTGCTTATTTACATAAGGCACATGTTTTCCAGGTTTTCACCAAGGTACTTGCCCAAAGTGCCACCGAAATGGTTTTCACTAGAGGATGTTTTTTTCTTTACTATTTTTTTGATCCATTTTTTGATTTTTTTGGATTTTTTCTTTTTTGATTTTTTTTGTTGTCACTATGATGCCTGTTTTCTAGGTTTTCATGAGGGTAACCATTTTTTTAGGAAATTTTCTAATTTTTTGATTTTTTGGTTCTATACCTTGTAAGATTTAGGCATAAAACTTTTTGAGATGGGAGTTGTTCATGTGCTCCTGCAGAGGCTCACCTTCTATGTTGATAACTGATATACCCCTAACTTATAGCTCCCTATGATGATGAATGGTCCCAACCAATTGGGCTCAAATTTTCCTTTGCCATTTGGGTTTGGGACATTCTTTTGATTGTCCTTTAGCACAAGTTCTCCAACTTGGAATGTTTGACTCCTGATCTTCTTGCTATAGCTTCACTTGAGTAAGTTCTGATACACCTGTAAGTGATTTAAAGCGTCTATATGCCACTCATCTAGTAACTCTAGCTTGTTTAGTCTTGATACTTTGTATTCCTCATCCATGATGAGATTCTAAAGTGATATTCTCAGCAATGGGAGCTCAATCTCAACGGGTAATATGGCTTCTGATATGTAGACCAGGGAAAATGGGGTGGCACCTGTGGGTGTGCAAATGTTGGTTTGATAGGCCCATAGGGTGGGATTTAGCTGCAGATGCTAGTCACAACCTACATCATTGACTGTTTTCTTGAGGATCTTTAGAATGGTTTTATTGGTGGTTTTTGCTTAGCCATTTCCTTGGGGATAATATAAAGTGGAAAATCAATGTTGGATTTTGAATTTGTCTCATAAGTCATGTACATCCTGATTTTTGAATGGTGTCCCATTATTTGAGATAATGGCTTGTGGGACACCATAGTGGTAGATTAAGTAGTTCAGGATCAACTTAGATATCTACTTTCTAGTAATGTAGGTCATTGGTATGGCTTCCACCCACTTTTTGAAGTACTTAGTGGTGGTAATGATGAACTTGTGGCCACTAGATGAGGTTGGGGGTGATTTTTCCAATGAGATCGATCCCCCAGTGCAAAAGGGGACATGGTGTGATGATGGGATGAAGTTCTTGAGTTGGTGTATGGATGAGGTCCCCATGCTACTGACATTGTAGACACCTTCTGACATAGTCATGTGCTTCTCTTCCCATAGTAGGCCAATAATACCCCATCCTCACCAATTTCTTGGCCAAGGTCATACCACTTGAGTGTGAACCACAAATACCATTATGTACCTCAGTTAAGGAGGTCATTTCCTCCTCAACATTTAAGCAATGTAATAGGGTTCCTTCTATGGTCCTATAGTAAAGGGTTTCTCCTAGGATGACAAACTAGGATTCTTTCTTGACAAAGTTTTTCTTAAGGTTTGAGGTTAAGTCAGCAGGTAGAAACCCTATTTGCAAGTAGGTGTATATATCATGATAACAGGGATCACCGGGACCATCGATTTCGCACACAAATTCTAACTCTGGTACCTCAAATGCAGGCATGAGAAGATGCTCTACTAGGAATTCATGCTTTAGGACATTGCAAGGGATGTCCAATAGGGATCCAATTGCTGCCATGGCATTAGCTACTCTATTGTTTGTTCTAGGTATTTGCTCAAATGTGATCTCAATGAAGGCCTCCTTAAGTCTTTCCACCAATTTCTTGTATGGAGTTAGCTTGTCATCCTTAGTTTGGTACTCATCATTCACTTGATTGATTATTAGCTATGAATCCCCATATACCTTGAGAGCCATGATATGCCATTGCACTGCTATTCCGAGTCCTATGGTTAGAGCCTCATATTCTGTGATATTGTTTGTCCAAGGAAATGCCAACTTGTAGGATCTTGGTATGCAGTCTCCCTGTGGAGTGATGAAAAATACCCAGGCTCCTGATCCATGTTGTGTGTAGGATCCATAAAAGTACACCTTCTAGTGGTCTCCTATGCTCAAGTTGAAGATGGATTCATCAAGGAACTCTAAAATTAGTGGATTCTCTGAGTACATTGGTGCTTATGCTAGTTGGTCTGCAATAGCTTTCCCTTTGATAGCCTTTCGTTCTATGTACTCAATGTCGTACTCTAATAGGATCATGACCCACTTGGCCATCCTTCCCATGAGCATTGCCTTGGAAAGTAGGTACTTGAGTGGGTAGATCTTGGCAATGAGTTTAATTTTTTGGTCCAACATGTAGTGTCTAAAATTTTGTGAGGAAAACACCATTGCGAAACAAGCCTTTTTGATGAAGGAATAATTTAACTCATGTGCTACCATGGTTTGGATGATGTAGTAGATGGCCCTCTCTATTCCATTTTCATTGTGCTGAGATAGGAGAGCACCGAGAGATGTTGTTGTTGATGATATGTAGAGAATTAGAGGCTTTTGTTGGATTGGTGGCATAAGCACTGGAGGTGTGATAAAATACTCTTTGATCTTGTTAAAGTCCTGATCACACTTGTCATCCCACTTGTATGCTACCCCCTTATGGAGTAGGTGAGAATATAAGATTGACTTGTTCGCTAACTGAGCTATGAACTGACAGATTGACTGGAGCCTGCCTTGTAGGCCTCTTAGCTGCTTTGAACTCTTGGGTGCCTCCATCTCAAGCATTTCTTTTACTTTAGCGGGATATATTTCAATTCCTCTCATAGACACAATGTATCCCACCAACTTCCCTGATTGTATGTTAAAGACACACTTCTTTGGATTTAGGCGAACCTTGTATTCTGCAAGTCTGTCAAAGATGGCACTTAATTCTACTATGTTGTCTCTTCTCTTTCTGGATTTTTCCAATATGTCATCGACATAATCTTCCACAGTCTTATGGATCATGTCATGAAATATTAAGGTCATGGCTCTTTGATATGTTGCTCCAGTGTTCTTTAGGCCAAACAACATCATCTTCCAGCAATATGTCCCCCATGGACAAGTAAAAGCTATTTTATGTTAATCTTCTTTAGCTATCATGATTTGGTTATACCTAGAGAATCTATCCATTAGTGAAAGAATCTCATGTCCCGCAATCATATCTACAATTATATCAATGTTGGGAAATGGGAAGTCATCTTTGGGACATGCCTTGTTGAGTTCTCTAAAATATGTGCATACACAGATGCCCCCATCGGGTTTTGAAATAGGTACTATATTTGATACCCACTTTGGATAGGTGATTGGTCGTATGAAACCTACATCAATGGGCTTTACTTCAGGGTAAACTGCTAGATGGTGGACCACAATCTCTGGATCAAGCCTGAGCATGTCGGCATAGCTCCATGCAAAGTTGACCTTTCTCTCCCTTAAGAAGGAAACTAGGAGCTCCTACAATTCTGACATCAATGATTCAACATAAAATGTGATATGCGGAGTTTCCTCTGTTCCCAAGTTGATTGGCTTGCACTTCTTGGCTAGAACCACTAACTTTTCCTGATGTAGAGCACTAAGAGGAAGATTGAATCCTTCATCCTCGAGCACCTCAGTGAGGTTTTCACCATTGGATACATCATTTATTTTTACTATTTTATGGTTAGAGAGTGCCATAGTATGGTTTTCACTCAAAGACCTTGAGATTATTCTCAAGTTTTCACTTTTGTGACTAAAGGACTCAATCGTCTCCCTGTAGTAACCTTGTGTGTCTAGAATGATATCAAACCCACCTTTGTGATCTCTGTATGGCACCGTATCCCATAGTCCCATGAATTCCAAGAGTGCTTCATCCTTTTTGAAAGTGTCTAGAATTGGCAGTCCTTGTTGGTTGTAATCAGTGAGCTGGGGGTAGACTAGGTTGATTTCATGGGTTTGACTGGTTGACTCAAATGACATGGTACTAATTATGAGGAGAAAGGAATTCCCAAAAAAAATAGGTAAGTCAGTTATGGCATCTTCCTCATCACTACTATTGCAAACATCAGTTATGTCAAATGTGAAGTTGTCTAAAGTCAAGCTAGTGGATATGGGAAATTGAAGGGAGGTGGTTTTTTTCCAAGGAGTTTTGACCTTCTTAACTGGGTGATTTTGGCCACATATGGTTATACTTAGATGGGTACATCTGAGGCCAAGATTTCTCATTCATGTCTCTGGAATGATGGGTATTAGAAGCTCATTGTCATTTTATCCAAGCTTTTTGTTTCTGTCGTAGCCCATGGTGAGCATCATTTGTAAGCCTTTACTTCTATCATCCATAGGTAGATCAGTTGCCAGTTTTTTGTCTTGGTATAGGAGATGGGATGGGTTCTCTTCTATTACTTCTTGCCTGAGATCTCCCCAACTTCTAAAGCTATAAGATCCTGCTATGAATGTTTGGGATGAGGAAGCCTCATTTGATTGTGGTCGTCCTCATGACCTAGGAGATTTTGGTAACTCTCCTACCACAAAATCATTTTTTGGATTTGTATAGTGTCCACACACATTTTCCTAGATAATGACCTTGATATCAGAGATGGTGGGGATGGTGGGTGTCTCTGTCATAGAAGTGGAGGCAAGAGTAGCTGGATCAATGTATGGAGTTGATGGGCCTTCATCATTTTTAGGCACTTGGGGGATTTTGTAATATTTTTCTTCTAGGCTCTTGCAGTAAGAAAAGGGTTCAAGATTCCCATGGATAGTGACCTCTTCAACTTGGTATGTGAACTTGACACATTGGTGGAAGGTTGATGCCACTGCTTGCATCCCATGGATCCACGAATTCCCCAGGAGGATGTTGTAAGGCAAATCAAGGTCAAGGACCTGATAGGTGGTTTCCATAATTGTAGGCCCTACTTGAACACGGAGTTGGATAGTGCCCTAAGACACTCTTTCTTGATAAGTGTAAGCCCTGATTGTGATTCCTTTTCCTTTTTCAATGGAATCCTCTGAGATTCCCAAATTCTTTATGAGCTTGAGGGAATAGATGTTTAAGCCTGCACCTCTATCCACCAAGAGACTCTTGACTTTGTTCTTATGCACTAGGACCTCCAGATGAAGGGAACAATTGTGAGATTGTTGGGTAGGAAAGTATTGATTAGAGAATGTAAGAAGATTTGGGGTAATGATGTTTCTGACCATATATTGGAATTGTCCAACATCAAGATTCGTGGAGATGGTGGATGAAGCCAATGCTTCTTCAAGGATATTTTTGTGGGCCAATGAAATATTGAGCAACTCCATGATGGAGATCTAAGCTAGGGTTATTTTTAACTGGTCAAGGAAATTATACCCACTGGGAATGGATCTTGGGTTGGAAGTGGGTGCTCTAGGAGGTTGAGATGACCCTGTGATGGTGATTTTTCTGCCTCTTGTGGTGACTCCATAATCAGCTTGGGCTCCTTTGATGGTGATAATAGTGCAATACTCATCTAGGGATGCAATGACATGGTCGTACACATGATTCATGCTTTTGAAGGTTCCCTTTCCTTTATCATTGTTATTGTTCCCTTTGTTGTTATGATTGGGCATCAAACTCACACGTAGATCTTAAGATTTTGATTTCCCATTGGTTGTTCCACATTTATGATTTTATCATCAGTGAGATCTTGAATTAAGTTTTTTAACCTCATACAACTAGAATTTGTGTGTCCCTTGATCTTTTGGAAATCACAAAGGTGATTTTCATTGTACCACAATGGTTTCAACAAGGGCTCTTGATAATTGTCATAGGTGGGGATGGTGATGAGTTTTTCCACACTAGCCTCCTCATAATGGTTTCAGCCAATTCCCCAAGGGTTGTGTACTTCTGTTTGGGGGAGTTTTTGTTTCGCTAGGGTGGCCCCCTTTGATCATTCACATTGTTGATTGTTTGATTGTTTGGCTATTGAGTTACAATGTTAGCTTGATGATTGTTCTAATTGTTGTTTTGGGGTTGGTGTTGGTGTGTTTTTTCGAGGAGCACTAATGACAACTTTTCCATCAAAAACACCATCGTTGGTAATATTTATGTTTTTTTCCCATGTACGAGGTTTGTCATTATAGCTGGTGGATGGGAAATTGTTTTTCTATTCAGGATATGTGGGTGACCCCCCTTGTGTGATCAGGGCTCATTCAATGTTGAGCACCTTGGATATTAATTGGTCATTTGTGGTGATACCTTGCACCTTGAGATGGAATTCCAAGGCTCCCTCGAGATTGGAGATGATGGTACAAACTTGTTGTTCTTTAGGCATGGCCCATTTTCTCCTATTGGCCTTGGATCACCATCATTGTAGGAAGGAAGAAAATGATTCATTTTTTCCTTGTTTAAGAGGTGATAGTTCCTCTAGACTAACATCCATATCGATATTGAATGCATAAATTTTTATGAATGTGTCTACTATCTCTTGGAAATTTTTGATGACTGGAGGGGGGCACGAGAACCACTCCATGGCTTGCCCAGCCAAACTTCTAGGAAATAGTTGCATCATATATGTATCATCATATGTGACTTCCATGCAATGCACTTGGAATTCCCTGATGTGATCTTTAGGGTTTCCCATCCCAAAGTATTTATCAAATTTGGGGATCTCAAATCCCTTTGGGAATGGTTTCATTGCAAGACTCTTGTCAACCAGATAGGGACACAAGTTGTTGGGTGTTTTCATGGTTTTCCCTGACTGAAGATCAAGTACTTGGTGCGAGAGAAACATAATTTGTGTTGTCACATCATTTTGTGGATCAGGGGGTGGAGTGAAGGTGTTTTGTGGTGGTTCAATTGTCAGCAGGATGGGTGGATTGGTTGTTGTGTTGGTGGATGGTGCTTGCACATTTTGTTGCACCAAGTATGCTTGCAATTGTTGTTGTACTAACAATGCTTGTTGTTGGTCATGTTGTTGTTGTGCTAATAATGCCTGCTATTGAGCTTGTTGTTTTTGTTGTACCAACAACGCTTGTTGTTGGGCTGCTAATTGAGTTGCTTCTTGCTGCTCTTGGTATTGTTTTAGTGCTTGCTGGTATACTTGTTGTTGGGTTGCTTGTTGTTGTGTGAGGTATTGTGCTTTCACCTATGCTTGTTCTTGTGTATGTGCTTGTGTTTGTGCTTATGCATGTGCCTATTCTTGTGCTTGTGCTTGTGCCTATGTTTGTTGAGCTTGGTATTGGGATCGAGCTTGTGCTTATGCCTGAGCTTGGCCTTGTGCTTATTGGGAAGCTTGTGAAATCTATGTGGCTTGTGTAGCCTGTGCATCTTGAGAAGCTTGGGTGGCTTGAGTGACTTGTGCTGCTTGAGTGGCTTATTGTGCAACTAATTGTGTTTGTGCTTGCTGAGTAGCTAGTTGTGCAACTTTTCAATTTTGGATTTGCTAGAGTGCCTTTTGATAGGCATCTTGTTGAGCAACTTGTAACATGATGCTATATTGGTTTGATATGTTTATGTTTGGTGGTGGTGGTGGAGGTGGTGACAGATTAAGAATGGTGTTTGTTGTTGTGGTGATGAGAGGCACCATTGTATCGAAGATTAGGATTTGGGTGGTGAATGGTGTGATTGATATGCTTGGTCCTTAAGAGACCGTGTTTTGAGATATTTGGGGGATGGTTGATGATGTGATGGTGGCTTGTGTTATTGGGATAGTTACCATCTATTGTTGTGATATTGATTGCGATATGGGAGGATTTGGTATGATGTTTTGATTGATGATCGGGGGCTTGGTTTGATTTTGTTGATTGATATTAGGTAAAGGGGGAATCCCTAAATTGAGAGGTGATGTTGATGTTGGTGGAAAGGGTGGAAGTGGTGGAAAAGTGAGTGGCATACTCCCTTGGGGAAATGATGAAGATGAAGGGTCAAAGATGCCCCCTGGTCCAAATAAGTCACCTTCTCCTTATGAGGTCATAGGGAGAGAGGTTTGAGGTGTTGTGTGAAATGATGATGATGGGTCATTGGGATCATGAAAGGTGAGGGGGACATATGGGTGTAATGAATTTTTGGGTATGGTTTTCCCCAAGATAGTGTTTGCATCTAAATCTTGATTACTCACAAGAGGGTGTGCCTGTAGTGCATTGAGAAATGTTCTCCCCTTGTTAACAATGGGTAGAGTTGGAGAAATGGATGATGTAATTTGGGGGATGGGTTGGGTGATGATTTGAATTGGAGGTGTGGATGAGATTTGGGGCATGAATGAAATTGGAGGCATGACCCCAAAAGGTGGTTCCACAATGGTGCTCACATCAAAATCGGAAGGGAGTTTAGCCCCTTGTTTTGCTAATTCAAGAATATATTGTGAGGGATGGAGCTTCATCATGATGTTGACAATTCTATGATTTTTGGGATTTTGGACCATTTCAGTGATCTCATCTTGTGTCATTCCAAAGGCATTATTGGTGATGTCCTCTACTTGACCTTCCTCTTGAGGATTTTGTGATGATGAAGGAAGATTGGTTAGGGGATTACTTGATCGAATGGAATTCATTTTGGAATTGGTTTGACTTAGGTCACTTGAAATTGATGTTTCTTTGTTGGCTTCCATGTTCCTCTTGTGTTGGGATCTAGTTTGAACCATAAAATGAGGTTCAAAAGAGAAGATCTAGGATGATTAAGGATCAAAGGTGTGATGATGAAATGTGTGAAAGATGGATGATATGGATGATTGAACTCTTAGAAGATCTTGAGGGGATGCTAGACTTTTGGGACTTTTTTGGATTCTTGGATTTGTTTTGGATTTTGATTTTGGATTCTTGGATTCTTAGATTTTGATTTGACCTTGATTTGGTTTTTTTGATTGTTTTGATTTTGGATAAGGAAAAAATAGATCCCAAGATGTTGGATGTTATCCATGGGATGGACTTGCTCACAAGATGATAATTTGACTAAGTGTAGGGAGAAGGATGCATCTACCCACACCTAACCAAACAAGATGATTTGATGACAATTTAACTAAGCATATGGAGAAGGATGCATCTACATATACCTAGCCAAACAAGATGATTTTTGATGTTTTGATTCAAGGATTTTGATTTGTTTCAAGGATTTTGATTCATGGATTTGCCAAAATGTCTAGCATGAAGGATGATTTCAATATTTTCAAGAGTTGTTGGTGGGATGATTTTGGTTGATGTTTGAAAGATGGATGAAGGTTTTGATTTGATCCTATGTGTACCTAAAAAGACTCCTGTTTACAAGACCTCAGTTTTGAAGAACACACTTTAGTCTAAACAAGATGCTCAAATTCCCAAAAAATATTTGGATTTTGACAATAATAAAACAAATACAAATTGGGATTGTTTCTTGAAAATCTTTTGTAAAAGTTGAAAAGCAATCTTTGTATGAATTCGTAGAGCATTGAGAGATGATTTTGATGATCTTTTGGACTAAGAGCTTTTGAATTTGGTTTCTAGATTTTGATTTTGCAAGAAATAATTTGAGACACATGTGTGGGGGTTCAATTGTTGTTAGCTTTTCTTAGTGACTTCTTTTTACCACAAAAAAATATTGATTAGGTTTCTTCAAACTAAATGTCTAATGTTCTAACTTCTTATCATCCCAAAAAGTGTATTATGTGGAAATCAAGGAAATTAAGGCAAAAGTTTCCTATTGTTGACTTTAGTAAGCAAATTGAGATATAAATTCAAATATTTAGAAACCTCTAAGGATAAAATCCCAAGGGCAAGCAATAACACATGAATTTTGTCAAATATATTTGCTTCCTAAAGGTTTTGAAGTTTGATGATAATGTTGAATGTTTTTTTTCCCAATGTTTATGAACAAGAAAAGTGTTTTCTTTCCAAGAACAAGCATGACCCTATCGATATGAAAGACTGTATTTGTGGAATCCCCACTTGGACATGTCCAGCTACGCCTACTTGTAGTGAATGCTTAGATGCTTGATCCCACTGGCTCCCCTCCACGACACTCACTTATACAGGGCAGCCAAGCATCAATACCCATGAAACTCCCATGGCATACTTTCCATTTCTACTAAAATCCATAAAATTGTGGGGCAGCTTTAGAACGACCGTTCTTGCACCAACAAATAGATCAAGGATTTTGGCCTTTTCTAAACAAGGGTTTTAATGTGCACATTCCATTCATGGGGGACCATCCATGCGATGAGAGACCATTGCTTCCCTTCTCATCAAAATGATCCTCATGATACTGGCCTTTGTTCCAGTACCCACACTTATATCCTAGGTGGAAGTCGCTTGGCTTTAGCGTGTTCCCAGTTGGGTCATTCCCTTAGGTGATTAGTTTTTCCCACAAGGCAGGCCCTCTAAGATAAACAAAAGTGATCAAACATATATGTAGTTCGATCAATCTTTGTTGAGAAACAAAGAGAGAACACACACAATATGTTCCACTCACACTCGCAAGTTGTGTTCAATTTTTAATCCGAAAATGAAATGTGGAGGAAATCACTTTACACAACTTAAGATCACCAAAAATATTTTTGATTCTCAAGATTGCCATGAGGGGCGAGAGAAGTGCATACGTATTTTCAGTGGTATTATTTTGGGTAAGTGATTACAAGAAAAAAGAAACACATGTTCATTTTATCCTTTCAAAGAAAAAGTGACTTTTTTTAAAGCACTAAAGGAAGTGTGAGATTTTGATTGTTCAATTTGTTAACCTTAAACAAAATCTAGTAGATTCTCCTAAAGTTATTTTTAAGCCCTTTGTAGCAAAAAAATGAAAACTTTGTAGTGTTCTTTTTAGTGCCCAAAATAAATTTAGTATGTCCTAAGAGCATGAAAGATAACAAATCCTTAAGAGAGATTGAGTTCTCCAAAAGTGTTAAACAAACACAAAAGTGTTAAAAAATACTTGATGTAATGAGAGAATGATGCCATAATGCAACCTTCAACTTCGTTCTCCTCCTTCACCTTGATTAGACCAACTTGAAAAAACTTATTAGAATTGCAAAATAGAGATTAGAAAAACCAGTTAGCAACCCAAGCAACTAGAATGAAAAAGCACATGTCAAAATTGAGTCAATTTGAAATTTTTACTTCACTCAAGTGGCGCAGTCCACATAGGCGGCACAGTTTGAGAAAGTCAATGGTGTTATATGGCGTCACTTGTTAGACATCGATGCTCTGTAATAAAACTAGAGAATGTGATTGTGGTGGAGTTTTGCTCAGTAGCGCAGTTTGGAATTTGAGAAAATCAGTGACCGTAAACTGACCCAATGGCGGAGTTAGAAAATTTGAATTATGGGTGGGGAAGACTGAGCAACACAGTTTGAAATTTGAAGTGTCACTTTATGGCACTGTTGGACTGATAGCAGTGCTATATGGCACCATTGGACTGATAGTGGGATAGTTTCCTATGGATGCAAATGTTAGCAAAAAATGACAAAATTTTTGGAAAAAATGTGATTGAATCTTCAAGTTTTCCCTCCTTCTAGTGCCAAATGTAGAACCCCAATCCTAGATCTACACAAACATAAGAAACAAATACATCATTAGATCAAATGCAAGTGAGAATCAAAATTCCCCATGAAATTCATTTGCAAAGCTCAAATAGAAAAGAAAATGAAGAAAATGAACCAAGAAAGAAATGAAATCCTATTTTAAGATGTAAACAATCAATCTCATGGGGGAGTTGGTGCCAATTTGATGTGTAAATTGGACCTTTCCCAACTCCTATGCAAGCTTGTGATGATTTGATGAAGGTTGATCCACTTGATGGTTGATTCAATTGAGCTCCATGATGAAAAATATGCATAACCTAGCTAAGACCTTGATAAGATTGATGAAAATAGATATGCTTGAGGATGAAATTGAGTATAGTAGACTTGCTAAAATTGTGGATGATCAAAACAAAGGATAGCCTCTCTATTTATATAAGAAAGTGAAGAGATAAGAGACAAAAGGGATGAATGTGGGATCAGTCAACATCCAATGGGAAAGTGCCACTTGTCAAGATGTGAATGGGCAAAGGATGTGCACATTTTGATGAATGTGCCCATAAATGTAATTAGGCGGAATTTCAAAATAGTGAAATGACATGTTTGAGGGGGATGAAAATGAATTAAATGCCACTTGGCTCAATGCACAAGGAAATGTAAGAGGGAATGAATGTCTTGTTGGAAAGAAAAATCCACTTGGAGAGATTTTCAAACTTGGAGGATTCCCCTAAAGATGCCAAGTTGAGAGAAAATAGGGATTTAATAACTTAATTAAATGTATTTTCATGTGCAAGTGGCAAAAGCTAGAGGATGGGACATGGATTAGAGTTAGCATTAATCAGGATTTGATTAATTAAGATGATGTTAGGTGATTTGAAAATTTTGACTTAGCTTTTAGGATTTAAATAAATCAAAGTTGAGAGGAAAATGATTTAAACTTAGTTAAATAAAGATTTTGATTTATTTAACTAGAGGGAATGATGTTAGATTAAATCAAATAAGGTTTAATTTATTTAATATAATAAGATGACTTTAGAGATTTAATTAAATAAAGTGAATTATTTAATTAAAATAGAGACAAGGGGATTAATGAAATAAAATGATTTATTTAATTAACGATAAATAATGACTTAACTAGATAAAATTGATTTATTTAATTAAGAGAGAAAATTTGATGAATTTAATCAAATAAGTGTTATTCGATTAAATGGTTAGACATAGGAATGATTTAGGATGAAGCAGTGTTAGTTAAATTAGGATTAGTTGTGTAATGTCAATCAGTATATTTTACGTTTCTACACTGATGTAATCAACCTTTTGAAAATTTTGGACCCCCCCTCCATTTGTATTTTCAGTTTGGGAGCTAATTTTCAAATGCTCATATCTTGCTCATTTTGACTCCTTTTTCAAGCAATTTTTTTTAATTTGGGCTTATTTTTCATGCTCTACGTGGTGGTGCAATCAAATTTTGGTTTTGGATTTTGGTTTTTCCATAAATTGTAGATTCTCATAGGTGTTGATGCTTCGTCCTCATTTTAAGAACTTTGGGAGCTCATATCTTACTCCTACAGTAACATTTTTGGGTGCAGTTTCTTTTGAAAGTGCATAAATTTTTGTGTGCTTTTCAGTGGTATGATCAGATTGATCTCATTTTTTACCAAAAAATGTACTTGATTCTATGGCCAAATTTGTCATTTGCATGTACCAAGATCAAATACCACTTTGTTGTTTTTGACAAGTGGCAACTATAAATGCACTAAATATAAAGTACCAAATCAGATATTGCTTGGGGGGTTTCATGATTTAGTTATTTTGGGGGGGTAATCTTGTTGTGGTTGGTTGTATTCTTTGCTTGGTTTGTGTTCTTGCAATGGGGAAATATCAAATTTAACTCCTAACTCAACATAATTGTGCTACATGGAGAAAATCAGTACGAAACTATCTCATGATGAAAGGTCTAACAGGTCATCTAAAGGAAACCATTCATCAACCTACTGATGCTAAAGAATTGGAAAAATGGGAGCTTGATTGTGAGAAAACACTTGGATGCATATGTTCATTAGTCTCATTTGATTTACAATTTCATATTGAATCATGTAAAACACCTTAAGAGGCATGTGAGACTTTTGAAAAATTGTATGGTAAAATAGATAAGATTAGGGGATATCAGATTGATAATGATTTGATGAATCTTGATCCAAAATGTTTTGACCACATCCAAGACTACATCTCCAAAATCAAGCAACTAAGAACATAGTTGAAAGAATGCAACATTGATAAAGAGGATTTATAGTTGATTCTGAATGTGTTATCCAAGCTTGATTCTGAGTATTCAGTGTTTGTTTTTGGCTTTCATACCCATTGAATTTCTATGGGAGCATCATATGTTGATCCTAAGTTTGATGAATTTTCAAATCTCCTAATTGAAGAGGAAGCTAAGTTAATGAACATTTGTCTAATCAAGTCTTCCAGGTCACAAGCATTGGTGGCTAGTGAGTCAAAGGTATAGAAAGAATTAGTGAATCTTGATAAGAAGCAAAAGGAGAAAAAGAACAAGCCACATAAAGAATCAAAATCCTCAAAAGGAGAATCATCTAAGAAGGATATTCATTTTTGTGCATATTGCAAGAAGGATGGACATGAAGAACACTATTGTTGTAAGAAGGATATTGACGAGTTGAAAAATATTCTCATAAGGAATCACATTGATTTTCCTTCTAGAATGTTTCAACCTCCTCCTCCTTATTTAGAATAATCAAAGGAAAAAGGTCAAGCTTCAACATTAGGATATAAAGGACATGCTCTTTGTGTTTTTTTAGGTCTAGGATTAGGGAGATGGCTTCTAGATTCAAGAGCATCTCATCAAATGACATCTTCATAGTCTATATTCTCTTCTTTTCAGCCTTGTACTATGTCTCCTAGCTTGATGGTAAACAATACATACATGAGTGTAATTGGGAAGGGATCTATTAGTTTTGGGGATAACACTTTCCAGGATGTCTTGTGTGTTCTTCATTTGATGAACAATATTCTTTCCATATATCAAATTACACATGGTGGAGATGGGAGGACTATGGAGTTAACACCTAATTCAGTAATCATTCGAGACTTGGAAAGTACAAAGATCATTGCTACTACGGTGGTTGATCATTCATATCAGTTGTACAAATTTGCATATTTTGCTTCTAATGGTGACATTGTTCCTTTGACTATTGATCACAACTATGATTTAGAGGAGACTTTTGGCTACTTGAACTTGGGAGTTCTCACATCAGAACCAGTTCTTGAGTCATGCATTTCATCTCCTCCATCTGCTATTGCATATGATGATGGTTGTGATTCCACAATTTTGGTTCCTTGTGATTCAATGTATTAGGACATACATATCCTTTCAGATTTGGCTACTTTGGATGGCTTCTTGACATGTATTTAAGACTTGTTTGTGGAGTCTCATCTTACATATTTGGTAGATATCATTGATGACATTCATCTTCTCTTAAATGGAGAAGATCCTTCTTTAGTTGTTGTGAGGGAACACCTTGACCCTCTTGTTCATTCTCTACATGATCATTCTTTGTAGATTGAAGTGACTGTGGATACTTCTGGATAGCATTTGGAGGAGGCTTATTTTTCTTCAAAGGGGATATCTCTATCTTTGGATCATGTTCTACATTCATCTCTACTAGATTATGGATTATCCTCTTCAACAGTGTGGCCTAGAATGCCTGTTTGGAGTGTGTCAGCTTTTGACATTGACGTGGAGACACTTCAACATGTTTTAGAGATATCATGCATCATCCATATTCCTAACATCCTGTATACATCCATGGTTTTGTTTCTTCCTAAGGGGAGGAATGTTGTTTGGAAAGATTGGATCATCTTCAACATTCAATGTCGAGCTTCTGCCATCATTGTAGGAGACTCAACATTGAGGGGGGGATTCCTTGTCTCTCTTCTTCTTCTCTCTTATGAGGGGGTCTTTTTTCCTCACATGGGTTTTTTTCCTTGTCATTCTTCATTGAGAGAATTTCTATTTTTCATCTTTTATCTCTCTTTTGGGGAGGAGTTTTGTCCCACTAGGTTTTCTCCTTTTCTCCATTTTTGAGATATTTCATTTGCATTTGTACATGGGTACCTAACATGGCCTAGTAGCCGAGACCCATTCTTACTTCTTTTTGTCATTTGCATAATAATTTTCTACTCCCTAAGTTGCACTTAAGGGGGGTGTTGGTGTAAATAAAGTCTTGTACCTAGTTAATTCATTACTAGGGGACTTATTTACATGTTAGTTTAGTTTACTTAGGTCCTAGGAAGGAATATTTCTAGAAGGTGTTAGTTGTCATTAGTTGTTATCTTATCTTTTGAATTTTAACACATGTGAACCTAGGTAAGTGTGATAAGTTTTCTCATGTCATATGATTAAGAAACTTTTCATAATCCTATGAAATCTTGTATCTCACCTTGGCTATATAAACAAGGGGTTTCTACTACATTTGACATCACAATCATATCATTGACTCATATTGATAAGAATACATTTTATTCTTGTCGTTTTCTTTTCTCTCTCTTTGTGCTTTCTATTTGGTCTCAAGATCTTGGAAACCATAGCCAATTCTAACACATGCATCTCTTAAGAAGAGTGGCCTTGTCAACCAAAGTGTGGCCTTCTTAATCCATATGATGTGTCTCATTTGTGGTGATATTAAGCTTGATGTCCCATAAGAGTGTGACCTTTATTGGTGTATGAGGTTCTTCTTGGTGGTAACATTATGACTAATGTTCCCTAAGGTGCATTTTTCTATCCCTTGAATAGTCCTCTCTTAGTGGTGATATCATGTGTGATGTTCCCTAAGGTGTGACCTTCATGTATTACTAAAATCCCCTTTTTTGTTATAACCTTTTGTGGTGGTTTTATACAACACCCCTTGAGGATTTAGTCATATCTTGTCATTGTTTTATGCTACCTCAGGAGAGTTTTTGCACCTCCTTATGTTAATTTGGTATTTTTCTTTGGCTCACTTTGTTCACATACATTGAAATTAGTGTAGCATTGGAATATCATTTTGATCATTTTGTAGCACCTTATCAAGGTTAGTAGGGAGTATAAATCTTGGTATGGTTATGGGTACACACCTAGAGAAAAACTGTTTTCACTAGACCTAGTGTGTTTCTCATTTTGCTACCTTGGGGGCTCACCTAGTGAAAAATAGTCTTCACTAGCCCATGCTACCTTCCTGTTTATGATTTACCTAACAAATATCAAACTTTTCCATTGTGTGAGTCATGAATGCCTTAACATGGCCACCTAGTATAACAAAAATTTCTTGCCATTGGAGCCATGTATTTCATGAATGTTTAGTATAATGCAACTTGCTAGCATTATGGAACCCGTCATATTACATGGACACCTCATATAACACAACTTGCTCGAAAGCAGATCCATGTGTTTCATGAGTCTTGTATCATAACACAACTTGCTAGTCCTCTTGTGAACTAACAGTTGTTCAATGTATGACATTTGGTATTTGAGACAATTTAGGAGTGAGGTATCTTTACCTTATTGACTCAAGTCTTTTAGTACTACAACTTTTTTTGGTGTGTATCTTTTGTGTTTCTTCTTTGTGTTTATGTCATGTTTACATCATATTTGTTTTCATTTTTTCATTATATTTATGCTCTACCATTTCATGTGTTGTCATTGTGTATGCTTTGTGTTTTTTGACATGTATGTTAACATATGTTGTCTTGTTGCATATCATACATGTGTGTGTTCCTTTGTGCCTATGTTTGTTTTCCATTGGATCTTGGATCCTAGGGGCTTGATCACCGCCCTTGATTCTTATTCATCCTATTTCTTCAATATTTGGACAATTGGACCCCTCTTGACATATTTTTTCTATTTTAGTGTGAGTATGAGCCTAAGTTCATACCCTCACTAAAGTGAGGGTTAAATGTATCATCATAAATTGTCACCCATGATAATTTTTCCCTTTGTTTGGTGCCCCCTTAAACTATTTTACCTAATTGAGTATTTAATTTCCTAAATTATGCATTCTATGTCCCATTTCTGACAATTTATGTGGAATTACATTTGAGAATCAAGTGCATCTATCTAAGACCTTGCCCCTGACACCTAAAATCCCATAAAATAAGGAAAGGAAACTCATTCCTTGGGCATGAGTGTCCCCCTATTTTGGCTCTAAATTCAAATATGTCAATGTTAGCAATTTTATATTTACAATTCAATTGTCTAAAGTTGGCTATAGGGATTTAATTTTTAGGAAATTAAATAAATAACTATAAATACATAGCTATTGCATCATTTCAAATATATCTGGCACTAAGAAAGAGATTATTGGAAAATTTATGATCAAGAGAATTATTGAGCAAGTCAAGAGCAACATTTCAGAGTTTCATTATTCAAGACCCTAACATCATGTACAATTCTATGTGAGTTTATGTGTGTTCATGTTATCACTATTTTGTGAATGCTAACACTTTTGTAGGTATCCAAAGTATTCAAGCATTCAAGAAATCAAGAAAGAAAAATCAAGACCTTGAGGTGATGTGCATGACTTCAATTCTTCAAGCAAGCCATTGAAGGGTGATGAGCTACAACACTTTTCGATTTTGTCATTCATTCTCATTCATTATCCCTTTATCATTGGCATTGCCATTGAGGAAGTGGAAACACTTACATGGGGTTTGATTGAGGCAAGCCCCTATAATGGCCCAACATTTGTTATCTTTGTGAATGTGTGGATTTTAGGTTGAAGAATATTAAAGAGGTGTCAAAGAAAAATTATTCATTGTTGCATTTGTTTTCATACCACTTGTCAAGCCATGGAAACTCAATTACAAATATATCTAGAAGTTTTCTAATAGACTCGAATGGAGGATTTTGAAGCTTAGATCCAACATTAGTAGACATTAATAAAAATGGATCCAAAAAATCACACAAGGAAACTAGCACCCTAGATATCTATGTCCTCTGTTTTCTATCTGAAACTTGAATCATGGTGCATAATGTCTTGATCTGCTCATTTTTGTTGTCTGAATTTTTTTGTGAACTTTTGTGCCTTTTGTATTTGCATTAAAATAGTAAATTTCATTGTTAGCCTAGTTAGACTATTACATTTCATCATTAGGTCATTTCTAGATTTGTGTAAGGGCTGGTTGACTCACCTTTCAAGTTGGAAGTCAACCCCATACCTTTTCCAAATCCATAAAACACTCATTCCATCCTTGCATATCCATTATCACATCCTATCCACCCCTTTTTAATGAAAATTTGGAAAGGTGTCAAACCATTAGGTGAAAACTCAATAGATTCCCTTTCACATCATTTCAACATGTAGCTAGATTGACAATGAGTATGATGTTTTATGTGTATGATAAAAATGCAAAAGGTATGTAACTAGATTGATTAGATTTGGATGGTCATAGGTAAAAAATTTCATGATGTATATATGCATGTATTTATGTTCATGAATGACAAGTGTAATATTATGTGTATGTAAGTATGTATGTTCATGAATGTCAAGTGTATTCTTGTTCATGTGTAAGTCTCTCATGTGTATGCTCAAAAGGCTTGTAAGAGACTATGTCAAAATAGTGCACTCTGATTTGATTGGGTGACTTGGAGAATGAACATAGCCCTTCCCTATCATTTGCTACCTATTTGGACATATTGGCATAATCATTTTTGGTATAGGAAGCAAAAAAAAAAAAAATGCTTCTTTCCAAATTTGCATTGCTTTCTATTAACACTTTTTGCAAGTTTCCATTCAATGATTGCATGGCCAGATGGTGTTGAGTTGACCAAAAATGAGAGAGGTTTATGTGGAGGGATGCCATATGGAATTGTACATATAGCCAAAACATTGTTAGGTTCCATGAGCTTCGAGAACCACTCCATCATAGTTTGGTAGTTTTTTGCACTAAGGCTCTTAAGTGACTACATCAAAATAGTGCACTTTGAAATGATCAGGTGACTTGGAGAATGAATAGAACCCTTCCCTAGCATTTAGATTCCCACTTGGATGTGTTGGAAAAATCAATTTTGGTCTAGGATGCTCAAAACAAAATTATTCTTATTATCAAATTTGCATTGCTCTCTACTGACACTTTTTACAAGTTTCCATTCTAAGTTGGAATTCACAAAATATGAGAGTGGTTTATGTGGAGGGATGCCATATGGACTTATAAATGCATAAAAAAAAAAGGTACCATGAGGTTCAAGAAACACTACGTCATAGTTTGACATTTTTTCTTTTCTTAAGGCTCTTAAGGGACTACATTAGAAAAGTGCACTCTGAAATGATTCTGTGACTTGGTGAATGAATAGAGCCCTTCCCTAGGATTTAGCTACCCACTTGGATGTGTTGGAACAAAAATTTTTGGTCTTGGATGCATGAAACAAAAAGTATGCTTATTTCCAAATTTACACTACTCTCTACTGACGCTTTTCGCAAGTTTCCATTCTAAGAACTTAGCATGGCCAAGTAGTGTTGAGTTGACCAAAACTGAGAGAGGTTTATGTGGATGATTCCATATGGACTTGTATGTGCATGAAACATTGTTAGGTTTCATGAGCTCCAAGAACCACTTCTTCATAATTTGGTAGCTTTTTTTCTCTTAGGGATCATAAGAGACTACGTTGGATTAGTGCATTCCAAAATGATTGAGTGAATTGGAGAATAAAGAAAGCCCTTCCCTAGCATTTATCTACCCACTTTTATGTGTTGGCATAGTCGTGGTCTAGGATGCACGAAAAAAAAACACTTACTGTCAAATTTACACTGCTCTCTACTAACACTTTTTACAAGTTTCCATTCTAAGTTGGCATGGCTAAATGGTGTTGATTTGAAAAAAAATGAGAGAGGTTTATGTGGAAAGATTCCATATGTACTTGTACATATAGATGAAACATTGTGAGGTACCACGAGCTCTAAGAACTACGCTGTAGTAGTTTGGTAGTTTTTTCTCTTAAGGATCTTAAGAGACTACATTAGAATAGTGCACTCTAAAATGATTGGGTGAATTGGAGAATGAACAAAGACCTTCCCTAGAATTTATCTTCCCACTTGCCCCTATTGGTGCAATCATTTTTTGTCTAATATGTACAAAAAAAATATGCTTATTGCTAGATTTGCATTGCTATCTACTAACACTTTTTACAAGTTTCCATTCTAAGTTGGCATGGCCAAACATTGTTGAGTTGACCAAAAATGAGAGAGTTTTATGTAGCGGGATTTCTTATGGACTTGTACATGTAGAAAAAACATTGTTATGTGCCATGAGCTCTAAGAACCACTTCGTCATAGTTTGTTAGTTTTTTTCTCTTAGGTCTCTTGAGAGACTACACTGGAATAGTGCAGTTTGAAATGATCCGGTGACTTGGAAAATGAATAGAGACCTTCCCTAAAATCTATCTCCCCACTTGTACATGTTGTGTAGTTGGTTTTTGTCTAGGATGTACGAAACAAAAAAATATGCTTATTGCCAAATTTGCACTGCTCTCTATTGATGCTTTTTGCAAGTTTCCATTCTAAGTAGGGATGACCAAACGATGTTGAGCTAAAAAAAAATGAGAGAGGTTTATGTGGAGGGATTCCATATGGACTTGTATGTACATACAAAAAATTGTTAGGTGCCATGGTCTCTGAGAACCACTATGTCATAGTTTAGCAATTTTTTTCTCTTAGGGATCTTAAGAGACTACATCAGAATAGTGCACTCTAAAATGATAAGGTGAATTGGAGAATGAACAGATCCCTTTCCTAAAATTTAGCTACCCACTTGGATGTGTTGGCATAGTCAGTTTTGGTCTAGGATGCATAAAAAAAGATATACTTGTCAAATTTGCACTCGTCTATACTAACACTTTTTGCAAGTTTCCATTCTAAGTTGGCATTGGAAACCGGTGTTGTCTTGACAAAAAATGAGAGAGGTTTATGTGGAGGGATTCCATATATTCTTGTACATGTAGATGAAACATTGTTAGGTACCACGAGCTTTGAGAACCACTCCATCATAGTTTGGTAGTTTTTTTTTTCTCTTAAGTCTCTTAAGAGACTACATCAGAATAATGCACTCTTAAATGATTGGGTTAATTGGAGAATGAATAAAGACCTTCACTAGAATTTAGCTTCCCACTTGGACATGTTGGTGTAGTCATTTTTTGTCTAATATGCAAGAAAAAAATATTCTTATTGCCAAATTTTGCACTGTTATCTACTGACACTTTTTGTAAGTTTCCATTCTAAGTTGGCATGGCCAAATATTGTTGAGTTGACAAAAAATGAGAGAGGTTTATGTGGAGGGGTACCATATGGACTTGTACATGTAGACAAAACATTGTTAGGTGCCATGAGCTCTAAGAACCACTTCTTCATAGTCCGATAGTTTTTTTTCTCTTAGTGCTCTTAAGAAACTACGTTGGAATAGTGCACTCTGAAAAGATTAGGTGACTTGGAGAATGAATAGAGCCCTTCCCTAGAATTTATATCCCCACATGGAAATGTTGGTGCAATCGGTTTTGGTGTAGGATGAATGAAACAAAAAAATATGCTTATTGCAAAATTGGTACTTCTCTTTATTAATGTTTTTTGAAAGTTTCCATCCTAAGTTGGTATGGCCAAATAGTGTTTAGATAACAAAAAATGAGAGTGGTTTATGTGGAGGGATGCCATATGGACTTGTATGTGCATATGAAACATTGTTAGGTGTGATGCTCTCTGAGAACCACTCTGTCATAGTTTGGAATTTTTTTTCTCTTAGGGCTTTTAAGAGATTACGTTGAAATAGTGCACTCTGAAATGATTGGGTGACTTGGAGAAAAAAGATATATCTTTCCTACAATTTAGTTTCCCACTTGGACGTGTTGGCACGATCAATTTTTTTCTAGGTTGCATGAAACAAAATATTCTTATTTCCAAATTTGCGCTAAATATGCTTATTACTGAATAAGATCTCTATTCCCTTTCAACATTTCTATTTCTCAATTTTATTTACTTGAATATTTCTTTACATTAAGATAAATATCATATCTTTTAAGAATATACCTAGTTTAATCCATTTTTTGTTTTACCCTTAGATCCTCTATGTAGGGTGTAATTTATTTCCATACATTATAGTGAACACACAACTTCCATGACTATTCTTTAAAGTAGATTGTTTCTTAATTTACTATTATATCAACCTATCATTTTGTGAGCATGACCTAGAATATGTTAAGAGTGTTAGGTTCTCTTTGATGAAATGCAAGGTTAAATCCATGACTTGTTATGTTGATCACATGTTACATTATGATGAGTAAGAAGAATATTGTGATCATGATGAATCCATTGAAATTTTTGAGAACAAAAAATAAATATGAGATGGTTAATAACTTGAAATAATCATGTAATCAATTATCTACCATAGGTTAAAATATTTTTTTGTTTTTTTGTTTTTTTATGTTTTTGATATATTAAGCTACATTTACAAGGTGTAGTACCCTTTACACCATGAGCCCAAAGGGGAAAAAAAGATCAAGTGAAGAGCATTAAAATAGAAACCACCAAAACAACATGACACAAAGACATTAGACTAACAACCAACACACTAAGACCCAATGACAAAATAGAACAAAGATACAGTAGACTAATTTGCTATACCCTCCCATTTTTGTATGAGGAGGTTTAATACATCCTCCCTGACCTAGTTGGGCCCTGCCTCCATATTCTTCTTGTCCAATTCTTCCTTGAGCACAACAAAAAGGATACGAGCAAAATGGTGGATAATTTAAATGGTGAACCAAGTCAACCTAGAAAATTTCCTTTCAAGTTTATCCATGCGCTCTAGCAGCTTGCTATGGTCATCCTCCTTGTCCATAGTCTTAGCATTATATTTCTCCATATCCCTAGGGTCTGAGGAGTGGATCATCAAATATTCATTGAGCATCCTATTGAAGTTAGAAAAGTGACTAGGTCCCTCTACAAATTCCTCCTCCTCTATATCTTCTTTCTTACTCTTTCCTTTGCTGTCAATCTACTCCTTGTCACTCAAAATATCATTCATAGGCACCTCCTTTTGTTTTTTTCCAATCTATGGGATCTCTTGATGCTATTATTCTCCATCCTCGTATTCACAGTAGCAGCCATGATGGAGTCCCTCTTAGAATATTTACCCACATTGTCCTTCCCTTCACTATCAGTGGTCGACAGCTCCACCTAGCATTTACCCTCATTCTTACCTTTTTCCCTTGTAGTTTGTTTTCTTTCCATCTTGTGGTGAGAAATTTTGAGCTTGTAGAGCTCGAAAGCCACTTTTGACTGAGTTGTCCCTACTCCACCCTTCTTTTATTTTTGACAGGGGGTTTAGGCCTAGGGGTATTTAGAGTTTTGGTGTCCACTAGAGGGGTTTTCCTTTTAGGGCCCATAGTCTCAGCTCGAGAGGGATTTTTAGTGGGTTCAAGCTCCTTGACATAGACAAAAATTGGTAATAGTAAAACACCTTATGCCTAACTTATAAACTCGCATATTTCATTATAGCGAGACAAAACTAGTCCCAAGGATGAGGAAGCACTTCCCTTTCAAAACCTGACTAAGACTTGACTAGTTTTTCATTGTCCTTGAAGAAAGTGTTGATACTATCTTTATCCTAGGTCTTGGTGTGCTTTTTGTACTTCTGACCGCTGCATGAAAGCCTAGTTTCTTGAGCTATTACTTCCTCATTAATCTTGAAAGAGATACCCCCCATCATGACCCTCCTATCTTTCCAAGAGCTTGCAAACTAAGAAAACATCCTCACATCATGTCCCACTAAGCACTCCATCAATGATGCCAACCCACCTTCAATGCAAATATGCCACACCAAGGGATCCTTTTGGAATTCCTCGTAGTTATCCAACTTAGTCCTCACTTTGTCACCTCCCATTTTGACACACTTCACTTTGAGATACCAGTAACCCTATTAGAGAAGGAAATAAAAATGGTCGTCAATGTGAAAAATCACCCATAAAACAACATTAATATGCTAGCCAAGATAATAATGAGTGATTAAGGCAACCGACATATTACATGTGCTAGATATTATTTCCAAGGAGGATATCTTTGAGGGCCCATAATTAAAAATCCTTATCCACCAAAGGCTCAGGTTACGAAAAATGATTTTTCCATTCAAATTGCTCATTCACAAGTATCGATGCCAAGTGGCCGTGGGGCCAAGTATAGAAATCCCTAAGTACAAATCCTTTATTTTATGAAATATTTTAGCAATGTTGAGGTGACTCGAAATGAGCTCCACACAACATGAAGAAGTCACATTAAATTGAGGGGCCCACCAGAATGGAGAATTGAATCCAAATATTTGTAAAGATATGTTGAGCTTGTGACAAGACCACTCATTAAAGTTGCACATGGCCCAACGAAACTTAATCATTAACCCGAGGTACATTCCATCAATTCTCATAATTAGCTCCATATCCACCTTCTTCGTCCATCCCCTCAAATGTTGCCTCATATTTAACACCTCATCAATCTTCTTCGTCCACATCACCCAAAGTACAAGTATGTGGACAACCCAGAAAGCCTTAAAAAGAGCATATTTAGTTATCATCATGGATGACAATGGTACCTTGTTCCTTGAGGATGACACCTTGTATCTTTGACGGTAAACTCGCAAGACTCCTCCAAAATTTTTAAATGCTCCAAGAGGAACCTAGATTAGCCAGAGCATTAGGAACTTGATTACCCTCATGAAAGGTCTGAGACAAGATCTTCATAACAAGCTTCAAGACCAGGTGATATATGTCTAATAGGATATCTCTAGTATTCCATCCTAGTAACTTACCAAATTTGATTGATTCAATCACTGAAATAGAATCCCCTTCTATATGGAGCTTCTTTATCCCAAAATTAATAGCTAACTAGACAACCTTTAGCAGTGTGTAGCACCTCATCGTGCAAACCCCAAAGGACAACTATTAACGCACAATTTTTATTTAAAACATATAAGGTATGTATATTAAGATTCTAATGCATATAATTCATCTAAATGAATACAAGTTAATCATCCAAGTCCTTTGGGGTACAGGAGGTGACATTACATATACTAGCCCATAACGAAATGATAATGAATAAAAATTTGAATTTCATTAATACAAACCATTCATCCATCATAACTCTAACATTAAAACATCCACAAGTGATAACCCATTATAACAATATTAAATTAATATAATAACCATACACACATTTATTATAATCATGGGAATGCAATAAACATATTTCCACAGATACAATGTGTTCATATGGCAATAACCAATATCACTGATAAAAAAGGAAATAAAAAGTATAATATACATTACATCTGCTTCCAGTACATCACATAGAATAATTACATGAGTTTACATGATAACATTTCCCAACATATGTGGGAGTAATATATCAATACAAGAGTATGACTGAAATATAGAATATACATCTAGCAACAAAGTGAACTCTAGATCATGTTGCATCTAAATAGCATTGCACTGAACTACATGAATACTAATAGGGAACCCAATGAGGTGCATAGCATGTTCCACCTGACTACGTGAGTAAGAAATCTCACCCCCCATGCTAGGAGTAGACAAGGAAGGATCCTCAACCAAGATCATACAAATAGAAAACAACAAGACTAACTCCAACAAGAGTGACATGAAAACACAAAGGAAATCACAACATCAATAGAACACTTCCAGAGGCTTGCAAAGATTACAAATCAAGGGAATACTAGGGGAGAGTTTCATTGCACAGTCCTAACATGGGTTATCCTAGCTACCTTTCTCTAGGCACCAGCCCCCATCTATGTTTATATTGGCTGCCTCTATAGGTGTCGGCCCCATAGGGTTACTCGTGTGTAACTATTAACCTCTCATTGAGATGAGGTAATGACCTTTCCAACCACGACCTTCTCAGCACACCTTTAGTTTGTGAAAGCCCTAACTAGTGGATGAGGCATCCTTAATTATCTTGTTAATGCTATTTCAACCTAAACCCCCTAATTCATTTAATTAAGTTATCACTTATTACACTAACTCTTGCGTGGGTTATCTAGGCCACCCCTTTGTGCGTCGATGCCCAAGAAGAGCCACTCTCCCTAGAAACCCAAACCACAAAACCAAAGCTCCAAGGGGTTGAACCAACACAAAGAAGTACTGAATCTCAAAACTAAAACACATACGATGCACAATCATCTCGCCAACATCCATATACATAGATACCCATGAAAATAGGCACAAACCAAGCATAAACTCAGAATCACAAATACAATCAAAGTATTGACAAGTACCAAATCAAGTACCAAATCAAATGAAAAGTCAATAGACAACAAGCTTACTCCCACCTCTGGAAGCCTAAAACGTGAAGTAAACAAAAACTCCTACATAGGATAAAATGACCTTGAGGGTTCCCACATGTCCATATACTGACTCAAGAATATAGAAAATGAACCAAGGGAAAATTAAAGAATAAAACCAATTACACAACCTCAAGATAAAGTTATAAACAAGAAATTCTTTTAACTCAACAATAACATTTTTAGAATATCCAAAACAACAATCTAACTCTTTTTTTTAAAATGGTAAACTTATTGCAACTACAAACACACGATTCCATCCATGAAATATAAACATAAAATTTACCCAATATATATAATTTAATAAAAATCACTCAATACAATTTATTAAATACACTTGCTTTTTAATTCAGCCAATCACAACATAGAATCAGGCATTGCAATTAAACATTATAAAATTTTCATACTTGCACCAAGCACATATACATGTATATAATATATATATATTATTTGTGAATATATAAATTGGCATAATTTACTGATAAAGCACAACAAAAGTTTATATAGTATATATCTAATAATATATAATAAATATATATATATATATATTTTAAAAATAAATTAAAAATAAATATATGGGGGACTGCGAACCTCCCCATATGGGGAGGCCATGGACTCTCCCCAAGGCTATGCATAGTAGCCCAGGGGACTACCGCACAACAGTCCCTTGGTCTATTGCATGCAACCAAGGGGGTGCTACTACGCAGCCTGAATACACAGGTAAGGGGGGGGTAAACAGGGGGTTGAGGTACGGCTAAGGCAGACCCTCCCCCAAATTCAAAACATCAGGAAAACAACCTCGTACCTCATCATTTAAACAAAATATAATACATTTTTTTGAAATAAAATTCTATTTTCTTCAAAAAAATACACAAGTTTATATATTTTTTTAACAAAATATAATTTATGAATATATACATTTTTGTGAAAAGAATCCAATTTTCTCAGACATAAATAAGAAACTTTCTTCCAAGAAATGTAAATTTTCTCCAGAATGATATACAAATTTCTCCAGAGCAAAATGTATAGTCAGAAAAATAGATTGGGGAGAGACATATTGGCTTTAATGATCAAATAACTATGTTGGAAAGACACTTACGGGTGAAGGATAAAACCAAATAAAAGAATCCTTTTCACACCCAAATCCAATTAAAAATAAAAATAGAAAACACAAATTTCTTTCCGGTTATTTGAAATGAAGGTTTGCATTTAACCAAGCAATGAAAATAAAATATTTCAAGAATATTTTCACACCCTCGCAATTTTCAAATAGGATAACTTTTCCATGAAAACACAAATCATTTAAACTACAAACACCAAAACAAATATTGATCTAAACACTAAATTTTGAACAATATTTATAATAGATAGTGATTAATGAACTTGGAGTCCTACGCTCTGCAACAGAGTGATGTGTAAGAAAATATCTTCTTTTATCTTTTGAAACAACCCTTTATGAATTCTCCTCCTTTCCTCAGCAACTTTCTCCCACTTTTCCTTGAAACTCAATTCTATATAAATTTCTTACAAAGAAAGACAAGAAAGCCTGAATAATTTTGTAGACAAGTTTCTTCACCAAAAATAACAATTGCAAGTTCAAAAAACTTCTCCTCTTTTTCAATTAATTAAAAAGAAACTCTTTTAATTTTTGAAAACAAAAATCCATCCAAGAAGCAAGTTTCCATTGCTTTTCTAATTTTTGAAAAGAGCTAAACATGCATTCGTCCTTTTTTCTTCTTTTCCTAATATTTTTTCCATTTTGAATAAAATATTTTACTTTTATTTTTATTTGATTTTAAAGCTCATAATTATCACACATAAATTAATAAAAAATCACTTTATTTAATATTTATCCACAACTTGATAATTATCAAGAAAATCATTATATTATATTATTTCATGTTATAAAATGATAATTTATAATTATTATTAATTTTATTTTACCTAATTTATGTATTTATCCTTTTAATTAAATAATCAACATTTAGTTTAACAACCTTTAAAACTTAATAAATTTAAATTTAACAATTAACTTAGCAAAATTTACCCAACTATTCAATTATATCAATTAAATAACATTAATAATCTACCAAGAAATATCAAACATAAACATTAATTAAATGACACATATACACATTAAAATAAATGAACAACACAAAACCATACAGAACGAAGACAGGTTCGTGGACAACGACACTGTTAGACACAACAGTGGGGGTAAGAAACTTGGAATAGGGAAACTTCCTTATCAACTTCATACCCGTTGGGTTTGTGGGACACACTCAAACCTGACAACGCAGGTGGAGTCGATGTTTAATACCTGCATCCTACATGAAACCAACATCAAGTAACATATAAATCACCAGTACAGACACATCGTGAAAGGTAGTCATGGTATAGTAGGGCACTTGCGAGCGAGTGATGCTACTTTATACTTTCACCAAGAATCACAGGAATACACATCATAATCCATATCCAGAAACAAGCATAAAACCATATCATCATAACATAGTATTAAATGAAAAAAATAACATATCTAGATAGTATGAACACCATATAACATATGTCATAAATCATCATAATTAGTATCATGTGCATCCAACCAATCTAAACAATAAATCCACACAAGTCAAACCGATGAAACAATCACCATCACAGTCTCAAGTACACAACTCAACACAAAAGAGTATCTAGAAAGTAACAACAACATGAGGGGTATTACATCCTCCCCCCTAGAACATGGCTTACTCCTGGAAGCCACTAAATAAATAAGGATAAGCCTCTCTGATGCGGGATGCATCCTCCCATATTGCTAAGATCTCAATAATAGGTCACCATTAGACCCTCTCGAGCTCACTCATAGGGCCCTGAGTTAGTTGCTCATCCTCTACCAGTAGCCTCTATAATTGTACCCCGGTGCCCAGCTTGGTGGTTGTCAACCATGGTAAATGCTCGATATGGCCTACCCACATCACCCATCGTCGACTCAGAAGTAGCTAGTCTTTAACAAAAACCTGTAGTGTTCCTCTACGTACATTGTCTGGAAATATGTCCTTGTTTCCCACAAGAGAAACAACTTTTGCCTCAACCATACCCCCAACAACCTGAAGGGGCACTAGACTACAAAATACTACCTCCACCAACCATAGACTGAAAACTTTGAGTTGGTTGATCTGAATGATCATGTTTGTTACTCTTCCAAATTTGATCTTTCCTCTTTTGTGACCTACTACCATGTTGAGCCTGAGAGTTCTCAAGTCTCTACTGGGAGTGTTGTTGCTCCTCTCCCTTAGTGGGTGCTTGTTGTCCTTTAGAGGACCCTACAGCTTGAGGTTACCCACCTCTAGAATGAAAACCTGATGCTGGTGCACTACCGATCTAAATCTTTGTATGGCCTCCCAATGCCATTACCAAGTTTTCTTCTACCAAATGAGCCTTCTCCATAGCTACCTCCATTGTCTTTGGCTCGAACACTCAAGCTCCACCACTGATTCAACATTAAGGCCCTGACAAAGTGTTGCACAAGCATTGCCTCATTGTTACCAATTCCTGCATATTGCTTGAGCTCATAAAAATAGTGCTCATATTGCTCAACGAACATTGCCATTTTCCTCAACTCATGGAATTCATCTACTATGTGCTACCTCCAGTGATCAGATAGGAAACGAGCCCTAAATCTCTCCATAAATAGTTTCCAAGTCACCATACTAATGTCAAGATGTAATTTTTGCTCTTCAAGCCGCCACCAAGTAGATGTGAAGCCTCTAAGGTGCATGATGGGGCACCTAGCCTTGGTATTACTACCATAGGGATGCATAACAAAGCATCTATCCAAATCAATCAGCCATGTTTCTACCTCTAGACCCCCACTAGATCAATCAAATGTGAGAGTTCGTGCTCTCAATAGGTCTCTCATGTGACACTCCACTACTACATCTTGCTCTGTTTCTATTTCCCTATGTCTCCGTGATCTCTCCCTTTCCCTTTCCAATTGCTATTCTTCCACTGGCCTAGGGCCTAGATGACCCAAAATCTCCTCAAGTAGGTGTTGCAACTATCCACCCCCAAGATCCAGCTGCTCTTGGTTCTGACCACCACCTGCTAGATTGTTTTGGGAACTCTATCATTCCTCACACTCTGAACTGTGGGAACTTAGAGGTGATGGACTTTGGTAGTTGGCCCCGCAGCCACCACCCTGGCCTCTTCCTCGGCCATGACCTCTACCCCGATGCATATTCCTACACATCAATTGAGGGGTACATGTGAGATCAAGAGTTAAACACAAAGGTTTCCTAATGGACTCAAACTACCCAAAGAACCTAGTGTTTGCAAACCTTGGCTCTGATACCAAGTTGTAACGCCCCATCACGTAAACCATAAAGGACAACTATTAATGCACAATTTTGTTTAAAACATATAAGGTATGTATATTAAGATTCCAATGCATACAGTTCATCTAAATGAATACAAGTTAATCATCTAAGTCCTTTGGGGTACACAAGGTGACATTACATATACTAACCCATAACGAAATGATAATAAATGATATTTTGAATTTCATTAATACAAACCATTCATCCATCATAACTCTAACATTAAACAATCCACAAGTGATAACCCATTATAACGAGATTAAATTAATATAATAACCATATACACACATATTATAATCATGGGAATGCAATAAACATATTTCCACAGATACATGTTCATATGGTGATAACCACTATCACTGATCAAAAAGGAAATACAAAGTACAATATACATTACATCTGCTTCCAATACATCACATGGAATAATTACATGAGTTTACATCATAAGATTTCCTAGCACATGTGGGAGTAATATATCAATACAAGAGTATGACTGAAATATAGAATATACATCTGGCAACAAAGTGAACTATGGATCGTGTTGCATCTAAATAACACTACACTGAACTGCACGACTGTTGACAGGGAGCCCAATAGGGTGCATAGCACGTTCCACTTGACCGCATGAGTTAGAAAACTCACCCCCCATGCTAGGAGTAGAAAAGGAAGGATCCTCGACCAAGATCATCCAAACAGAAAATAACAAGACTAAGTCCAACAAGAGTGACATGAAAACACAAAGGTAAGCACAACATCAATAGAACACTTCCAGAGGCTTGCAAAGATTACAAATCAAGGGAATACTAGGGGAGAGTGTCATCACATAGTCCTAACATGGGTTATCCTGGCTACCTTTCTCTAGGCGTCGGCCCCCATCTATGGTTATCCTAGCGGCCTCTCTAGGCGCCGACCCCATAGGGTGACTTGTGCAAAACCGTTAACCTCTCAAGGAGATGAGGTAATGACCTTTCCAACCATGACCTTCTTAGCCCACCCTTAGTCTGTGAAAGCCCTAACAGGTGGACGAGGCATCCTTAATTATCTTGTTAATGTTATTTCTACCCAAACCCCTTAATTCATTTAATTAAGTTATCACTTATTACACTAACTCTTGTGTGGGTTATCCAGGCTGCCCCTTTGTGCACCGATGCCCATGAAGAGCCACTCTCCCTAGAAACCCAAACCATTAAACCAAAGCTCCAAGGGGTTGTACCAACACAAAGAAGTACTGAATCTCAAAACTGAAACACACATGAGGCACAATCATCTTTCCAACATCCATATACATAGATACCCATGAAAATAGGTACAACCGAGGCATAAACTCAGAATCACAAATACAATCAAAGTATTGTCAAGTACCAAATCAAATGACAACTCAATAGACACCAAGCTTACTCCCTCCTCTAGAAGCCTAAAACGCCAAGTAACCAAAAATTCCTACATACGATAAAACAACCTTGAGGGTTCCCATATGTCCATATACAGACTCAAGCAAATAGCAAATGACCCAAGGGAAAATTAAAGAATAAAACCAATCACACAACCTCAAGATATAGTTATAAACAAAAAATTCTTTTAACTCAACAATCACATTTTGAAAATATCCAAAACAACAATCTAACTCCTTTTTTTTAAAAGGTAAACTTATTGCAACTACAAACGCATGATTCCATCCATGAAATATAAACATCAAATTTACCCAATATATATAATTTAATAAAAATCTCTAGATACAATTTATTAAATACACTTGCTTTTTAATTATGCCAATCACAACATAGAATCAGGCATTACAATTAAACATCATAAGATTTTCATACTTGCACCAAGCATATATACATGCATATATATATATATACATACATATTACTATGTACATATATAGATACATATATATATATTATATATATATATATATATATAATTTGTGAATATATAAATCGACATAATTTATTGATAAAGCACAACAAAATTTTATATTATATATATACAAATAAACATATATATATTTATATATATATTATATATGTAATAATAGATAAACAAAAATTTAGATAAAATAAAATAAAATATATAAAAAAAATTTAAAACATAAATATATGGGGCGCTGCGAACCTCGCCATACGGGGAGGCCACGGCCTCTCCCCAAGGCTACGCGCAGCAGCCTAGGGGACTGTCGCGCATTAGTCCCTTGGTCTACTACGTGCAACCAAGGTGGTGCTGCTACGCAACCTTAATACATAGGTAAGGGGGGGAGGTAAACAAGGGGTTGAGGTACGACTAAGGCCAACCCTCCCCCAAATTCAAAACATCAGGCAAACAGCCTCGTACCTCATCATTTAAATGAAATATAATATATTTAAAAAAAATAAAATTCTAATTTCTTCATAAAAACAGACAAGTTTATATATTTTTTTAACAGAATATAATTTATGAATATATACATTTTTGTGAAAATAATCTAATTTTCTTATAAATAAATAAGCAACTTTCTTCCAAGAACTACAAATTTTCTCCAAAAGGATATACAAATTTCTCGAGAGAAAAATGTATAATCAACAAAATAGATTGGGGAGAGACATATTGGCTTCAATCATCAAATCTCTATGCTAGAAAGACACTTACGGGTGAAGGATAAAACCAAATCAAACAATCCTTTTGACACCCAGATCCAATTAAAAATAAAAATAGAAAACAAAAAATTATTTCCAATTATTTGAAATGAAGGTTTGCATTCAGCCAAGCAACGAAACTAAAATATTTCAAGAATATTTTCACACACTCTCAATTTTTAAACAACATAACTTTTCCACAAAAAAAAAAATCATTTAAACTACGAACACCAAAACAAATACTGATCTAAGCACTCAATTTCGAACAACATTTAAAATAGATAGTGATCAATGAACCTGGAGTCCTACACTCTACAACAGAGTGATGTGTGCGAAAATATCTTCTTTTATCTTTTGAAACAACCCTTCATGAATTCTCCTCCTTTCCTCAGAAACTTTCTCCCACTTTTCCTTGAAACTCAATTCTGTATAAATTTCTTACAAAGAAAGACAAGAAAGCCCGAATAATTTTGTAGACAAGTTTCTTCACCAAAAAAAACAATTGCAAGTTCAAAAAACTTCTCCTCTTTTTCAATTAATTAAAAAGAAATTCTTAATTTTTGAAAACAAAAATCCATCCAAGAAGCAAGTTTCCATTGCTTTTCTAATTTTTGAAAAGAGCTAAACATGCATTCATCCTTTTTTCTTCTTTTCCTGATTTTTTTCCATTTCGAATAAAATCTTTCGCTTTTATTTTTATTTGATTTTAAAGCTCATAATTATCACACATAAATTAATAAAAAATATTTATCCACAACTTGATAATTATCAAGTAAATCATTATATTATATTATTTCATTTTATAAAATGATAATTTATAATTATTAACAATATTTTTTTTACTTAATTTATGTATTTATCCTTTTAATTAAATAATCAATATTTAATTTAACAACCTTTAAAACTTAATAAATTTAAATTTAACAATTAACTTAGGAACATTTACCTAACTATTTAATTATTTCAATTAAATAACATTAATAATCCACCAAGAAATATCAAACATAAACATTAATTAAACGACACATATACATAGATTAAAATAAATGAACAACACAAAAGCACACAGAATGAAGATAGGGTCGTGGAAAATGACACCATTAGACTCAACAATGGGGGTGAAAAGCTTGGAACGAGGAAACTTCCTTATCAACTCCTTTTTATCAACTTCATACCCATTTGGTTTGTGGGACACACTCAAACATGACAATGCAGGTGCAGTCAATGTTCAGTACATGCATCCTACATGAAACCAATGTCAAGTAACATATAAATCTCCAGTATAGACACACCGTGAAAGGTAATGGTGGTGTAGCAGGGAACTCATGAGCGAGTGATGCTACTCCATCCTTTCACCAAGACTCATAGGAATACACATCATAATCTATATCTAGAAACAAGCATAAAACCATATCATCACAACATAGTATTAAATGAAAAGAATAACATATCTAGATAGTACGAACACCACATAACATATGTCATAAATCATCATAAGCAGTATCTTGTGCATCCAACCAAACTAAATAGTAAATCCACACAAGTCAAACCATTGGAACAATCACCATCATAGTCTCAAGTACACAACTCAACACAAAAGAGTATCTAGAAAGTAACAACAACACAAGGGGTATTACATAGTGCCTTATCTTCTGCAATCATGAAAATTTGAAATCCTATGCCTCTTGAGAAACTTGCCACAAATTTACCCCTACAATCTCTGATAATACCCCCAATGCTAGCCCTGCCAAGGTGATTACTAATAAACATTTTCTAAATATAATAATTTCATATCAAGAACCATTGATGATATACAAGATCCTTATATGGTATGTTCCCTATGCCTAGGTTAAATCCATCCTACTCATATCTTACTTATGAGTTTTCCACCTTATTGTAAACCATAGAAACTTTACATCACTCACCCTCCCGTAGTGTTCATTTTATTTCTCACCCATCCTATTATTTTATCTATCCTATTTATATTATTTGTGCTCATTCCTCTTACATCCCTAATGATATCCAACCCTCACATATCACATCCTTAGCCACACCTTTCATTAATATACCTATATGTAGCTATATAAACCTCAATACACTCCCCAAGTTTGACTACTAATAATCCAATTTACTTTTTTCACTCCCCTTTTTCTACTCATATCCCTTTATATCATCCATAGCTACTTTATTCACTTGTGTCACTTTTCATCTTTCACTCCCCCTTTGTCCACTCATGTCACTTTATTTCCTCCATTTCTCCCTTATTTACTCAAGTCATTTTTTCTTTTACTCCCCATTTGTCTACTCATGTCCCTTTTATTTTTACACCACCTAACTCTTCCCATAAATTGCCCATCAATATGAGTGAGTTAGCAAATATGAATATCTATATAAATGATTTGAAAAAGTATCTTAAAAAGTTGTCTAAAAAGTGATTGGTTTGCAATGTATAATAGTATAATCGAACCCTTGACCCACCTACATTATTTTACAAAAAAAATTGTATGTTACATTTATAATAAAAGACTACATATAAAATTATTTCCACAAAGCTTGAGAGATTATGAACTTAACTGGTTCCAACCTTTACCTCATTCTTCTTTTATCCATTTCTTGTAAGACTTGACTAATTTTTTCATAAATAAACATAATATTGAGCATCAAGTGACATTTATAAAAATAAGACAATGTAGGAATTGCCATATGAAAAAATAATGATTATGTGCTCCAATTTGAAACTATGTTAGCTAATATGAATTAGTAACCATTATACATTGGTCTTCACAATGTATCTATTGATAGTTTCCTTCCAATTTAATAAAATAAAAAAATATTTTTAATCCTTATAATATACTTTCAAGTTATGTGTGTGATTTTATGTCATTGTATGAGCTTTAATTATTATAAAAATAGTCATAAAATTTGGTGAAGTTTCCCAAGGCAATGAAATTTAACACTAACATAGATGGATTACCAATTGTAATTCATAAGTTCTATTAAAGTGCAATTTCATTAATCTATAACATGTTATTGATCATAACTTAACCATTCTAAACTGATTATACATTCCAATTTTAAGTTTCAAAGTAGAAAGACATGCATGCAAGGAACAAATTTTTGGATTTTGTGGTTGTTTTGATGATATGTGGTTGTCATTGATGTCAACACTATTAGTATAAATGTATTTGAAGTTGTATATGTTGAGGATATTGAGAAAATTGTAATAAATGAGTTTCGGGTTGTCAGTGGTGAAGTGAAGTTTAGTATGGTGGTTATTTATGTATGTTGTTGATCAGAGGTTGTGGACTAAAGGGTTTGTTTCTGAGTGTATCTAGTTTATACATGTCATTTTTTGGAGATCCGCATGAAGATTTGATTGAGTTATGAAGATTTCCATTCAGATAGTTTTTCTATTTCTTTAGTTGGTGTTCTTGATTGAACATGATGTTATTTCAGTTAGTCCAGTTGTTGTGGATGCTTCTCTTGTGATTCATGATGCTTGTGGATGTTTTTAGATCATTTTATATCTTTGTTGCATGTCTGCATTAATCATTGTGATCATGGTTGGCGATTTTCTCTCACCTGTTCATGTTTTTCTTGTTCCTAGCTGACATGGTGTTTGTAGTGTGTTGTGGATCTTTGAGGAGAAATTAGTTTAAGTGTCTTCATGCTAGAGATCTTGATTTGGGTCCTCACTAATTTGTGGCTGACCTTGGTTGATTTGCATTGATAATCTTTAATGTTTTGGGTTGACAGTTTATATTCATTTTATTATTTCTTTGTGGCCGACTTGTAGTGATGAAATTTCATGTCATGGATATATAAGAGCAATTGTTTATTCAAATTTAAGTGTGAAAAAGGTGTGCTTTTGTGTGTGTGTGTGAATAATGTTCTAAATCATTCGAAGGCAGAGTAGAGTGTGAAGAATTGTGAAGAAGTGTGAAGAAGAGTGAAGAAGAGTGAAGAAGTGTTCATGAATTGTGAAGTGTGAAGAAGAGTGAAGAAGTGTTCATGTGCTTAACTGGAATTGTAATCAGGCATTATCGGATGCTATTTTCTCAGTTCAAAATCCAGATGGCTTTAATCTAAATCTCTTTGTAAGACAATGTGTCTTCCTTTGTAATTGAGCAGTGAGCTCTAGGCAATGTGCTTGAATGCATATGCATTCCCCATATTTCATTTTCATTATACTTTTAACAGGGTATAATCTTGTGGACCGACCTCCACCGTGTTTTTTACCCTAACAGGGTTTCCACGTAAAAAATCTTGGTGTTATGTGTGTTTCTGATGTGTTGATGATTTATGTTTTTATGGTTAATAATTAGATTGGAGAATAAGGTTAATAATTTGAATAATTTTTGAATTTATGTGACAACTAATTCACCCCCCCTCTTAGTTGTCTACCCTTGTATTGCCAAAAATTGGTATCAAAGAAGGTTCCTTGGAAGAATTTGAACAACTTAAGGTGATCTAGGATGGAATGTTACAAGAAGGATAGTCTGAGATTTGATGGAATAAATTATTCTTTGTGGAAGACTCGAATGGAGTGCCATATGAGATGCATTGGTGAACCCTACTGGATCATTCCAAGTAATATGTGTATTATTCCATAGAATGGTCCTACTACTTCTGCTAGGATCAAAGATGGTGAGTATAATATCTGGGCTAAGGAAGCTTTGTTGAGTGCTTCGACTAATTCTAAGATGACAAATGTTATGGGTCTAAAGACTACTTATGAGATCTAGAAAAAGTTGGAAACCTTGTATGAAGGTGATGCTAATGTGAAGATTGCTAAGTTGCAGAGTTTGAAAGGGAAATATGAAAGGTTGAGAATGGGTGATGATGAGAACATTAATACTTTCATGCAAAGAGTAAATGAACTTGAGTGTGGTATTAGACGTGATGGTGGAAAGATAGATGAATATGAGATTGTTGCTAAAGTGCTTAGATCCCTGCCTGATTCTTGCAAAGTCAAAGCTAGTGCTATTGAAGAGCTTCAGACTATAACAAACATAACCAGAGATACATTGGTTGGTAAGATGATTTCTTTTGAGTTGAGAGAATTTGGTGATGCCCTTCCTAAGGTTGAATATGCATTCAAGGCTACTACTTCTGGAAGAGATAGACATAGATATGATTCGGGTGAGAGTTCATCTAGAAAGACATTCAAGTATGAGGATGAAATTAGACAGATTGGAGAAGAAGAAAGAGAGCTAGAAGAGCTAGAAGCACTTATTGTCAAAAGAGTACCGAGAGGAAAAGTTAAGTATGAAGGAAAATTACCTCTTAAAATCCTTTCTTGCAATAAGATAGGTCATTTTGCATCAAGGTGTCTGAAAAGAGCTACTAAACCAAAACATAATAAGCCTATATTTCAAAAGAAGTGTTACTATGTTGCTGATGAAGGTGTGAAAAATGATGAATCTAAGAAAGGAAATATAAGTGATGATGAATGGGTATTTATTTCTATCAAGGAAAATAATCCTGTATCTATTGAATTTGCTGGTTTTACAAATGTGGAGAAAGTTTTGGCTACTAGAGTTGAAGAAAAAGATGAATGGGTAATTGACAGTGGATGTTCACATTATATGACAGGAGACAAAAGTAAGTTTGTAATCTTGGAAAAGTATGATGGTGGTGTTATGATATTTGGTGATAATACAACTAGTGTGATTCATGGAAGAGGTTGCATTTCTCTTGATGGTAAGCATAATACTGATGATGTTTTGTATATGGAAGGCTTGAAGCATAATATTTTGAGTGTTGGTCAAATGGTTGATAAGGGACCATACAATCTTCATTTCAAGGATGGAAAGTGTAGAATATTTAGTTCCAGAAATGTAATTGCATTAGGTACATAAACAAAAGGTAATATCTTTCACTTGAGTGCTGCTAGTAAAATTTGTTTGATTGCTCAAGTTGATGAAAGTTGGTTATGGAATAGGAGGTTGTGTCATGTTAACTTTGATAATATTGTCAAGATAATTTCCACTAAGGTTGTGAGAGATCTACCTAAGTTGGTGAAACCTACCAATGCAATATGCAAGGAATGTCAATTGGGAAAGAAAACTAGGATTTCATTTTGGAGTAAAAATCATTGTTCAAATGAATTGTTAGAGCTTGTGCATACTGATCTGTGTGGTCCCTCTAAGGTTAGAAGTTTACAAGGTTACAGGTATTTCATGTTACTCATTGATGATTATTCTAGAATGGTATGGGTTACTTTCTTCAGGGAGAAATCTGAAGCACTGGAAAAGTTCAAGATCTTTAAAGCTATGGTTGAGACAAAGATAGGTTTGAAGATTAAATGTTTGAGATCAGATAGAGGTGGTGAATTCACTTCCAATGAATTTAATACTTTTTATGAAGAACATGGAATAAAGAGATAGTTATCTGCACCATGGACCTCTCAGCAAAATGGAGTTGTGGAAAGGAAGAACAAAACAATTGAAGATGCTGCTAGAACTATGATGCTAGAAGGAAATGTTCCTCATATCTATTGGAGAGAAGTCATGAGTACTATTGTGTACACACTCAACTGGGTACAAATCAAAGGTGATACTGGTGAGACTCCTTTTGAGCTATGGACTAGTCAAAATCCTACTGTTAAATACTTCAAGATATTTGGAAGATGTTATATTAAGAGAGATGAAGACATAGGAAAGTTTGATGCTATGAGTGATGAAGGTACCTTTCTGGGTTATGCTACTAAAAGTAAGGCCTACCGGTGTTACAGTAAAAGATTGAAGAAAATTGTTGAAAGTGTAAATGTTAAGGTTGATGAAGACTTTGGTACATTATCTAGAACCTGTGGATATGACTCTGATGATCAGGATGATAGTACAAACAAAGGAAATCAAGTTCAGACTACAAATCAAGTGCAAATCAATCCAGTAAATCAAGAAAATGAAGAAGGAGAAATTGGTTAAAGAGAAGAAGAAAGATCAGAAGAGCCTAAAGTTGAAGAAAATACTAAGAAGACTCTGAGGTATGTAAGATTGAATCATTCAGAAGATCATATTATAGGTGATAAGAACAAAGGTTTCCAGACTAGGAGAAAAATTGCAAAAGAGTATTGCTTTATTTCAAAGACTGGGCCTACTAGTGTGAATGAAGCATGCAAAGATGAGCATTATATTGAAGCAATTAAAGAAGAGTTAAAACAGATTGAAAAGAATGATACATGGATTCTTGTTCCCAGACCTAAGGATAAGAATGTCATTAGAACCAAATGGGTCTTCAAAAACAAACTAAATGAGCAAGGTGAAGTGGTTAGAAACAAAGCAAGATTGGTATGTAAGAGGTATTCACAAATGGAAGGAATTGATTTTGAAGAGACCTTTGCCCCTATTGCTAGAATTGAAGCTGTAAGATTATTTCTTGCCTATGCTACTCACAAGAATTACAAATTTTATCAGATGGATGTAAAATAAGCTTTTCTAAATGGTGAATTGGAAGAAGTGTATGTTGAGCAACCTGATGGATTCTAGTTGACTAATAAAGAAGATATGGTGTGTTGGTTGGAGAAAGCATTGTATGGACTCCAGCAAGCCCCTAGAGCATGGTATGCAAGATTGGACAAGTATTTGTTGAAGCTTGGATTTAACAAAGGTACTAGTAATAGTAATCTATATTTCAAGAATGATGATAAAGATTTAATTGTTGAAGTCTTTGTTGATGATATTATTTTTGGAGGAGATGATGCTGAAGTTTTCTAATGAGATGTAGAATGAATTTGAGATGTCTATGATTGGTGAGATGAAATCATTTTTGGGATTACAAATTACTTAGTTATATAAAGGGATTTTTATATCTCATTCCAAGTATGTGAAGGAATTACTAAAGAAGTTATGTATAGAAGATTCAAACCCAGTTGGTACACCCATGGTGACTGGATGCAAGCTAACAACAAAAGATGATTCTCCGAAAGAAAATTAGACAAGATACAAATCAATTATTGGTGGATTGTTGTACTTAACTCAAACTAGGCCTGATATCATGAATGTTGTATGTATTGTTGCAAGATTTCAAGCTAATCCAAAAGAATCTCATGTGACTGCTACGAAAAGAATTTTTAGATAATTGAAGGGAACTGTTGATCTTAGCCTATGTTATCCTAAAGATGATGATCTTACTTTGATTTCCTTTACTGATGTTGACTGGGTAGGAGATGTGAATGACAGAAAAATTACTAGTGGTGGAGCATTTTTCTTGGGTAAGAAGATAATTTCATGGTTAATCAAGAAGTAGAATGCCATTTCCTTGTCTATTGTAGAGGCTGAATACATTGTTACTGCTAATAATTGTACTCAAGTCCTGTGGATGAAACAGATGTTGAAAGATATCATAATTATATATGATGAGCCTATCACTATATTCTGTGATAACTCAAGTGCTATTAACATTTCCAAGAATCTAGTGTTGCATTAAAAAACAAAGCATATATCTATCAAGTTTCACTTTTTGAGGGTGAAGGCAAGTGAAAAGGAAGTCAGATTGGAGTATGTGCCTACTAAGGAGCAGATTGCAAACATCTTTACCAAGTCATTGCCTAAGGATACTTTTGAGTATATTAGAGGGAAGTTAGGGGTGATTACCCCTCCTAATCAAAACTAAGGATGCATTGCATTGCATTAGTTTGTGCATTCAACAGTCATATATTGTCTCAGATTGATGTTGTGGTGGTTGCTACTCAGGGGGAGTAGTTAGATGTTCAGAAATTCAGATATGTGGTTTAAAGCTTAGAGAACTTTGTCGTTGATGTCAAAGGGGGAGAAGAGTCATGTGAAAAACTGGTGATTATTTGAGGAGAAGAGCCTTATGGGGAGAAAGATTATGTGAAAGTGTTGAGGAGAAGATGAGTCAAAACCTAAGCAGGAGTTAGTTGCGTTGATGGTGTTTTTCATATCATGTGTTGCCATCAATTCCAAAGGGGGAGATTCTTGGATGTTGTGGTTGTTTTGATGATATGTGGTTGTCATTGATTTCAACACTATTAGCATAAATGTATTTGAAGTTGTATATGTCGAGGATATTGAGAAAATTGTAATAAATGAGTTATAGGTTGTTAGTGGTGAAGTGAAGTTCAATATGGTGGTTATTTTTGTATGTTGTTGATCAAAGGTTGTGGATTAAAGGTTTTTTAGCTGAGTGTATCTAGTTTATCCACGTTAAGTTTCAGAGATCCGCATGAAGATTTGATCGAGTTATGAAGATTTTCATTCAGATAGTTTTTTGTTTCTTCAGTTGGTGTTCATGATTGAAGATGATGCTATTTCAGTTAGTTCAATTGTTTTGGATGCTTCTCTTGTGATTCATGATGCTTTTGGATGTTTCTATATCTTGCTCTATCTTTGTTTCATGTCTGCATTAATCGTTGTGATCATGGTTGGTGATTTTCTCTTTTGTGTTCATGTTTTTCTTGTTCTTAGCCGACATGGTGTTTGTAGCATGTTGTGGATCTTCAAGGAGAAATTAATTGAAGTGTCTTCATGCTAGAGATGTTCATTTGGGTCCTCACTAAGTTGTGGTTGACCATGGTTGATTTGCATTGATAATCTTTAATGTTTTGGGCTGATAATTTATATTCATTGTATTTTTCTATGGCCAACTTGTAGCGATGAAATTTCATGTCGCGGATATATAAGAGTGACTCTTTATTCATATTTAAGTGTGAAAAAGGTGTTCTTATGTGTTTTTTCATGAATAATGTTCTAAATCATTTGAAGGCAGAGCAGAGTGTGAAGAATTGTGAAGAAGTGTGAAGAAGAGTGAAGAAGAGTGAAGAAGAGTAAAGAAGTGTGAAGAAGTGTTCATGTGCTTAATTGGAACTATAATTATGCATTAATAGATTCTATTTTCTCAGTTCAAAATCTGGATGGATTTAATCCAAATCTCTTTGTAAGACAGTGTGTCTTCCTCTGTAATTGAGAAGTGAGCTCTAGGTACTGTTCCTAAATGCATGTGCATTCCCCATATTTCATTTTCATTATACCTTTAATAGGGTATAGTCTTGTGGACTGACCTCCACTGTGGTTTTTCCCCTAACAGGGTTTCCACATAAAAAATCTTGGTGTTATGTGTGTTTCTAATGTGTTGATGATTTATGTTTTCTTGGTCAATAATCATATCATAGAATAAGGTTAATAAGTTGAATAAGTTTTGCATTTATGTGACAACTAATTCACCCCCCCGCCTCTCAGTTGTCTACCCTTGTATTTCCAACGCAAATTAGATTGAATATCAATGTTTATATATAAAATTATAGAATAATTATGTATGTGCATATACAAATTTTGCATATATGTCAACTCAAAAAATATTTTACAAAATGTAGCATATTCCATCTCAAGATCTATTTAACATATGCATTCCAAATAGCTATGTTTCAATCCCTAAATGTATCAATCTCTACAAAATCCTAATCTTGTACTGGATCATCAAAATCAACCCTCCTCAAAGTACTACTTGGTGAATCTGAAGTTGCTTGCACAATAACAATTCAAACCATAAATTAGATTAATAATTTCAATGGTTGACAAGTTAGAATACTAAATAGAAGCTTATGTACTATAATTTAGAATTATCAAATTAACATCAAAATCACTATATTGAAATATAATTTATCTAAAATGGAATTCCTTATTACCTAAATCTTGCTCTTTTTTCTGCAAGACATTTTGCAAACAATTGTCGTATAGGATGATCAGGAGTCCTAACGAATTAAAATGATTAAGGATTCATCACATTGCTAAATCAGACAAAGAAATATAGTAGGTAAAATAAAATTGATACAAATTAACATATAATTATTGACAAATAAACATAAACTAAACATATATCTACTACTATCTAAACTTATATATAATATAAAATAAACACATACCTCCTATGATGTTGCTTGTCTTGTTGTAGAAGTGCTCATCATGGATGAACCAACTATGATAGTTTCCGATATAAAAAATGAGAATAATGTAAGACTATAAATGCACATGTGCATATAATCATAATGTTGAGAATATAAAAAAACACATACCTATTGTGATGATTCTTCCAATGTTTCAAAAGTAGTCATCATGGATGTAAAACCAATAGGTTGTTGCATAAAAACAAAATAATACATAAGACTATCAATAAATGTACATATAATCATAATAGATTTAAAAAATTAACATCTAAATCACAATTTAAATGATATGCATATACAAATAAAAAATTGTAAACATGTATACACAAAAAATTATACCATATAGTTACTATCTAGGCCAAATGAATTGGTAGTAAGGGTACCCTCTTAGACCTACATAATTTCATCCTCCATCATCTACTGCTAAATCTAGCATATAAATATACATTAGTACTAATATCTCTTATAAAATATTAATTTAAGATAAAATACACTGTGAAACTACGTTAAGTCTTACCATTGTATATTGTTGATAAGATCCAACATATTCCACATCTCTAGCACTCAATGATTCTCTAGGATGTTCTTTGGCCTTTATTGTCTCATCTCCTACTTTTGAAATATGATGGACCTCATAATCAGATGTGTCCATCAAAGCCTTACTAGGCTATGCAATATGACCTAAAAATATGTGGTTGCACATACTACATTGATAGGGTACACAAATATGTGGAGAAGAGGAGGCTATACCAATAGTATCTAATCCAATAGGTGTATCACTATCATGAAGTTGTACGAACTATGAGCTCTATGTGATCAAATGGCTAGTCAAAGTGTGTACGACCAAGATACTTTAATATGTTGCATTTGCAAAAAATTATAGGTATTGTATTGGAGGTGGGGGGTCAATGGGAGGAGGGAGAATAATTGGGGTTAGTTGATTTTCCTTAAGTATATCCTAAGGCATTCCTCTACCCATACCTTGAAAATTATTCATATCAAATTAGTTCACATGCTTACCCATGACAAATTCAACATATAGTGTTTAAAGAAAATATTGGGGGACAACAAGATTGTTGTTGGGTGGTTTATCAAAAACCATCCACAAATAATCCCAAAAATTATCTAGGTTACCCTAATGTGTGTAGAATTTAATTAAATATTTGGGCTTACACACATCAATGGGTTGTCTAGTTTTAGGATTGATGAAAATTTTTGTTGATTGGGCTTTGGAAATGTTTAGTCCCTTTACATGATCATATGATAAGCCATCAACATATTTTTTCCTCTTGGTCTCTTTCCACTTAAAAGGAAATATGTTAGTTGGTGAGAGTTTCAACATTATAAATTATTGATTCTAAAGTGGTATTCATTATAGACAAGTGAGGGTGCCTATGGCATAACTAGAAAATGTTCCTCAATTCAGTTAATTTTTCATTGATTAAGTCATGGAGATGAGTTTTTTGTAAGGGAGGATTTGGATGGGTAGGGTTTCCTTCTAGAGGAGGATTTAAATTCTTATCCATTGCAACATGATGCAAATCAATAGCTCTGAGTCTTATCAGACCAAAATCTAATGCAGTAAATAACTCATTCAAAAAAAAATCCCAATAAAAAATTTAACCACACAAACTTCTGCAACAAATGTCACAATTTATTTATGGTTCGAATTCATAATCTCACATTTACATATGCAAATAATAACATAAAAAAATCTGGTTTGTTTCCCCTATTATTGTTCAATATCTAACTCTTATTACTCCTCCAACATCACTCTAGAAATATGCCTTTAAAATTGATTTATAACTGCAATTTTTTTAGCCAATCATAGGGTCGATTTCCTTCATTGTATGCACTCAAATGTTGTCTTTTCTTCATCCAACTATTGATTTTCTTCTTTTTATTTTTGTACCTCCCTCTACCAAGTTGCTCCTTACATGCTATCAGTTTTGCATTTAAAATTTCATGTAGATGGCATATCAACTCTATGCCAATTTTTTCCCTTTGCAACATGTGCATCCCCTTTCTTTTTGTGACTATGCAACAACTTCCCTTTTTATATTTTTCAATTTTTAAATGTTAAATTTCTACTCCCCTACCTTCCATGAACTCTCACTTCTTAGCAGCCCATTCACCTTTTCTTAATATTTTTTAATCTCCTCCATAGGCGTAGCTTGGAGAGTGGTTTATTTTTTATTAAATTTTCACTTAATTTTTTTCTCTCACCATGCGGGCTATGTTTCTTGGTATTCCTCCTCACATAGTGCTAACAAAATAGAAATTTTCTTAGCATTTGAAATATTTTAGGACTTTGTTGTTCTCTCTTCCATACACGATCCTCTCTCTACTCTTATCATTACAAATACTTTTAATTTGCATCTACCCTACCTCCCATACATAACTCTCTATATTCTATTTTGTCCAATCATTGCATTCTTTTTATCCTCTAATTAAATCTATTAAAGCTAATTATGATCATTAAAAATAGGATAAAGAATTCACTTCCAAAAACTCAACTAAATAATCAATTATCCCAATACTAAAATTAACTTTCTAGAACCAAAATGAAATCAAATCCACTGGAAACTTCATAAAACAAATGACATAACTCAGAATGACATTTGATCAAATAAAATGACAACAATGTCATTCAACCTCCATTGAAAATTGACCACCAAACTCAGATTTGAAATGAACTCTGGAAACTGACTGCAACACCAAAAATTCCAAAATAAATTGAAATCAAACCAAAATGAATGAAAACTCAAACCAAAATGTTTTTTTTGGATGTGGATAGCTCGTTCATCTAGATTCTCCTAAATTAGACACATCGGGTAGAACGATTGTGAGCATAGGCTCACAATGACAAAATTGAGTAGTTGTACTACTCTTCTAGGTTGCCACCAACCTACAACAAACTCCATCATTGAAGAATGTGCACCAAAACTATTTCTTCCTCTTCTTCCAACACCTCTCTGGAACACACAGCATCTTTCTTTGAAAACACTACATTCTCTTCTTCCCCCCTTTGTGGACTCATGTCCACCAATGTCTGACCTCCTCTACCAAATAATTTGCACTCTTTTCTCATCCTTTGTGGGTTCAAACCCACCTCTAACCATCCACCTCCACAAAAACCAACTTGCAACATCTTCTACTATCTCTACAATAAAATATGGAACATCTACATGCTCTTGATCTCTGTCCCTCTCTCCTTCTATCATTTCATTGGAAAACAAAATATCATTATAAAACTAATTTACCTCATTTTCATTTTGTAGCTCCAACATCGAATTTCACTGTGACATCTTCGACATTTTCATCAGCTGCAACTTTTCGCTCTTCTCCCTTCACTGCAACAACTAGCTTTGACATCCATTCTTCCTCAATCACAAACATTTATGTGAGAAAATCATCATCTTCACCATTCACTATGGCCTTTTTTTTTTTCTCACTTCACCATTTTCTTTCTTTTCCTCCATGCCTTCCTTATAGCATGTTTTCACTGCAACTTCTTCCATAGGGGCTGCTCTCACATCTTTTATCTTCAATTTTGGGCTACAACACTCTTTGTATTTCATTGCTACTTCTTCATTTTTCTCCTCTTCAATTGCCTCTATTGTAGGCTCTTTGTTGTTCACTTCATCCTCATCTTCTTTCCTCATATCTTTTTCCATCTATCCAATCTTGTGTTTATATTTTCGATCATCCTCCATGTCTTGGTTTCTTCATACCATCTCCATGCTTCCCAAATCATGAGCCTCTTGCTTACAACTATACCCATATTGTTTGTTGCAATCTCACCTCAATCTATAATCTACCATCACACTCAATCTGCAAAATAAATTATTTCATGTTTTCAAGCTCTCTCACAATGCAAGACTCTTCTTACCTGCAACAGCCCTCACAAGCTTCTTCTCTACCACTTCACACACTTTCTAGTGCAAATTTCCTTATGATCGGTGATCTTTCCAAACTTTCACCCACAGGTCTTGGTGAATCCTCTCCACTCTCAAGACTGCCTGCTCTAATACCAAATGATGCAAATCAATAGCTCTGAGTCTTATCAGAACATAATATAATGTAGTAAATAACTCATTCAATACAAATTCCCACTCAAAAAATTAACCACACAAACTTCTGGAACAAATGTCACAATTTATTTATGGTTCAAATTCATAATTTCACATTTACATATGCAAATAATGACATGCCAAAATCTGATTTTTTTTTTCCTATTCTTGCTTAATCTCTAACTCTTCTTACTCCTCCAACATCACTCTAGAAACATGCCTTCAAAACTAATTTATAACTGCAGATTTTTTCAGCCAATCATAGGGTCAATTTCCTTCACTATATGCAATCAAAATGTTTCCTTTTCTTCATCCAACTACTTGTTTTCTTCTTTTTATTTCTATACCTCCCTCTACCAAGTTTCTCCTTACATGCTATTAGTTTTTCAATTAAAAGTTCATGTAGATGGCTTAGCAACTCTATGCCAATTTTTTTCCTTTTCAACATGTGCAACCCCTTTCTTTTGTGACTATGTAGCATCTTCCCTTTTTATATTTTTCATTTTTAAATTCTAAATTTCTACTCCCCTACCTTCCACAAACTCTCACTTCTTAGCATCCCATTCACCTTCTCTTAATATTTTTTAATCTCCTCCATAGGCGTAGCTTGGAGAGTGGTTTATTTTTTTAATTTAATTTTCACTTAAAATTTTTCTCTCACCATGATGGGTGTGTTGGTTGGTATTCTTCCTCACACAATGCTCACAAAATGGAAATTTTCTCAGCATTTGAAATATTTTGGGTCTTTTTTGTTCTCTCTTACATACATGACCCTCTATCTATTCATCATTACGAATACTTTTAATTTTCATCTACCCTGCCTCCCATACATAACTCTCTATATTCTCTTTGTCCAGTCATTGCATTATTTTTCTTCTCTAGTTAAATTTACTAAATTTAATTTTGATTGTTAAAAACAGGATAAAGAATTCACTTCCAACAACTCAAATTAATAATCAATTATCTCAATACTAAAATCAACTTTCTGGAACCAAAATGAAATCAAATATATTAGAAACTTCATCAAATAAATGGAATAACTCAGAATGACATTTTATCAAATAAAATGACAAAAATGTCATTCAACCTCAATTGAAAATCAACCACCGAACTTAGATTTGAATTGAACTCTAGAAATTGGTTGCAACACCAAAAATGCCAAAATAAAACGAAATCAAACTAAAATTAATGAAAACTCAAACCAAAATTTTTTTTTAGGAGGCAGATAGCTCGTTCATCTGGATGCTCCTGCATCACAATACCTAATTGATGTTGAAAATTTTAAAAATTAATAATTATGTAATTACAAACTAAAATGTATATAAGAAACCTATTTTACACTAAAATTATTTTGATTAGTGGGGAAAAAGACATTTTTAAGGAACCCAAAACCATTTACAAACAAGTTTTGAAGGGAATTGAAACCCTATCAAAGATGAACTTTCTTCCAAGAGAAAATGCATAGCCCACCATTAGCCAAAACACAATATTCCTAATAGATATGATCATGCTAAAATGACTGCATCTGAAAAGGAAACAATTCAAAAATAAAGCTACATAGAACAAACAAGTCCTAAGTCTAAAACATATAAATAATGGTGGCCTTTAGCCTAATACAACATTCAATCATGATCACTAGATGTGGATCAAGGATCCCATCATAAATCTTCATCTCCAACTCAACAAGAGACAAAAGAAAGAAGCCCAAAAGAATGTAGTAAATACTCCCAAACACACATTCCAACTTTCTAGAACTCCCTAGCTCAACAGAGGAGTACCAGGGTAGAACACATAGAAGAATTAAAAAAGACTTTGCAACAACACCCTTCCCCTATAGCCATATAATTATCCACCTCAATAAGATACAACTCCACCTCGAAAGGAGAAGCAAGAGAGGAGGCCTTCTAATGGAGATCAATACCCTCAACCAAATTCGTAAACTCCACCTCTCAAGGAGAAAAACACACCTCAATAGGAGTCATTTTGAGAACCCAAGAAGAGAGTATGAAGAAAAAAAGAGAGGTCAGTAGAAATATGCTTACCCATGTTAAAACCATCTAGATTGTCTAGACAAAAATGATTTTGAAATAAAAATCAAGACATTCCTTACTAAACACCTCTATGGTAAGAGACCAGTAGCATGTAGCTTCACATAATCGAAGAACTATCTCCCCTGATGTAGAAAAGAGGAAGCCCCATAAGACATGAGACCCAAGAACACCTCATTCATAGACAACCATGAACAAGCCAAAACTATCTTAACCAAGGCTACACCATTTAGACTAATAACCAACCCCAACATCAATAGAGGCCTCTATAACTCCAAATGATTCATATTAAAACCCATAATGAGGGCATATTAGTCTTCAAAATGACCTTTATGTGCACCCCAACCAACAAAACAAATAACATTACCTTCATCACTCCTGCCAATTAGAGGAAGAGAGACAACACCTCAATAACTAGAGCAACAAGAGCTCCCTTAAACACCAAGCATATCTAAAATGAAAATAAAAACTTGATAAAACATCCAAGAACTAGCCTTAGAGAAAGAATTTAAGGACAACCAACACCCCAAAAGAGAGTTTCTTCCTTCAAAAACCTCAAATGGTGCATAAACCACCAACAAATCCTTGAGGATATTAGATAACTAGCCTCCTCTATTAAGAAAATAAACCCTATTAGCAACAAGAGAAGCATTAACCTATAGGGGTTCAATAGCGAGCACAAAAATGAAGTAGAGAGTTAACCTAATGCAACAACATCTGCTCCCATCTCAGGAATAGAGGAAATTTACTTAGAAGAACAACCCCCCAAAATCAACCAACAGTAAACACTCAGCTATGGCCTAGAAGCATGACAATCCCCCAAAACACAAGTGAAGGAAAAAAATAGAAAGAGCTCTCCCCAATTAGGCTGCACTGCCAAGATACATACAAGGCCATCACATGACCATCTTAAGTTCCAAGCTAAGAGAATACTCAAAAACTATCATTTGAAACCTAGACACCATAGAAAGGTTGACAATGTAGGAACAAGGCTAGGAGCCATCCCAAATGGAGACATGAGAAACTAAAGAAGTAGTAGCCCCAACCACAAGGAAGAGATGGAGAGAATCCTTAGGCTAAGAGTGTCATCCCAAAAAAACACTCACATCCACCCATGAACTACAAGTGAAATAGAGAAGAGAAGAACCAAGCTCCTATTTCCTGCATAACAAAACACCAAACCACTAAGAATATGGACCATAGAAGGAAGAAGAGCCTCCTACGAACCCATGCCCACATCCACTTCATCATCTTCATCCAAACTAGACTCTGCCTCAGATGCACCCTCTCCTAAATTCAAACTCGAACTCTTGCTCATCGCTCCCTCTTCTCTTACTATTGTTATCTCTATTGTTTCTTACTAAAAAATTTAACAAATAATGAGCTAAAACAGAAAAAAAAATTGAATAAAAATAATTAAAAATCACATACCTTTCAAGAAAATTGGTTTCGATTGCTATTTTCATACATAGATATTAGTTTTCTATGATATCCATTTGCTTGTGTTCTCCCTCTTCGTGTAGCCATGGGTGAAAATGCCAAATGATAAAGTTTCAACTTTTTTTTTGTTTATACTTCTATAAATAGATATCTATTTGGAATGGATATCCTTTTGGTTTCCTATGATTTTTTTTTAAGAAAGTCGATTTATAATATAAAGTCGATTCTATTATATATTATATATTAGTATTATATATATTAATAATAATTATGCTATATAATATAATATATATATCATATATTTTATATATTAATATAATATTAATATATAATATATATTTTATATTATATTATATAATAATATAATATATATATTTTTTATATGATTTCATTAGAAATGGATATCTATTTCACCCTAATTCTTACCATGACAACATTTACTTTTTACCTAAACCTAGTAAAAATTCAAAGATAAATTTCACATTTTTGGGCAAATGAAAATGTCCTTTTTGTCATATCACCACTTTTTGGACCCCCATGATCATGCACTCAACCTCATTTTTAATTATAAAATTAAATTTATAAAAACCAAAATATAGTGAACTCGTCTAATCTAAATTTACATGGTCAAATAGAGTTGATTCTGAGATAAAAATATAATATCCCTCCTTTTGAATTTGAGAAGAAGTAATGTAAGAATATTCATCTTACGCTCACACTTTCATGTTATTTTTTCATCTTCACTAGCTCATACTATATTTTCTTGGATAGCCCTTACTCATTCTAAATGGTTGAAACTAAAAAATCTCCATTTTTTATTTTTTTCTTTGTGATCCAAATCATTTCAGTTCAATATCATCTTCATCTTTCTCATAGTCCTTTCTAGAGATTTCCTCCTAAATTCCTTTCTCACAATCTTCCACTATTGTCGCATCCCTTCTCTAAAAAAATTATTTGGTTTAACCTCTCTTAATTACTCATCTTGAACATATTTTTAAGATTTTCATCTCCTATTGTGCCCTCCATTGTATAAGAACACAACCCCTAAGAATAATATCTTCTTAAGGTTTATTGATAGCTATAATAGCTTCCACATACTATTAAAACATCACATAGGATCATGCACACCCAATATTAACATACCTTTTTGATGGTTTAATAATATTGAATAGGAAATTAATACAAGTAGTCTCCCAAACAACCTTACCCATTTTCCTTCTCACCTAACCTATATGTGAAATATCTATGGATCTAAAGTAATTGTAGATAAAGTAGTTATAAGTGGATTTAGAACTAGTAAAGGCATAAAATTAGTCACTAGAAGTGTTATAGTCATAACAAACAAAAACTAAAGGTGCAAAATTACATTTTTATCTACTTGAATGGTCTACTAAAAATTGCATAAACCCTAGCATGAAATTATAATATTAATATCTACTCTATTGCTCAAGGTAGTGAATTTTTCAAATCGATAATTTTTTTAGATCTCACAATGCTCAATATTAGTACTAGATTTTCACTAGCACCCAACTTTATTTATGATTTACATTAGTTCCTAGCTTGAGCCCTTATATTTATTAGTTCTAGACTACATTTTTTTCTACACTAGTGTCTTAGTAATTTTTCATGGAGATGTCACAAAGACTCAATTTCCTTTCTAGTATTCTCTTTTAGGCTTGCTTAGTCTTCCTATCAAGTCAAATTCAACATTAAATATCTCTATGTAAGTGTATTCTAATGTCTACTATATTTATTTTATATGTTTTGATTTCCTATCTAATGAACTTAATATATTGGAAATAAAGTTTGATCCTTAATAAATGTTATATTTCAGTTTATGATTTGGATTAGATAGATTTGTTTAAAGAATGAATATGGAAATATGGTTAGGATTATATCTCATTAACCACATAACATTTAGGGGGTTCCAAAACCAATATTTTAGCAATATAGCTCTCTAAATTTAATTTAAAAGAGGCAATTGTTTGAAGGTAGCTTTCTAAACATTTTTTTTGTCTAAAAATGCTCTCTTTATATTAAGCATCTCTATAAGAATTGAATCCAAATAGATTAATAATTCATTACATGAGCATTAGGTATGTAGATTTGAAGATTGATATTTATTAAATTTCAAGAATATATTATGTTGCTTTACTTTTTATAGTATAGATAAATTAACTATTTATCATATAAGGAGCATATACTAATAATTTTACTCATTAGAAGGAGCATAGATAATTTAACATGGGAATTATTTCTTATAATCTTATATGGGATCATAGCCATAAATCATGGATCTTTAAAAAAAAAAACTTATTATGAACATGAAAAATGTGCAGTTCTATTTAGCAAAAGATGACTCGAAAAATCCTTAGTGTAATTCTTAATCTTAATATTTACCTTTAAATTTATTTTTTAACCTCAATTTCAAAAACATGAACTCATTATATTTTATAGTTTATCTCTACTTTTATAAGCATTAATATATTTAGAAAATAAGTTTATGTTACAAATATTTACATTCAAAAAATTATCTCATGCTATTTTTCTCTTTCCATTATTTAATTTTTTAAATTGACACACTATACATGTTAAAAAAATTTAACCACTTTACTAAACACATTCTCTTAAAAAAAGTTAAATTCAATAGGGGAAGGGACTTAGTTACTATTAGAATTGGCTATGGAGATAGCTTTCCAAGATCTAGAGGCCAAATGGAAAGCACAAAGAGAGAAAATGAATATGAAAAGAATAAATTGCATTCTTATCAATTATGATTCAATGTTGTGTGTTACAATGTATGAGAGACCCCTTGGTTATATAGCCAAGGTGAGATACAAGATGTCATAAGATTATGAAAAGTGTCCTAATCATATGACACGAGACAAATTATCAAAACTACCTATGTTACATGTGTTACAAGTCAAAAGATAAGATAACAACTAATTGCAACTAACACCTTCTAGAAATATTCCTTTCTATGACCTAAGTAAACTTAACATGTAAATAAGTCCCCTAGTAATGAATTAGCTAGGTACAAGACTTTAGTTACACAAACACCCCCCCTTTAAGTGCAACTTAGAGAGTAGTAGATTATTATGCAAATGGAACAAAGATGAAAGGATTGGTCCTAGCTATGAGGCCATGTTAGGTACCCATGTACATATGCAAATGAAATCTCTCACAAATAGAGAAAAGGAGAAAACCTAGTGGGATAAAATTCCTCCCCAAAAGAGATGAAATACAAAAAATGAAATGCTCTCAATGAAGAATGAGAAGGCCAAAACCCCATGTGAGGAAAAACAACCCCCCATAAGAGAGAAGAAGAAGAGAGACAATTCAGCCCCCCCTTAATGTTGAGTCTCCTACAATGATGGTAGAAGCTTGACATTGAATGTTGAAGATGATCTAGTATCGCCAAACAACGTTCCTCCCATTAGGAAGAAACAAAAACAAGAAATTATACAAGATGTTAGGAAGATGGATGGTGTATGGTGTCTCTAAAGCATGCTCAAGTGTCTCCATATTGATTTCAAAAGTTGACACACTCCAAACAAGTGTTCTAGGCCACACTGTCAAAGAGGACAATCCAAAATCTAGTAGAGATGAATGTAGAACATGATCCAAAGAGAAAGATATCCCATTTGAAGACAAAGAAGCATCCTCCAAATGTTGTCTAGAAGTATATATAGTCACATGAAACAACAAATAATGATCATGTAGATATTGAACAAGAGGGTCGAAGTGTTCCCTCACAACAACTGAAGAAGTATCTTCTCCATCAAAGAGAATATGAATGTCATCAATGATGTCTCCCAAATATGCAATATGAGACTCCACAAAAATTCTAAAATACTTGTCAAGAAGTCATCCAAAGTAGTCAAATTTGAAAGACAATGAAGATCCTACTGCACTGAATCAGAAGAATCCATATATGTAGCAATACAAGCGTCATCAACTACAACAGTAGATGGAGGAGATAGAATGCATGACTCAAGAACTATATCTGATATGAGAACTCCCAAGTTTAAGAAGCCAAATGCCTCCTCTGAGTCATGGTTCATACTTGAAGTGTCATCAACAACCAAATGAACAATGTCACCATTAGAAGCAAAATCTGTAAATGTATACAATCAAGATGATCCACCAACCATCCCAATAGCGATGATCTCTCTACTCTCCAAGTCTCGAATGGTGACTGAATCAGGTGTGAACTCCATAGTCTTCCCATCTCCACCATGTGTAATCTAATATATGGAAAGAAGATTGTTTGTCAAACTAGGAACACACAAAACATCCTAGAAAGTGTTTCCCCCAAAACTAATAGACACAGATGAGGGCAGTATTTCAGTTTGGGTTGGGGATACTGCTGGGAGAGGATGGTCCTAGATAGGCTAGTTCAGTTTACATGGGGACCCATCCTTCTCACCTCACTTTACAGGGATCTCCACGAGTACGTTTACATGGATGGCCGAGTGCTGGGGGCCTGAGTGACACTTCTGCATGTTTGGGTGTGGGAGCACATTTTTGTGCTACGTCCATGGGTCGTTCCAGTTCTGATGGGGGTAGAGGATGCCCTCATGGCACTATACAGAGGAAATGTGTCCACACACACTGGCGAGCATGGGATCCCATACTAGAGGCAGGTCCTAGACGAGATGCTTATCTTTACTTGGCATCCATACCTTGGTCGGCCCGAATAGGCCGATGATGCTGCCCAGCTCTTCTATTGCCACCAGGACTAATACATGCAGGGGTGAGAGCACATGATGATTGAGTGATACCTACCCAGGCACATACAACGTCAGTTTGGAGAGCCACGAGATCAACCCAATGATGGTTATGTAGCTTTCTTTGTACACAACATGACACAGGTGTCATGGGGGCATGATATTCCTACCTCGGAGGTAGTTGATAGCTTTCGGCAGTTGGTAGCCCGACCATGGGCTTATGATCAGGGCCCAATAGATCCAAGGACCACAGAGGCCTTCAAAGATTGGTTCAGACCTCCCTTATGGTTGACCATTCTAGGTGAGGATCCAAATATGCATAGGGTCAGAGGCAGGGGGAGGGGACGAGGATGAGGGTGAGGACCGAGGGTCAAGATTCGACAGGATCCACCATTGGTGCCCCCAGTCCCACCAGGTCACAAGGATGCCCATATTCAGGATCAGCAGCAAGATCCGCCAGTCCCACCACCACAAGTCGAGGGTGAGGATCAAGTTCATGTGCAGCCACGGGTACAGCCACAGGGATAGGCAGATGCATGGGATGCCTTGATTTTATAGTTGCAGGCCCAAGTTCAGGCAATGATAGTAGAGAGGGACTAGGCGAGGGCTAAGAGAGAGCAGCTCAGAGTAGAGAGGGATCAGGCTATGCAGCAGAGATAGGCTATAGAGCTACAGGAAGCTACTGAGCTAGGCCATAGGTAGCAGATTGAGAGCATGACAGCCTTCTCATCTCAAGGTACAGTGTTGATGTGATCTTACAGGGATGATATCTAAGAGATAAATTACTACTGCCGGGCCTACCATGACACTATACCCAGAGCAGATTGGGTCCCAGAGTACTCAGAGTGGGCCAGCTAGAGACCACCAGAGGGTCACGGTGATAGGGGTGAGGGTAGCATTCATGAAGATCGAGCATGATCCAGATGATACACACTTTTTGTGACTTATGGGCTCATTTTTGATAGCCCAATGGGCATTTTGTACTGATTGACACATATGTATAGTGATCCGATTTTCTTTTTTTGTACTATGACAGTTGATGATATTATATATATGAGCCGATTATAATGTGATGCAATGTGTACTCCTTTATTTATGCATGTATGATTTATATCTATATGATTTGCAGTGATGTTTTATGGATGCATTTATTTCTAATGATGTTTATGCAATGATTATGACTAACAGATCTATATTATGCTAACCTATGATATGATGTGCAATGATGTTAACTATATGATGGTTTATTTTATGCCAATGTGATATATGATATGGGTTCTAATCTATAAAATGATATGATCTATGGTATATGCAATAATGTGTAGAAAATGCTTATATATGAGATGATTTATGGATGGATGTGATATGATGCGATGGTCATGATATGATGCTAATGCATAATGAAATTGAGATGCTTAGAATAACAAATGTTATTATCCTAAATGATGATGTATGTGATGCAATGATATGTTAATGCAAAGTGGTATGATGATGCATAATGTAAACATAATGTGATGATATGATGTCATAATGTTATGCAAGTATGTATGCCTAAAATGCTTATATACCTATTGCTTATGATTATGCAAAAATGATAATGGAATGCTTTTGTAGATGCTATGTGATAATTTAGATGGTAATATGAATAAAATGCAAATGAATGTTTATGCAATGATTGATATAATTCCATGAGATGCAATGTAATGGGCGAAATGCAATGACATGGATGCACCTATTGAAGAATGTTCATGATGACCTGCTTATATGATGATAAGAATGTGATGTTTCCTATATGATATGCTTATGCAATGTGTGTGATTTCTATATGATATGCTTATGCAATATGCTAATGATTTGTGGATGCAGGATCGATGACGATGATGGTGATGATGATCAACTGTCATAGTACCTTGTTAGTGCGGTTAGTAAGAAAAGAAGAAGTCATTTCAACAAGACAAAATATGACACAAATGCAAATGATGATGATGATGATTACTTGCTGAGGAATTGGGATTTTCAAAGGGCCAAATTTTCTTATGTTTGATAACACACGTGGTATGATGCATCAAGGTATAGAAAACCAGGATGGCGTTGTACCCAGTGTGATGGACTTTGACTCGACAATCAGATAGGAGTATTCTTGTTCACACCTAACATACGGAAACCATACTGGGATGCATTTAAGAAGTTTCAAACATCTCAGACCAAAACACAGAAAGGTAAACCTATCCCTGTAATAGTTAACAAGTTTCCCTAGACCTCTTCCATACATACCTAACAAAGCAAGTATTTGCCAAGGTTATTTTACAAGAACGTCCAACAAGCACAGCATACAAAAGATAATGATCGTTGCCCCATTCCTATTTCTCTAAATCTCTGTTTTGGGATATCATCGAGACGTCCTTGGAATACACACAAATAAGATAAGTCAAAAGATAAAGACCAAGTAAACAAACAAACTGATGCTCTTCAAGACCGCTAATGGAAAGAGGATGTGTTTTCTAAGATGATAATGAAACTTATTGCCAAAAGATAATGCCCATTGTAGGAAGGATTCATCCTAGGACATGTTAGTGGATGGCGGCACGTCATTTCATTTATAAGGGATGATTGATATGGGACCAATTTAGATGATGTGTTACCGATACTAAGAGATAACCAACTTGCTTACGCACTGACTTAGACTTTAGACTTGACATTTTTGAGTTTTCACTTTTTAATCTGCTAGACTTGTTTCTGATTGTTTTACCAAAGGTTGAGGATGACGATCAGTTTATTATAAGTGGTGTTATTTCAGGTGTAAGCGAGATGAGATGGATGGATTTTTTCAAATATTTGGATGTTTTTGATGTTTTTTGCAATGTTTTGAGGCTATTTTTGGTATTTTTCAAGATTTTGCAAATGTTTCAATTTTCAATTTTTTGAATGTTTTGGGATTTTGCAAGATTTTTACCAAGAGACTAACCTAAAGACCTATCCTAGGGGTCTCGAGGGCTGGTCAACGGACTAGCCTTGCCTACGTTATACACGCAGAGACCACGTAGTTTAATTGACGACCTGACCGATTTACATATGATGATATACATGATGAAATGTCAGCTTATTATGATGGAATCCTATAGGACTAACCTAAATGTCTCAGGGGATGATCAAAGATCAACCTTTCCTACATTCAAGCTCAAAGATGACGTAGTTTGACAAGATGACCTTTTTTTTGGATTTTGATATGTTTTGATGTTTTTGGATTTTTCTGATTTTCTGATGTTTTTGGATTTTTTGATTTTCTAATATTTTTGGATTTTCTAATTTGAGGACTTTAAGAATATACATGAATCTGATCTGATAAGAACATACCCCCAACATGATGCAATAGACTACTTTGATAAAGACAGGACAAACTAACCTTGAGGATGGGCCAAGTAGTACTAGGAGGAATCATGATATGAACACAAGACCAAGCTATGGTGCGGATGTGAGTGGATGTGTGATGGATGGAGACCTGAATGTGATGGATGATGGAAGTGAAATGGATGGATGATGCAGATCAAGCCATAAAGATCCTGGTGGATGGAAAGTGCTTATTTACACAAGGTGCCTGTTTGCCAGGTTTTCACTGAGGTACTTGCCCAAAGTGCCACCAAAGTGGTTTTCACTAGAGGATGATTTTTTTGATCCTTTTTCTAATTTTTTTTGGATTTTTTGCTTGTTACCAAGACGCCTGTTTGCTAGGTTTTCACCTAAGTAACCATTTTTTCAATACTTTTTATGATTTTTTGGATTTTTTTGGTTTTATACCCTGGAAGATTTAGGCATAAAACTTTTTGAGATGGGAGCAATTCATGGGCTCCTACAGAGGTTCCCCTTCAGGTGTTGATAGCTAATATGCCCCTAATTTATAACTTGCTATTATGACAAACGGTCCTAACCAATTGGGTTCAAACTTGCCTTTGCTACTGGGATTCAGGACATTTTTTTGATTTTCTTTTAAGACCAGTTCTCTGACTTGGAAATTCCTACTTCTAATTTTTTTGTTGTAGCTCTGTTTGAGTCTATTCTGATAGACTTGCAAGTGATTTAAAGCATCTATGCGTCTCTCATCTAGTAACTCCAGCTCATTTAATCTTGACACTCAGTAGTCCTCATCAGTAATGAGATTTTGCAATGATATTCTGAGGGATCGGAGCTCGATCTCAATGGGGAGTATGGCTCCTAATCCATAGACCAAGGAGAATGGGGTGGTGCCAATGGGTGTGCAGATGTTGGTTTGATAAGCCCAAAGGGGGGGATTAAGCTGTAAGTGCCAGTCATGACCTACGTCATTGACTATTTTCTTGAGGATTTTGGGGATGGTTTTGTTTGTAGCTTCTTCTTGGCCATTGCCTTGGGGATAGTATGGGGTGGAGAAGTGATGCTGGATTTTGAATTTCTTGCACAAGTCACGAACCTCCTAGTTCTTGAAGGGTGTCCCATTATCTTAGATAATGACTTGTGGGACACTGTAACGATAGATGAGATAGTTCAGGATAAATTTTGAGATCTGCTTCCCAGTGATATACGTCATGGGTATGGCTTCCACCCACATTGTGAAGTACTCAGTTGCAGTTATGATGAACTTATGGCCATTGGATGAGGTGGGTGAGATTTTTCCAATGAGATCAAGTCCCCACTGTGAAAAGGGCCATGGTGGGATAATCGAATGAAGCTCTTGAGCTAGAGCATGGATGAGGTTCCCATGCTGCTGACATTGTAAACACCTTTTAGCATGATCATGCACTTCTCTCTCCATTGTGGGCCAATAATACCCCATCCTCAGTAGTTTCTTGGTGATGGTCATTCCACTCGAGTGTGAGCCACAGATACCGTTATGAACCTTAGTTAGAGCGGTTAATGCCTCCTCAGCATTTAAACAATGTAGCAAGGTACGTTCTATGCTTCTACAGTATAAGGTATCACCTAGGATGACAAATTTGGATGCCTTTTTTATAAAGGTTCATTTTAGGTTTGATGGGAGGTCAACAGGGATAACTCCTATGTGAAGATATGTGTAGATGTCATTTTACCAAGGATCACCAGGACCAACAATTTCACACACATATTTTGATTCCGGTACCTCATATGTGGGAACAAGAAGCTACTCAATCATAAATTCATATTTCGACACGTTATAAGGGATGTCTAATAGAGACCCAATTGTAGACATGGCATCTGCTGCTCTGTTGTTGGTTCTTGAAATCTACTCAAATGTTATGTCAATGAAAGATTCATTAAGAGTCTCCACCAATTTCGTGTATGGAGTGATTTTATCATCCTTAGTCTGATATTCATTATTGACCTGATTTATGATCAACTAAGAGTCCCCATACACCTTGAGAGCTATGATATTCCATTGCACTACTATCTTGAGGCCTATAGTCAAAGCCTCATATTCTGCGATGTTGTTGGTGCAAGGAAATTCCAATTTGTATGACTTCGGTATGTAATCCCCTTGTGGGGTGATGAAGAAGACACGAGCTCCTAATCCATGTTGTGTGTATGAACCATCGATGTATAGTTTCCAATGGTTAGTTACATTGAGGTTAAAGATGGATTCATTTGGGAATTCTGAGACAAAAGGGTTCTTAGAATAAATGGGTACTTTTGCTAGTTGATCTGCAATAATCTATCCCTTAATGGCTTTTTGCTCTACATACTCGATGTCATACTCTGATAATATCATTACCCACTTTTCCATTCTTCCTATGACATTGCCTTTGATAGTAGATCTACTTGAGGGGATCAATTTTTGCAATGAGCTTTATCTTATTTGCCAACATGTAATGTCTAAATTTTTGGGATGCAAACACTACTGCGAGGCAAGCTTTCTCGATGAATGAGTAATTCAGCTCATGACCGACCATTGTCCTACTGATATAGTAGATGGCTCTCTCCATTCCATTTTCATCATGCTAAGCTAGGAGAGCTCCAAGGGCTGCTGCTATTGCTAACACATATAAGATTAATGGCTTTCTTGGGATGGGTGGCATTAAAATTGGTGGTGTCAGTAGATATTCCTTGATTTTTTTAAATTCTTCCTCGCATTTTGTATCCCATTTGTACACTACCCCCTTGTGGAGTAGGTGAGAATATGGAATCTACTTGTCTACTAGTTGTGCTATGAACCGTTGGATGGATTGAAGTCTGCCTTGGAGACCTCTCAGTTGTTTTAATGTCTTTGGTGCTTCCATCTAGAGGATTGCTTTCACTTTTGCTTGATCCACCTCGATATCCCTCATGGAGACTATGTATCCTAGCAATTTACCTGCTTGTACGCCAAAGACACACTTCTTGGGATTTAGTCTAACTTTGTATTCCTCCAGTCTGTCAAAGATAGCATTTAGGGTTGCTATATGATCTTGTCTTTTCCTTGACTTAGCTAGAATGTCATCGATATAGTCTTTGACTATTTTATGAATCATGTCATGGAATATTAATGTCATGGCCCTTTTCTCCTATGTTCTTTAGGCCAAATGGCATCATCTTCTAGCAGTAGGTCCCCCATGGGCAAGTGAAAGCTGTCTTGTGTTGATCTTCCTTTGCTATCATGATCTGGTTGTATCCTGAAAATCCATCCATTAGTGATAGCATCCAATGCCCTACTGTCATGTCTACTATCATGTCGATGTTGGGAAATGGGAAATCATCCTTGGGACATGCTTTGTTCAAATCTCTGAAGTCCATATATATTCTAATGGCTCCATCAAGTTTTGAAGCAGGTACCAAATTTGACACCCATTTTGGATAATCAATTGGTCAAATAAATCCTGCATCTAACAACTTTTTGAGCTCCATTTTGACTAACAGAGCAATTTGAGGATGCATTTTGAAGCTTTTGTTTGACTGGCTTTGCTTCTAGATACACTGCTAAGTGATGAACTACAGTCTCTAGATCAAGCCCCAACATGTCAGCATAACTCCATGCGAAGTTTATTTGTCTTTCCCTTAGGAATGCTGCTAGGAGTTCTTGCTCTTCTGATAATAGTGATTCCTCATAGAATGTGATATGTGGGGTCTCCTTTGTTCCTACGTTGATTGGATTGCATTTTTCAGCCAAGACTACTGACTTCTCTTGATGAATAGCTCTTAGAGGAAGATTGAATCCTTCATCCTGGGGTGCCTTAGAGAGGTTTTCACCATTGGATATGTCCTTTCTTTTTACTATTTTCTTGTCAGAGAGTGCCACAGTGTGGTTTTCACTCAAGGACTTGGATATGATTCTTAGTTTCTCACTTTTGTGACTGAAGGATTCAATTGTTTCCCCATAATAGGCGTGTGTGTCCAACTCCATTATAAAGCTTGCTTTATGATCCCCATATGGAATGTTATCCCTCAATCCCATGAATTCTGAGAGCCCCTCATCATTTTTGAATGTATCAAGAACTGGTGGTCCTCGTTGGTCATAGTCGATAAGTTGGGGGTACACTAAATGGATCTTATGATTTGGATCGTCTGTTTCAAAGGAGAGGGTGCTAATCATACACAGGGTGGTGTCTTCAAATAACCTAGGTAGATTGGATATGGTATCCTCGTCATCACTACTAATATAGGGCTTAGTGATAAAATTATGTGTGTCACCACCTATGAATATTGGTGAGTGTACTTGTACTATTACTGGCTGAGGAGAAATATTAATCGTTCTAACTGGAGGACTTCAGCCACATGGTTATGCTCGGAGTGGTACATCTAAGACCAAGATTTGTTATGGGTCGCGTCACTGGCATGATAGGTATTATGAGTCCATTGTTATTTTGTCCCAGTCTTTGATTTCTGTTGTAGCCCATTGCAAGCATCATTTGTAGGCCCTTGCTTGTCTCATCCATTGGTAAATTAGCTACCAATCTTTCATCTTGATACAACATGTGAGATGGATCTGCTTCAATAACCTCATGGCCAAGGTCTCCCCATCTTGTGAATTCAGGATAGTTTTGAGGATGGGTTTGTGATGTGGAAGCTTGATTTTCTTGTGGGTGTCCTCATGATCTAGGAGATTGTGGTAACTCTCCTATCACAAAAGCATTTTTAGGGAGTTTGTAGCTTCCACAACCATCCTCCTAGATGATGATCTTGATATCGGATATGGTGGGGATGGTGGGAATGGCAGGTGTCTCTGTTGCAGAAGTGGACGCGAGAGTGGCAGGGTCGATATATGGTGTGGATGGGCCCTCATCATTCTTTGGCACTTGGGGGATTTTGTAATACTTGGCTTCAAGATTTTTGCAATATGAGAATGGTCCGGGATCTCTGTGGATAGTAACCTCTTGTCCATTATGTGTAAATTGGAAGGTTGATGCTACAACTTTCATTGCATGGATCCATGGGCATCCCAGGAGGATATTATATGGCAATTCAAGGTCCAAGACCTGATAGGTAGTTTCCATGAGTGTTGGCCCTACTTGAATAGGGAGTTTAATTGTGCCCTAAGACACTCTTTCTTGGTCATCATATGCTCTTATTGTGATGCTCTTACCTTTGTCGATGGAATCTTCTAATATATTCAATTGCTTGATGAGGTTGAGAGAACAGATGTTCAAACCTGCACCTCCATCCACCAGGACCCTTTTGATTTTGCTCTTGTTTACAATGGCTTCCAGGTGAAGTGCACGGTTGTGAGATGGTTGGGCAGGGAAATCTTGGTCAAAGAATGTAAGGAGATTAGGCATTATGATATTTCTGACCATAGCTTGGAATTGGTCTGCATCGAGATCTGTGGGGATAGTGGATGAGGCTAATGCTTCCTCGATAATATTTTTATGCGTTGATGAGATTTTTAACAACTCCAAGATGGAGATGTGTGCTGGCGTTCTCTTGAGTTCTACAACATTGTAGCTATGTGAAACGGCTCTAGATGAAGGGATTCTATTAGGTTGGGATGATCTTGCAATGGTGACTTTTTTGCCTCTTGTGGTGACTCCACAATCTTTGGCATGGGCGCCCTTGATGGTGATGACCATGCAGTCTTCATTTAGGGAGGCAACGACCATTTTGTATACATAATTTACACTGCCCTTCCCTTTATCATTTTTATTCCCTTTGTTGCCATGATTCGACATCAGATTCGTGTAGATTTTAAGATCCTGATTTCCGGTAGGTTGTTCTACATTTATGATTTTATTGTCAATGAGATCTTGGATGATATTTTTCAGTATCATGCAATTGTTTGTGGTGTGACCTTTGATTTTATGAAATTCACAAATTTGATTTTCGTTATACCAAGGAGGTTTGACATTGGGTTCTTGATAATTTTCAAATGTAGGAGGCTTGATGAGTTTTTTCGTCGATCAACTTTTTCATTGTCTTCCAATGGTTCCCCCAAGATAGCGTATTTTCGTTTGGGATAACTTTTGTGTTGGGGTGGTCCTCTTTGATCATTGAGGTTATTGATGGTTGGATTGTTGTTGGGCTGGTATGTTGTGTGATGAGTGTTTTGGTGTTGATTTTGGATTTGAGGTGTGGGTGTGTTTTGGCATGGACCACTAATGACCACCTTGGCATCAACAATACCATCATTAGTAATGTTCTTGTTCCTTTCCCATGTACGAGGTTTATCATTGGAATTGGATGATGGGCAGTTGTTTTGTTGTTCGTGATATGATGTTGATTCTGCGGGTTGAGTCACAAGGGCTCTTTCAATGCTAAGAGCCTTGGATATCAATTTCTCATATGTGGTGATACCCTAAACCTTGAGATGAAATGCTAGGCAGATTTCAAGGTTGGCTATGATGGTATAGACTTGTTGTTCTTCTGGCATGGTCCACTTGGTCCGATTGGCCTTGGATTGCCATCATTGAAGGAATGAAGCAAAAGATTCATTCTTTCCTTGTTTTAGAGCGTATAGTTCTTCGAGACTAACATCCATTGCAATGTTACATGCGTAGTTCCTAATGAATGCATCCCTAATTTCTTGGAATGTTCTAATGCCTGAAGGTAAGCAAGAGAACCATTCTATAGCGGGGCTTGCCAACCTCCTAGGAAATAGCCACATCAGATAAGTATTGTCATATGCGACCTCCATGTAATGAACTTGGAATTCCCTAATGTGATCTTCAGGGTTTCCCATCCCCCGATATTTGTCAAATTTAGGGATCTCAAATCCCTTGGGGAATGGTTTCATCTCTAAGCTCCTATTAAATGGATAGGGACACAAGTTGCTTGGTGTTTTGGTTGTTTGCCCTGATTGAAGGTTGAGCACTTGTTGCGAGAGCAACCTGAGTTGTGTCGTCACATTATTTTGTGGATCAGGGGGTGGGATGAAAGTGTTTTGGGGTGTTTGAATCATGGGTTGGATGGGTGGATTGGTCAGTGCGTTGTTTGATGGTATCTATATGTTTTGGCTGGAGAAGTAGGCTTCTACTTACTTTTGTATGAACAATGCTTGTTGTTGATCTTGTTGTTGTTGCACTAAGATTTGTGCTTGTTGTTGCACTTGTTGCTGTTCCAACAACACTTGTTGTTGTGCTTGTTGTTAGGCTACCAATTCTGCTGCTTCTTGCTGCTCTTGATATTGCTTTAGTGCTTGCTGATATGCTTGCATTTGTGCTGCTTGTGCAAGAAGTTGTGCTTGATATTGAGCTTGTGCTTGGGCTTGCACTTGTATTTGCACTTTTGCTACTTGTGCTTGTGTGGCTTGTTGCTACAATAAAAGTTGTGCCTGAGCGACCCTTTGTGCTTGCAATGCTTGTGCGGCTTGGGCAGCTTGTTGTTGTTGTTGTTGCAATAAAGCTTGGGCTTGTTGCGTTTGTTGCGCTTGTGTGGCTTGAGTGGCTTGTTGCACAAATTTTTATTTTTGAACTTGTTGGTATCCTCTTTGAAAAGCAGCTTGTAGTGTTGAATTGTATTGGCTTGATGTGGTGAAAGTTGGTGGTGGTGGATTTGGAATGGTGGTAGATGATGATGTTGTGTTGATGTTTTGGGTGTTGGATAGTGCTATTGATGTGATTGGTCCTTGAGAGACCATGCTTTGTGATGTTAGGGGTGTGTTTGATGATGTTGCCATTGCTTGCGCATTTATCATTTATTGTTGTGATATTAACGATAACTTTTGTGTGTTTGGTGCAATGCTTTGATTGATGGTTGGGATATAGGTTTGATTGATACTTGGTAGGGGAGGAAGCCCTAAACCAAGGAGTGGTGCAGATGATAATGGAAATGGTGGAAGAGGTGGAAAGGTGAGGGGTGTGAGTTGTTGTGAAAATGTCATGGTATCAAATAGGCCCCCAAGTCCAAACATATCTCCCTCTTCTTGTGAATTTGTGAGAAGAGGTGTTTGAGGAGTTGCATGAAAGAATGATGACGATGGATCGTGATGGAATGTGAGAGGAACATTCTTGTGTAATGGGTTTTCGAGTATGTTTTGTTCCAATGTGGTGTTTGCGCCCAAGTTTTGATTATTAACAAGGGGATGTGATTGAAGAGCATTGAAAAATGTGTTTCCCTTGTTGACATTGGGTTGGGTTGGAACAAATGATGTTGTGATTTATGGAATGTTTTGAGTGATGTTTTGGGATGGAGGTGTAGATGAAATGGGGATGGTGGATGAGATAGGTGGAAAGTATGTCTCCACTATAGTACTTATGTCAAAATCCGAAGGAAACCTGGCCCCTTGTTTTGCTAGTTCAAGCATGTATAACGAAGGGTTGAGTCTCATCATGATGTTGATGATTTTATGATTCTCCAGATTTTGAAGCATTTCAGTCATTTCCTCGCTAGACATTCCAAAGGTAAGATCCTCTCCTTGATTTTCTTCTTGTGGATTTTGTGATGATGAGAGGGTCAACGGATTACTTGATTCAGCTGGATTCATTTCTGCATTTGTTTGGCTAAGATCGCTCGAAGCGGGTGTTTCTTTGTTGGCTTCCATACTCTTCTTGTATTGAGATCTCATTTGAACCATAAAACTAGGATCAAGAATATGGGAGATGAATCTCTTGATTCTTTGGATCAATCATTATTTTATGTCCCAAAGTATAAAGTTTTTAGGATGCCTTGAGGATCAAAGGTGATGATATGATGATGATGTTAGGGATGGGTGATATGGATGTTGTGGCTTTTGATAAATCTCGAATGAGATACTAGGCTTTTAGGACTTGTTGATTTTGATTTTGGTTTTGGATTTTGATATTTTGAGATTTTGTCCTTGATTTTGATTTTGATTTTGAACAAAAAGACCCTAAGATGTTTGATGATGATCTAAGGGATAGCTTTATTCAAAGGATGATAATTTGAATATGTGTGAGGAGAAGGATACATCTACCCACACCTATTCAAACAAGATGATTGTTTCACTAAGCATATGAAGAAGGATTCATCTACATACACTAAGCTAGACAAGATGATTTTGATAACTTTGACTAAGTATATGCAAAAGGATGCATCTACACATACCTAGCCGAAGGTTTTTTTGCTAATGTTTTCAAGGATTTTTTCTCAATGATATTGATGATTTTGATTTTGCCACAAAGCCTAGTATTTAAGGATGATTTCAAGATTTTCCAAAAGGTGATGATGAGATGGATTTATTTTGATGTTTTGGAGGGTGGATGAAAAAGAGATTTTGATATGTTTTTATCCTAAGATGAACCTAAAAAGATACACTTTGTTTGCTTAGACCTAGGTATTGAAGAGCATGCAAATTCTTCCTAGTGACCTTTGTAACCAAGAAATGATTTCATTTGAACATTCATTTTAGGATTTCCAACCAATGATTTTTTTCTTTGAGGTTTGTGAGTCTTCAATCACATATGAAAGTTCATTTTGGTTAGCTTTGCTTAATGTATTTATTTTACCAAAAAACACTTTCTTCAATTAGGTTTTCAAACTAAGATGTCCAATGTCTTAATTTCTTCAAACCCCACAAGATATGTTATGTGGAAATTCAATGAACTTAAGGCAAGGGTTTTCCTATAGTTTACTTAAGATGACAAATTGAGATATAATCCAATGCTTAGAAACCTCTAAGGATGTGAATCCCAAGGGAAAGCAATAACATATGGATTGAGTCAATTGTATTTGTCCTCAAAAGGGTTTGAAATTTGGATGATGTTAAGTGTTTGTTTTTTAGATGTTTTCGATCAAGCGATGCATTTTGCAACCCAAGAATAAGTACAATCCTATGGATGTGTAAGACAATATTTTTTGGATTCCCACTTGGAAAAGTCCAGCTACGCTTATCTCTAGTGAATGGTTAGATGCTTGACCCCACTGGCTCCCCTCCACGACACTCACTTATATGGGGCAGCCAAGCATCAACACCCATGAAACTCCCATGGCATGTTTTCCATTTCTACTAGAAGACCGTAAAAGTGTGGGGTGGCTTCAGAATGACTATTCTTACACCAACAAATAGATTAAGGATTTTGGAAAATTCTAGCACATGGGTTTTAGTAAGGACTTTCTGTTCATGGAAATTGACCCATATGGCAAGAGTCCCCTTTCGGATCCATCTTGTCAGAATCAACCACGTGATATTGGTGTTTCATCTAATATCCACATTTATATCCCAGTTGGAAATACTCTTGGCTTTAGAGTGTTACCGGTTGAGTTGTTCCCTTGGGTGAGTACTTTTTCCCCAAGGCAGGCCCTCTAGGATACACAAAAGTGAATGAAGAACAATATTTGTAACTTGATCAATCCTTGTTGGCAATAAGGAGAGAGAATATACACAACAAAGCCCCCACTCACACTCGCACAATATTTTGTTCAATTTTAAGCCCAAATCGAAGTGTGGAGGTGATTGCTTTATCTTATCCCAAAGTCATGAAAAAGGCCTTTTGATTCTCAAGATCGCTATAAAGAGTGAGAGAAGCGCATACGTCATTTTTTGATGGCTTTAGTCTAGGTAATCCCTCACAAAAACAAAGCTACACTTGTTCTTTTTAGATCCATAAAGCAATATGTGAGTTCATTTTAGAGCACCAAATCACAAGTGAAAGACATTTGTTCAATTTGTTAATCCCATAAACAAAATCTAGTAAGTTGTTGATCCTAAGATTCTTTTTAATCCTTTTGCAAGAAATAAACAAAAATAACTCTTTTTAAACCCAAATGAAAGCTAGTGTCCTAAGGATGAAAAGATAACAAATTCTTAAAATAGTGTTAAACAAACACTAGAGTGTTTAAAAACACTTTGATTTGACGAACACCCTTCTCATGCTTCTATTTCTTTTGATTTCGCTTCCCAACCTACAAAGGAAAAAAAAAGGTCAGATTATGGAAAAACACAAAAGTTAAAAACTAGAAAACAAAAGGTAAATAAATCATAAATCAAAAGCACGTGCTAAAAAATTAAATTCTCCCTTTTAGTGTCTCCCAGCATTGCAACTCGTGAAGGTGTCTCTATTTGTTCTCCTAGCGTCGCTCTCACAATGCCACTTACCAATCAGCGGCACTCTATGTCAAGATAGAGAGCTCATTTGCATCGTTGTTTCACCTAGCATCGGAGTTTGTGTCTAGCGTTGCTGTTTAAGATTTTTTTGAAAACTTCTGCAAATCAGCGAGTCCAGCGACAGAGTTAAAATTTTGAATTTTTTTAGTGAGATGAGTCCAGTGATGCAGTTTGGGTTTCACACGGTGCCATATAGCAATGTGGATGAGCTCGCGGTGTGAAAACAGTGACGGTGATGAGCCCATGGTGCCAAAAAAGCATCGCTGATGAGCCCACGTTGGAATTTCCTGTGTGTGAAGAAAAATGAGGAAATTTCAAGAAAATGTTAGAATTAATGATATCCAACCCTCCTTTGAGCGCCAAATGTGCGAACCCCTCTCCTAGTACCTACAAAACAACATGAATAAATGAGTTAGACAAGGAATTACAAGCTAAAACAAGGGTTCCCCATGAAATCCATTTGCAAACTCAAAATAGGAAAGAAATTGATGAAGAACACAATACAAAAGATAAAACTAGATTTAATCCTAAATAAAGAAGCAAACACTTGATCCCATGGGGGAATTGGTGCCAATTTGATATGAAAATTGGCCCTTTCCCAATGCCTATGATGAAATCTTGATATGTTGAAGATGATATTGATCCACTTTTGATGAAAGATGAGAACTCCAAGCCAAATCTGCAAAAAGCCTAGCTAAGAATTCAAATGATGGATGAGAATGGCTAAGTATTTTAGCATGGTATTTTAGCATGGTAACTTTGCAATGTTTGTGGATGATAAAATGAGGAGAGGAGCTCTTCATTTATAGGATTTCAAGATGGATGAATGCCCAAATTTGAGCAATGTGGGACTAACATTCATCCAATGATATGGTGCCACTTGTCAAGCTATGAATGGATGATGGATGTGCAAGATTTGGGGTTTGTGCCAATAAATGCCAATATTTGAAATTCAAATTTGTTGAAATGACATGCAAGAGGGAAGGGAAAATGCAATAAATGCCACATGGCTCAAGGAAAAGGACATGTAAGAGGTTTTAAATGCCTTGTTGGATGTACATGTTGACTTGGAATTTTTGAATTCAAATTGAGGGAATATTCCAAAAGATGCCTTGTGAGGAAAATAGAGATTTAATAAATGAACTAAATCTATTTTCATGTGCAACTTGCATTATCTAGAGGATGTGACATGAGAGAGGTTAAATTAATCAAGGGTTAATTAATTTAACAAGAGATTAGATGATGTGACTTATTTGAATTAGACTTATGGATTTATTTAAATCAAATAAGAGAGGAATATGATAAGAGGCTAATTAAATAAGGATTTTGATTTATTTAATTAAAAGGGATGGTGTTAGATTAAATCAAATAAGGTTTTAATTTATTTAATTTAATGGATAGACTTTAGAGATTTAATCAAATAAATTGATTATTTAATTAAATAGGGATAATTAGATCAGATAGATTGATTTAATTAACAAGAGAAATGACTTGATTCAGATAAAGTGATTTATTTAATCAAGAGAGGATTATTGATAAATTTAATCAGATAGGGGAATTTGATTAAATGGTTAGACCAAGGGATGATTCAGGAGAAACGATGTTAGTAAATCAAGATCAAATGCACAATGTCAATCAGTATATTTTATGTGTCTACAATAGGAGCAAGATATGAGCTCCTAAAGTTCCAAAATGAGGATAAAGCAGCAACACCTATGAGAATTTAAAATGTTTAGAAAGACACCAAAACCAAAATATTATTACTCCACTATGAAGAGCATGAAAAATTAGCCCAAAGAAAAAAAATTGCTTGAGAAAAGGAGGTCGTATGAGAAAGTTATGGGTGATTGAAGTTCGACTGCCAAACCTAAAATGCAATCCATGAGGTGGGCAAATATTTTTTTGAAAAATGATGACCTCATTGTTGACACAATGCTAATGTCAAGAATCGTTGTGTTTTAATTTTATGGTTTCCCACCTGTCAAAAAGGAATATTCCCTTGTTGGTAGAATATGCTCAGAATCTTTTGGAATCAGCTAGATGGAATTTGGAATAAATGCTTAGAATCTTTATTCACTACTGATTTAATTTATTCTACCATTTTTTAATATTTTTGACAATGGTTTTGTTTAAATGTTGACCACCAACTTTATTTCTTCTTCTGAATTTGAAAAGACTTGTTGGTTTGTTAAATATCCATCAACTTTTATTAATCAAGTTGTACGTAGGTGGGGGGCCACAGATATTTTGTGGCCTACAACTCAGCCACATGGTGTCGTGTGGGGCATAGAGAGACCCACGGTACCCAATGGGTACTGTACAACCTATTGTACTTTTTAACTATAGAAAAAAAAATGATATTTTTTTTTAATACAATCTTTTCTAAAAAACTATCGACCTCAATATATATTTTTCTACAAATTTTTTTAGAAAAATATTTAAAACCAAATAAAATATTTATTTTTCAAAAAATTGTATCAATGGTAATTATGACAACCTAGGAGCCACATGGCTCCCTGTGAAATTTTTTTTGCCTCAGTAGACAACTTCTCTGAATTTGACGATTTGACAGTCGATCTTAGAGTTTTTGGATCTTCTAGACATGATGGCAGGGTCATATTTGACCCAAAATGCTCCAAAAATGCAGCTACCTTCTAGATTTGGCAACCACTCTTCAACTTCAAACCCTCATAGATTTGGCCTCGTATGTTTGATTTGGACGAAAAAAGGAAAAAATGACTTTCTCAAACCTTTTGAACTCAATGGTGAGCTCAAATTTACACCAAAAAGCTCTGAATTGAACTTGGAATAAAGAGCTGCAAAGAGGAACCCCCAAAAATCTTGTATTTTTATCAAGTTTTTTCTAATTCTCTAGATCATCATACAATGCAAGAGAAGAGCATACTCAACCTTTCAAGATTTACCAATATCTCTCAAAAAAGTCTAACCAAAGGCACCCAACCCACTCTGCTACCATTTTAGAATTGGCTATGGAGATATCCTTCCAAGATCTAGAGGCCAAATAGAAAGCTCATAGAAAGAAAATGAATATGACAAGGAGAAACTATATTCTTATCAATTATGATTCAATGTTCTGTGTTACAATGTATGAGAGACCCCTTGGTTATATAGCCAAGGTGAGATACAAGATGTCATAAGATTATGACAAGTGTCTTAATCATATGGCATGAGACAACTTATGACAACTACCTAGGTCACATGTGTTACAAGTGAAAAGATAAGATAACAACTAATGATAAATAACACCTAGAAATATTCCTTCTGAGGACCTAAGTAAAATTAACATGTAAATGAGTCCCCAAGTAATGAATTAACTAGGTAAAAGACTTTATTTATACCAACAATTACCTCCCACATTCCAATAAATGCTCACTTGTTGCTCACTTTACCCCTCAAAAAACTTTTGCATTTGACCCACTAAAAAGCTTTGAAAAGTCTAATGACATATTACAAAATCACCAATACATGTTCACAAATAATGTGTATTTGACCAATGTATGTAGTCAACTACACATATAATTGCATTTATAATATAAGACAACTTGCTCCCAAATACCTACATTTACAATTTATAATAATAATTTATGTCTAAAAATAACCCCACTTGCAAAAGGTGTCAGACTCATTACATATTATATTTAAAAATATATATATATAGATATTAATGCTTCATTTTCCATTATGAGAAGCTCCTATAACCTTTATGGGCTATCAAATGCACAATCTCCCAAACTTCCTCTCACATGTATATGTATTAACTCCATTTAGTATAGGTACCTGCACAAATAATAAATGGTGTAAATCTCCCCTAATAAACATCAAATCCAAATATAATGGAGAATTCAGTCATTTCACCATAAAAAGCCTACATAAATTATAACTAAAAATTCAAATGATCAAATCATCCCTAGAAAAATTCACATTTGAAATGCAAGAACCAAAATAAAAGCATTCAATTTTCATATTTGAACTATTTTATAAGAGAGAAAATAGCCAACATCAATCTCACTTATTCTAGTTTGTTAATATCCTCTGTATACTATAGAGCATCGACATGGATCCTCTGCACATTCCTCAAATATCCATGCATTTTGAAGTTGGTACAGTCTTTAAAAGTTACTTTCAAGATATGTGAGTTCAATAGTTATATTCATGAAATGTCTATTTAAATGCTATAAATAAATGAAGGTATTTTATCTCATGGGTTATTCCTTAGAAAACCCATTTACAAATTTAGGAAATTGTGTGTTTATTTACTCTTTTTTGGTTAATTCATAGAAGCCTCCTTTATATCCATAAAAGTGTATACATTAGCTTAAAATTTATATATATATATATATATATATATATATATATATATATATATATTCAATACATATATATATGTGTGTGCATGTATATATATTATGTAGATAAAAAAAAGACATGTATACACAAATTTATATATACATACATACATATAAATATATATGCATACACATACATACACATACATACATATATATAACTATATAGTCATGGAACTATGTATGTATCTTTGAAGTTTGGATTAACAACTAAAGACAACAACATACCTACATCTCCATTTACCCCCTAGGAACTTTTCATATCAAATTTCAAGATTTTGTAAAGCCCATTCCATCAAGTGGTAAATTCTACCAAGATATTGTCCTATGTCTGATCCACGCCCTAGTTAGCAAGATATTCTTTCACATAATTAGATTATCTGATCCACATCTTAGATTATTGTGTATGTATCTCTAAAGTTTGGATTTCCAACTAAACACAAAAGCATACCACCTCTTCATTTTTTATATTGGTCTTACCTGTGTTTAAATTACTCTCCATAAAAACATAGTACCATACATTTTATGTAAATTGTGTTAGTATTTGTCTAATTTTCATTTACATACAATAGAAAAACATACATGTATAGGAAAAACTTTGTAACTTTTATTCTTCACTTAACAACTTATATTTTCATTGTACTTATAGATATTCACATAAAGATATATATATTTATCTATATATCTACATATATACATATATGTATAGATATATATTTGTGTACTTTCTATCTTTATAGTCATGAAAATATGTATATCTCTAGTTTGGATTGTAAACAAAAAAAAACATCATACATCTTCATTTTTAATAATTAATTATGTTTGATTAAGAGATCAAACTATAGGTTTTGAGGATATTGTTCCAAGTCCAAGAGCCCCCTAGGAAACTAGGTTCAGAAAGCACACCATACAACCTTGAATGCTTGAGGTACTTCACACTCATAATAGTACACCAATCTTTGTTGTTTAGTATTAGGTCCCAACCAATTTTAGCCATCAGAGCTTTATTTTGGCAGGGGATTCTCCTAGTACCCAAACCTCCCTTCTTTTTTGGGAGGAAGACTTTATCTAAGCTAACCAACACCAGTCTTTTTCTTTCCTCTATGGTTGACCACAATAAATTCCTCTAAATTTTTAAAACTTTTCAGCAATATAGGCCGATATTTTAAAGAGAGATGGGAATCATACCAAAATTCCCTAAAGAGAGGAAACAAGAAGTTGTAACTTACTAGCATTGCTCAATATTTTGCCTCTCTAGCTTGCTTTTTTTTTGCATGCATTTCAAAATAGGATTCCAGAAGGGGGGGAAACTTTTTTAATAATGTGGGGCCCTAAATAAATACCAGAGAGATCAATGCTTTGATAGCCTAAGATGTCTTAAATTTTCCTCTATAAAAAATTAAGATGTATGATGTCATGTTTTGTTTGTAATCATAACGAGAGATACATACATAGTTTCATGACCATCTATATATACATATACATATACATATATATGTTGAGGGTAATTTTGATCACACACAACATGCTAGGTAATAAGCACTTATTTCCTCTCTTTTAAAGTAGAGAAACTACTCCAAGGTTCTTTTTTGCCAGGTCATGGCTACATGGATATCATAGTGGTGATATCAATGTAGTTTCACAAGGGGATTTAGAATTTAGATAATTGGAAAGTCATATGCAATAACAAAAGATAATTCTAGCAATTTAAAATAGCAAATTGTATTTCAGCAATACAATAGATTTATATCAGTTTGTTTCTCTTTCAAAACAATTTATAAGCCATTTATGAAATAAAAGAAAATGAATGAAAGGGTAACAAGAGATAATTAAATAAGATCTACTCTAATCAGACAATGATAAAGAACATTTCATCAATCACTTATGTATGTTTTAACAATATCTTTTAAAACAATAATTAACATAAATAACATCACAAACATTTACCATTAATGATGGTACAATCTTCAAAGGAAATACAACATACACAAGATTTTCAGATTTCATACAACCAAAACATCATAAAAAATAAGATATGGGACAAAATCCTACTTAGTTCCATGGTTGCAAACAAAATCTCATTAATTTGACAAGTGTGATTAAAAAAAGGCTTATACCATCACCATTGCTCCATATTCAAATACATGCAACATATGCACTATTCTTAGATGAATAGAAAAAAACTTTGCACAATGATTATAAGGAAAATTCCACACTAAGATTGTATTGTTTTCATTGCAAAAGTTACATTAGAATTGGATCTTTTTCTATGACCCAGAAAAAGATTATATAGAAAAATAGGTTCCAATAATTGTGGATCATAATAAAAAGAAATTAGAACTAACTCCAACATTTGAGTCTTTAATTGAAATTAAACTAAAAATTAAAATATTGGGTGACCTAGTTATAGTTTAGTTCAATTGTTGATACTTAGGGAAATGAAAAGCAACTAGAAATAACACTAAAATCTAATTGCAAGATAATTGACAATCTTCAACATTCCCATGCTCCCTTTTATCTTTTCATCTTGGTGTGGATATCATGATCAACATTTACTCTATATTTCCAACACCAAATCTACTTCATTTGGACGTGAGATTCTAATAGTAGCTCACTAGACACCTTGATTATTTGTAAAAAAAGTTAGAGGAAGTCAACTACCAATAGCAACACCGACATCTCCATTCACTTGGGAAAATTGTCTGACCATGTTGGCACAATTTTATTCATCTTCTCCATTGATGGCCCTTTGTGAAAGTGGATTCTCACTTTCTGTTCAAAGGCGATCTTTTCCATTTTCTATTGTATTTGATTGAAAGATTCCAATTCTTCTTGGAAAGACTACAACTTTACCTTTTTGTTGACTATTTTATTGATACCTTCCTATGTTACTTGTCCTTGTATCTAGTTCTACAACTCCTCACCATTATTGCAAGCTCCCTTACCATCATAGGACTATCCCAAAATATCCATCCAAGGTTTTCTACTACTTGGTGGATGTTATTCATAGCTTTCTCTCTCTATCCTCTATCATTTTTTAACCTATTCTTGTACTTATTCAAAATTTTAACTCAGAACTATGCTACTCTTACCCAACTTGGAATCATGTCTTGGTCTCCATCTTCTATTACAACAGATTTTATTAGTTCCTGGACTTTAATCTCATTTATTTGATGGAATATGGGAATGTAATCCTCCTAGACAAGTAGTTCTTCATTAACACTTAATATCATTTGTTGTACATTGTTGTCCTCATCACAAATAAAATGATATGACTTAACCAATTGTTTCAAAACTTGTTCAGCTAATTCAAGAAAAATATCTTTTCATTGTTGAGCAACGGGAATCCACCCATCTAGGTCCAAATGTTTGACATCTCCTTTAAGCATTGCCTACAATGTAGACTTAGGATCCTCAACATCAATAGTTTCGATCAAATTACTTATACAGGAAGCCAATTATGCCACTTGTGCCTTTATCTCATCTTTGGTATTTTCATCCTGTTACCCTCTAAATTTTAAAACATACAATTTTCCTCCCTCAAATTAGAACGACCTCCATTTCATGCTTTTAATTCATTTGTAGTCATCGTCCTTGCATGTTTTATAACCTTTGTCATGTAACCCTTTGTTTTCATAACCAAGTCGCAAGGTTCGGAAGTTCCATAATAATCCGATGACTCGATCCTTCCTTCTCCCCAGCCTTGCCTAAGTGATTGGTGTATTGAAAGTTCTTGAGATCTTAGAACCCACAACATGCAATTTTGCAGTTCAGCTTTTTCATGACCCCGTGACTTTCAAGCAATCTCCTTAGTTTTTGAAATTCCCCCAACCCATTAAATCACTTATACAGCGTATTGTGTAACTTTCTTTTCAGGACTTATGAAATGTGAGCTCAATATTAAGGTACGCTCCTCAATCAATGGTGCATTAATTAGACCTCTTAAATGACAAGTGTAATGGAAGCTCGCTAAGTTGGTGGCATGATATTGACATATTAAAGGTCATCATTACCTACTGGCATAATTAAATAAGCTTGTTTATAGAGAAAGGTTGAGGTACTGCTAAGTCCTGTTTCCTTATCGACCAAGGAAAATTCAAAATGGGACTCCATGTGACCAATGAAATGTGGGATGATGAACCTATGCCCATCCTGCAACCTGACTTGAACTAGCATGAGGAAGATAAAATTGATATTATTTCCCAATTGTTCACACTTTCCTAGAAGGAGAAGACTAGTTACACCTAATATTATAGGGTAATCTTTGTCCTGGAAGAAGAAGAGGAACATGCTGAGCTGTACAACCTTTTAATGGAGATACAACAGGATATGGATAACAACCCACCACCTACAGTGATTTAATTTTCTTGCTTTGCGTGGCATGTTTTTGTAATTAGCAGTGGTAACCCAATTTTGGCATAACGTAACCGCTTCCATTTAATGTCACTTTCTTGAGGTTAGTTACTTTAAAGACTGTTATGAAAAGTTATGCTTAGATACATTTTTGGCTTAGAAAATTCTATAAAGGGAAAAAAAATGAATGGAATAAAAGGGAGGGAATAGGGGAGCAGTGAGGATATCTTTTCATGCAATTTTGTTGTACAAAAATATGGAGTCTGTGGACTTATGTTTTGGAAATGAAGAAATATAGAAGATATTTTCAAATCTTTGAATTTCTTAATGTTTTCTTTAAATGGAAATGAACTATGTTTCCTTGTGGGTATTCTTCAATGTCATTCTATTATAATGGACTATATATGCATTCAATTTAGAAATTTTGAATTTCGATTAAATTAACTCCTGAAAAGAGTTTGTTATTTTTTTTAATTTCCCTAGATATCATTCGTTGGTGTAAGGGAGATGAACATTGTGTCATTTACTGACATTTACTTTATCTAAAGTTTAATCTTTCACACCTATTTCATGGTTATGGGTAGGTTTTAGTCGCCTTTTCTACTTTCTGATAAAAAGCATACCCAACCTTTATTCAATGCATATCTATCAAAGGTAGTTGCGCCTTGTAAAATAACCAAAGAGCACTTGCAAATATCATTGCAAGTGACTCAACTGTTGGCTATATTGTCATTTATGTGGGCTAAAGAGTATAAAATTAAAATGACAAATCTATCAACCAACAGATTTTTGGCGACCCCACCAAGGAAATAATCGAAGTATTGGTGTCTCTTTCCTTAGACATTTAAAGGTACCTCCCTGAGGATGGAGGTTGGAAACTTTGTTTGATGAAACACACTCAGACACATTCTATTCCAACAAAGGACTATGGTAATTTAATTTTCAGATTTGCATTATGGCATTGATTTCTTCCCAGCCATGGGAAAATCATTTTGGTCCCATTTCTTTGCCTATATACTCACCATTTCTTGAAGGATCAAGAAAGTATTTTCCAAAATTCAATGGAGAAGGTTCTCAAGATGCTGAAAAACACATCCTAGCTTTCATGGTTGCCTATGGCATTTTGGGGGTAAGTGAAGAAGATGTTTTTTTCAGATTATTTATTGAATCCCTTATTGGGCCTACTCTAGATTGGTTTAGTTATTTAGAACATAATTGCATAACTGATTGGGGTTCATTAAAGGATAAGTTTTTGAGAAGGTATAAGGGCCTTGTTGATGAAGTTGCTTTGCTAGGTCAAATTTTCAATATCCAGAAGAAAGAAGGTGAAAAAATCATATACTTTGTGGATAGGTTCAATAGGTTGCTTAGAAAGATACCTACCTCTATTTAGCCGAGCAAGCAATTGTAGCTTTTCACTTTTATTTCTTCTTTGCACCTAGATGTTCAGTTTTGTTTAAAAATATGTAAAGTAAATGATATTAAAATTTCACAAGAAGAGGCTGTCAAAATCGAGGATGATATGATTTTAAGTTTCTTATGGAAAACAAATTAGTCTATAAACAGTTTGAGTAGTGAAATTATAAATAATCCTATCATACAAGGGCCAATTTCTCAGCCTATAAATTTCCAAAAGATTCAGCTTCCTTCCATTGAATGCTCTAACCTCACTATTTTTTATCAAAAGCAAGTTGTAAAAAAAAGGTAAGTGATGTGAGAATTAGACCTCATATGGATAGAAGAGTTGAAGCATATTATTTACATTATGAACAAGATAATGATGAATCTCTAAGCCCATCAAATGACAGAGTAAGTGGAGAATTCTTGCACAATGCTAATAGTGAAGAAGGTAATACAAATGAAGTTGTTTCAGCCTCCTTACTTACAGTAGAGATGCAATCATTCACTTTTTCCAATGAAGAAGAGAAAACTAAGGACACACAACATAAAGATAAGGTATGGAGTATCCTTTCATCAAAGTGCATGCAAACTAATTATAATGAAGTCTTCAAGTTTTCTAAGCTGAATGATACCAAAGTAAGGCTGTGAGAAGAGGTAGGGAAGGATTTTGCATTTGAATTTTTTCAATTTAAAAATTTGAATACCAAAATTTTTAAACAGAAAGATGATGTTGTAAGTAGCCATGATGGTTCTGTTGAGGGTAGTCAAATGCATAAAAATGTTGAACCTCATAATGTCTATATTCCAAATCAGTATCTCAATACACGTGAGGATGAATTTTTGTGTGGAGAAGAAGTTGCTATGACTGATTTGCAAGATATGAATATACGTGATGAAGTAAATCATAAAATTGTTAGATCAGATTTGACAGAGAAAGAGGAAGTTGTTCCTATTGGGGATAATCTTAAGTCACATGGAAATGTTGTTTGTAATGCAAATTTTTAGTCTAATACATTTCCAGTTTCACATGATATTGATGATTGGTCTTGTGATTTGAATGATTCTCTATTTGTTGCTAGAAAAGTAAAATACGTATGCAAGGACATAGTGAAATATATACATTGCAGGTAAGAATTCAATATTTTCGAACGATGCAGCCACCTATACATACGACTCCAAAAGGAGAGTTTCATCTAATGGTCTGTGTGTGGGTAGTCTAATTCAAGGTCTAGTTTCTCCTAATTGGTCAAGCCAAGTGCATCACAAGGTCACACCTAGTGCCATTCAGACAGACGCTAGTAATCATATGCTGGGAAATGCTAATATATGTTGTCAAATTGGAGAGGTGTACAATGGAGGTTGGATTCTTGAACATCAGGCCACCGATAGAAGAATTTTATATGAGGCCATTCTCATCAGTTTAATCAAGATGGTCACTAGCTGGTAGTTAGTTGTGTGCATGCTTCTCATTCATCCGACATTTTTCCACATAGGCTGCTATTTCTCTTAGCATGTCAATGGATTTGCATGATCATTATGGATTCATCCGAGGTAGGGTCTTCATGACCATGTACATAGTAGGGGTTTTTGTTGTGTTGGTAGTGTAGTTTCCTTTCCCATTGCATCTTGTTTTTGGCTTGCTCTGGCTCATTTTTCTCTGACTTTGTTGCCCAATGGATATATGCACTATTTTGCACATTGAGTTCTATGTTCCTTGCTTCATCATTCATAGTCCTTATCCCCAATTAGAGATAATGTTACCCTCTAAATTTTAAAACATTCAATTTTCCTCCCTCAAATTGGAAAGACCTCCATTTCATGCTTTTAATTCATTTGTAGTCGCGGTCCTCACAAGTTTTATAACCTTTGTCATGCAACCTTGTGTTTTCATAACCAAGTCGCGAGGTTCAGAAGTTGCATAATAATCCGATGACTTGATCCTTCCTTCTCCCTAACCTTTCCTAAGTGATCGGTGTATCGAAAGTTCTTGAGATCTTAGAACCCACGACATGCAATTCTACAGTTTAGCTTTTTTGTGACCCCACAATTTTCAAGCAATCTCCTTGGTTTTTGAAACATCACCAACCCATTAAATCAATTGTACGACGTATTGTGTAACTGTCTTTTCATGTGCTATGAAATGTGAGCTCAATCTTAAGGCATGCTCCTCAACCAATGGAAAGTGTAACAGAAGCTCGCTAAGGTGACGGCATGATATTGAAAGATTAAAGGTCATCATTACCTACTACAGTAAGTAAATAAGCTTGTTTATAGAGATGGTGATGGTACTACTGAGTCATGTTTCCTTATTGACCAAGGAAAATTTGAAATGGGGCTCCCTACAACCAATGAAACATGGGATGATGAACCTATTCCCATCTTGTAACCTAACTTGAACTGGCCTGAGGAAGAGAAAATTGATATTATTTCCCAATTGTGTACACTTTCCTGGAAGGAGAAGACCAGTTATGCCCAATATCACAAGATAATCTTCATCCCAGAAGAAGAAGATGAACGCACCAAGCTGCACAACCTTTTAATGGAGATACGACGGGATATGGAGAATGCCCCACCACCTGCAGCAGTTTAATTTTCTTGTTTTGCATGGCATGTTTTTGTAATTAGCGGTGGTAACCCAATTTTGGCGTAATGTAACTGTTTCTATTTTATGTCACTTTCTTGAGTTCAGTTACTTTAAAGACCATTATGAAAAGTTACACTTAGATACATTTTTTTCTTAGAAAATTCTATAAAGGTAAAAAAATTGAATGGAATATAAGGGAGGGAATAGGGGAGCAGTGAGGATATCTTTTAATGCAGTTTTGTTGTATAAAAATATGGAGTCTGTGGACTTATGTTTTGGCAATGAAGAAATAAAGAAGATATTTTTGAATCTTTGAATTTCTTAATGTTTTGTTTAAATGGAAATGAAATGTGTTTCCTTGTGGTTATTCTTCAATGTCATTCTATTATAATGGACTGTATATGCATTCAATTCAAAAATTTTGAATTTGGATTATATTAACTCCTTAAAAGAGTTTTTTGTTGTTTTTATTTCCCTAGATATCATTCGTTGGTGTAAGGGAGATAAACTTTTTGTCATTTACCCGCATTTACTTTATCTTTAGTTTATTCTTTTGCACCTATTTCATGGTTATGGGTAGGTGTTAGTTGCCTTTTTTTCTTTTTGGTAAAAATCATACCTGGCCTTTATTTATCGAAGGTATCTACGCCTTGTAAAATAAGCATAGAGCACTTGAAAATATCATTGAAAGTGACTCAACTATTGGTTGGATTGTCATTTATGTTGGCCAAAGAGTATACAATTAAAATGAAAAATCTGTCAACTAACACATCCTTTTACATCTTTTTCAATATGGTGTTAATTGACATTTGCAAGGATTGTTGCTTCCCTCCTCAGGTATGTACTCCTAGTTCTACTTTTTTGATATTCTAGTCTTCTATTGTCATCTCAGACTTCAATTTATCAACTAATGGGACAACTATTTTGGCTTTCCTATTGCCATGTTCATCAACAAAAATTATGGAGATCCTCTAGTCTTTCTTTCTTCTCCTCCCTAGAGATTTCAAGGCTTTAGATAATACACTTAAGCTCTATTCTAGAGTCTCCACGTAGGACCTTTACCTTTTACGAATGGTTTGATTTAGCCATATAGGTATGGCTATAACTATCTCTCTTTTAGGGGAAGAGGTGACCTCAGTGTCATGATCTTTCTCCATTCTATCTTTAGGGCCCTTTTAGTTAGGCTCTTGGGCAACTCTTTCTTCTTCTTTGGGCTTCTCTTGCTTACCTTCTTTATTTTGAGGAAACTCCTCAACAATATTCTTTTCTTGATCAATGGATTGATCACCAAGAACACTCCCTTAAACAATATGCTCTTCTATGAGAGCTTCTTCTCTATTCACTTCTTCCTCTTTATTGACTTCCTCAGCAAACACTTCTTTAATATGCATATCCAGGTGAACATTTTGAGAAAACACATCCTTTTCCTTTTGGATTTCCTCTACTCTTGGAGACTCCTTTTCAATTTCTCGTTCCTCCATTATTATTTGAAAAAGGATTTCCTCTTCTTGAAGAAGATCATATTTTGGAGGAGGAGTAGATGGTGGTGGCTAGAAAGGTGGAATCAAAATTTTCTCCTTGGGTGATTATGGAGGAGTTGGTAATGGTGTCCTATGGGAGGAATTTGAGGAGTATGTTTGTTCAGGCTCCCTTTGGGCTGACCTTTCTTTAATAGCTTCCCATGTCCTCTTCTTATGAATAAGGCCACTATCATCCATAGGTTCTTCTTCAGCTTCAATAGAGAAAATGTTTATTGGGATCCTCTCTTTCATTTTCTTTCCTTCTTCTTTTGTTAGTTCTACCTTTTCTTTCTTCTCGTACATAACAATACTAATTGATGGTTTATCTACAACACTATGTGGCTTTTTCTCCTTGGTGGGTTCTTCAATCATGATCTCTCCTTTCTTCTCCTTCTAAGGTCCCTTGGCAGGTTTTAGCATTATTTCCATAGGGAAATACCTTTTGAACCACCGAAGAGAGTGGTCCACTAAACCTTGTGTTGGGTGTTTTATATTATCATTCTCTGGTACTGAGCAAACAACATTATAAATTGGTTGATTTGGAATCCCTTGGCTCGAGAAGGTAGGGTCAAGGATTTTTCCATCTTCTTTCTACTTATTTGTGATACAAATTTTTGTGCAATGTACCATCAAGAACACTATCAGCTGATAATAGTCCTTTCTTCTTACTTTGAATTCCTTCTCATAATTGGATCAATGATCTTTGAGATTGGGCTCATGAAGTCCTACTTACTAAAAAAATATTTTTGAATGAAGGAAATCAATTACATTTGTTGACATCAAGAGTTGGGGTTTCATCATACCTCCTATCTCAATAAGGAAGCGTGTAAATGGTATGTTCGACACTCAAAGTGTGAAAGGGCATCTTAAAAATAGAAAATTTTGGCTAAGTTTTTTGTGGTTTGGTAGAGGTCAGAGATCGAGGATACACTTTACCTCATTCACCTCTATAAGAAAGGTAGTAAGGGATATCTCTAATGACTGAAGTCTGAAGGTCATGATCAAACATTCACTAATTCATAAAGGAAGGATCAGGGTTAAAGGTTGGAGTTTCACCTGACATCTTGCAGATGTTGTTGGGTATTAGGTAAGGGAAATTTGTGGCATCCAAGGATGTAAAGTTTAAATTTTAAAATGTTAAGGCATGAATCAAGTGGAAACCTATGGAAGTCAAAGCCTCAACATTTGAAAGAGATTTCAAAAAAAGACAAGCCTTGGTCAAGTGTTTGGTGCATCGTTGAGGGTCAGAGATCGGGGATATTGCTTACTTTGTTCACCTCTATGAGAAAGTAGTAAGAGACATCTCTGATGGCCAAAGTTTGAAAGTTATGAAAATTTCATTGAGTTACCAAGCAAGGGTTAGGGGTCCAAAATCATGGTTTCACATTACATCTTACAATTTTTTTAGGTATCTAGTAAGGAATATTTTTAATGCCCAAAGCCCGATATGTTCCAATTTTTAAAAATGCTAAGGTAAAAAATGATACAATCCTCAGTAAACCTAAGGTCTAGCATCCAACAATGATATCACAAATAACATCAGAAGGTGCACGAGAAGGAAAATTGATTTGATGGGCAACAAAAACCAAAAAGGAAAGAATAAAAAGGGAAAGCCAACAAAAACAAAATGCACAAAAGAATACCCAAAGTCAAACTAAGAAAACAAAAAAAAAAGAAAACAAAGCAAAGTGAAGCTTGAGAAAAGAAAAGAAAATCCAAACATATTCATGTGCACTAAAGAAGCCCACAAACTAGGAAATCACAAAGGAAATGAATTAAATTTATCAACCTAATAACGCACGAAATCATGAGTGGGAGGAGAAAAAAAAACAAAATATACCATGAGAACAACATAAACATGGACTAGTTAGGGACGTAGGAAAAAAACAACTATAGACACTAAAAAATGTCCTAAGCCTACGAGTGTCATTTTTCTTCATCCTCGTCCTTCGATAATTGAATAATTTTAGTTATTCAATCATGTTTGATCATATTCCTCTATTAATTAAATAATTTTTAATAATTATTTAATTAATTCACTTTCTAATCTTTATTCTATCCTGATCAATTAAATAAACTAATTGCGTCACTAATTTCTCCCTCTTCTTCAATAGTTAAATAAATTATTATTTATTTAATTATTTTGTCACCTTTCATCTATAGTTAAATAATTACCATTAATTATTTATCAATTCATGGTCCTTTAATTCTTCTATAGTTAAATAATTATTAAAATTATTTAACTATCTCATGCCACCTCCCCTGAATCTAAATTTTAATTTTCATCTCTCCATTTAATTAAATTGATAAATTTAATTAAATGCTCCTTTTGTCATTTCTCTAAATAAATAATTTATTTTCCACTTGTCCATTTTCTCCATTTTTGAATAAATAATTTAAAATAAATTATTTATGCACCTCCACTTGGTCAAAGATGCCTTGTCATAATTCCCTGTCATAACATTCATTTATGTCATAGCCTGCATGTCTTGCATGTCTGTCATAGCTGTCAGGGCTGTCAACGTCATAGCTTTTCCATGCATGGCATATTCTTGGTGCATCAATTTTGGACCATTGATCTTGGCATCTTTTCTAAGACTTAATCTCAACCATCCATTTCGTAACATCTCTCTCATGCATTCTCATCCATTGATCTTGGAATCTTTCTAGAAGATTAATCTCAACCGTCCATTCGAATGGTTGTCTATAAAAGCAACCTTTCTTCTCCATTTTCAGCTTAACAGCTATTCTTCTCCAACTTTCTACTTATCATTTGCAAGTATTTGCACAAGTCACACTACAAATCTAAGGGCATATTTGAAAAAGGAGAAATAGGAGAGCAAGAGAAGTGATTCAAGTTCAAGCATGGGGAGTATTTTAATTTAATATTTTATTTTCCTTATGCTTATTTTGTTTTCTCTTGTTTGGATGTGGTTTAATAGTTTAGAAGTGTTGGCTATCACTTTGCCTATTCTATTTGATTTTCTAACCCCATCTCACATTTGGTGAACCCGACGTGAATCTTATAATTTTGCAGATAAATTGGTTTGTTTTCTTGTTTGTTTTCATTGTTTTGCAGATTACAACCAAGAATGCATACAAAATCCTGTCATCTTCATTTGCGCACAAAAGGATGGAAACATCAAATATTTTAAAAAAAATTCTGGGTTTTGTAGACCTCATTTTCAGCTTTTTGAAACGTTAAACGGTTTGAAATTTTGTTAAGATTTGATAAAGTTATTGCCATTTTACTGATCACAGCTTTTTAAGATTTAGTTATTAAAATCCAATTTTTCTTTTGTTTATAATACTTTTGTTGTGTAGGATTTTGCAAAACGTTTTCTAGGTTTTGAAGGTCTATGTCTTAGCTTTCCATAGATATTTATGATTTAAAATTTTGTTTAGTTTTGTGAAATTTATCACTCTTTTAGTTTGCTGTTTTCATTCAAGTTTTTTTTTGGTTTACTAATTTTTTGTTTGTAGCATGTGGCTTTGGAGTGGAGCTCCCAAAAATTGAGCTTTCTCGTTGGTCCAAGACATTTATAAAACTACTAATTTGTGGTTTTTCAGCTCTGTTAGTCAAAGACTTATTTCTTAAACAATGTGTTTGTGATTTCTAGTTTAGGAACAATTCTTTTGGTGCATTAAAATGAACATGTGCTTGATTCTATATGACTATGTTTGAAGGTGGTAGGTGATTATACTCTCACCTTGTGAAAACTAGGTGAGCAGAAAACCAGACCCACCTTATTTTTTTGTCACCTTCACGACTTAATAATCGAAGTATCCCCTCCCCTTGCACTTTCGAGCGATTCTGGGTGTAAGAGAAACGGTTATTATTTCTAGAAATGGGCCTTCCTTAAGGGAAAAAGTACTAACCTTAAGGGACGACTCGACCGGTAATAGGCTAAAGCCAAGCCACTTCCAGCCGGGATATAAAATGGGTGCTTGAGGAAAGTTCAAGTACCACGAGTGCGGATGTGTCATACGAACAGAGTAGTACTCCCATAAACCCTGTTGAGCATAACCTCTTTAGGCTGGAGTGCCACCTAATTGGTGATTAATCTCTCACCCCATGTGTGGCCACTCGAACGGATTCCCTAACTAAACACCTATTATTTTAGAAGCCAACCATTTTTAGCCATTGTTTGGTATAGTGCAAGGTACAGTATCATGCCCGAAAATACTCACTACTGACTCCCTTGAGTAGAGATAGCAGTTATTGGGAAGTGATGACCCAAGAATCCAAAGTTGGTGTGCTCAAATGACGTTAATGAGCCGTGGAGGGGAGCCAATGCCACCAAACTTCTAAGCTATCCGCTCTCGAGAAGGAAAGGTGTTTAGCACCAATCTGGGGTATATCGGTGGGCTATATCAAGTATACAAACCCTTGGCCTATTAGGATTGTGCTTGTCTCATGTGCATTTGCATACACCAAAACATCGTGCTCGTCAAGTGTTTTCTAGATTTTCAAACAATATACACAACATTCACAAATCTAAACACAAATAATTGACCTCAAACAAACATCACACCTAGTAACTTGCAACACCCAAAAAATTTCCAAAACCATCAACCAAACATGTCTAACCACTATCCTCCATATTCACCTTCGACCTATGAACGAAACCAAAGGATTGAATATCTTGACCATCGTTTGAAAGAGCTTGAAAATCAACTTGAATCCCAACATTTGAATGAAGTGATGCAATCATCTCATAAGCCTTTATCCTTACCCAAAACTACATCATCCAAGTTCAATATCCATGATTTTCTACAAAGGCTAAATGAGAAACCTAAATCTAGGTCCTCAAACACAAATGATGTTGTGCAATCCTACCATGTCATGCATCTATCTTCATCCCCCATAAGTCAAAATAAACCTCATGAGTCTTCCACCCAAGTTAACGATTTCACCCAACCATCCTCTCTCATCATACCATCTCCATCTAATGAGTCATGTCAATCTATTAGTCCAAAGCATGCTAGAATAGACTTCCCTACAAATCAAGATCAAAGTATTCTTTCCATTCCATCCAATGATACCAAAAATCTCCAACCCCTTCCAATATTTGACCAAGATCCCATCTCTCAAGAACCTCATGATGATCCCCTTATCTCTTTTTGTTTCATTCAAGATGATTCCCATCCATCTCAAGAGAAAATTATCCTTCAAAGTCCTCCTTCCACCTCATCTAATGAATCCATACCATCTCATGATTCCATCATATCCAATGATCAAGATATGCTTTCCACAAAATTTCAAGATTCCCTTCCTCATCAAGATCAAGATAAACCTCCATTTAAGGATACCCTTTCATTCCATGATGATGTTCATCCTTCTCATGATCAAGACATGCCTTTCATACCACTTCGTGATGATTCCATACCTAATAAAGAGAAAGCTACTCCATCTCCTACACCTCTTGATCCTTTTCCAAGTCAAGATCAAAGTACCCCTTCATCCCCATGTCAAGATCCTATCACCCATCCTAATTCCCCTCATGATCACAATCCTTTACAAGAGTCTATCACCCCTATTCAAGCTGTCCATGAACCCCTTACCTATCAAATGGGTTCCCTCATTTTTATCCAAGGTGGTTTACTTGAAGATCTTGTTATTCCTTCCATATCACAACCACCTCACAATGAACTTGCATCTTGTTTCATAAACAATATATATCCCATTGGCAAATGAATGTGTCAAAGTATGAACTACAAAGGAAAAGGATTAGGCCTTCATGAACAAGGTATCCTAGGACCCCTTTATATCCAATAAAATCCATATTATCATGGCCTTGGTTATACACCTCATGCTCAAGACATTGGTATCCATCGTAAGCCTATATTATATCAAAATAAACCTACTTATCCTAGTCCATCAAACCTTTCATCTATCCTAGGTCCTTATCCTAGCCAATCAAACCTTCCATCTGTCCTTGGTCCTTATCATCCAAACCCTAGTTCATCAACCCTTCCATCCATATTGGGGCCCTACATCCCTCCATCTCCTATTCATCAAGAACAACAAAGGCACACATCCTTGATGCCCTCTCAAAATTCTACCTACATTAACCCATCCATAAGAACTCCATATCATTCATCTCCATCCACCCATCCCATTGCTCTTGGAAGCAATTTGGGTCCCAAATGTCAAAAGCTTCCATATCAAAATCCACATGTATCAAAGGATCAACATGTCTCCTTGAAGAGCCATGCAAAAATAAAAGAAAATTTGATCCCAAGTCAAAATAAAAATCGAAAAGGCCACAAAGGCCCATCAAGTCAAAAACAAAAAATTCAAAGGCCACAAAGGCCCATAAATCAAGAAGAAAAATTTCAAAGGCCACAAAGGCCCATAAAGCAAAAAGAAGAATATCAAAGGCCACAAAGGCCCATGAATCAAAAATCAAAGTCAGAAGCTATGTGGATTCCTAAAAGTCTCGTAGAAGCAATGAAATCTAAATTGGCATCCAAATTTGCTAATCCAAAAGCTTCCTCCTATCATCCATCTAAAAACCTATCATTTTCCAAATTCATTTTTCCTCCATCACTCCACCACCCTTCAAGGTGTGTGCCAATGTTGATCTTTCCATCCTTTCCATCCTTTTCATCTATCCATCAACAATCCTTCCAACCTCCTATCCATTATCCAACATCCATCCCCCATTATCCTCCTTTAATCCAAACATTTGCATAAGTCCTTAGCTTCTTCCATCACGCCATTAATATACCAACGTTTATGTGCCTAATCCTCATTGCCATGGTTTATTAGAGCACATATTCAAGGGGATATTAGTCATGAAACTTGATGCTTGATTCCTCCCTCCATCTCCCTATCATGCATATATTACCTTCCATATTCATTTATCCCTGTCCATATCCTATCTTCCATATTCCTCTTGTACTCTACACTTGGGGGCAAGTTTCATCCATCCTTTCATTCATATCCATTATCCTCTTTACGTTCATCATTTACCTTTCCACCTTTGATCTTGACAAGGTTAAGAATCTTCTTGAACATCGTATATCTTATCCTATACACTTTTATCCATATCTTTTGTACCATATCCTTCACCGTATCCATATTCCACCATCCTATCTTAATGCATCATTTCTTTCCTTCCTTGGTCTTGATGAGGAATAGGAGTAAAATACTTAGGCATTGTGTCCATATCTTATCGATCTTGATCATCCTATTCATTATCCTTATCTTTGCATTCTTCCATCCCATATCTCCTAGCTTATCAAAATCCATGTCCCATTTCCTTCCTTTGTTCTTGATGAGATTAGGGGAAAAATTTCAAACGCATGCTTTGGATTCCCTTTCATATCCTTATGTGTTACCATTCCATCATAGTTCACATCCTTGTCATTTATCCATGATTAAATTACCTCCAATGTTGGTCATCATGTCCCTTTGCAACCTTGAATCTTATCATGTGAATCATATTTGAGCCTAGCCGTAAAACATTATCCAATCCTCATTTTTTTTGTCAATCAATCATAAACAATCATCAATCTTATCATACTTAGATGAATCAGTGATCCTAAGTACTTATCATCATCATGTCTTATGGAATCGATCATTCCTGGCATCCAATCAACAAACCATTATCATCTTTTGACAAAGGATATGTTGCTTGTGTGACATGTTTTGCAGTGAATCTTTCATTTTGATCTATCATTTATCCATAGTTGCATTACCTCTACTATGGAATATCTTATTCCTTCGATCAGTCATATCACATTTCATTTCACTCCATCTTTAAAAATCCAAAAAAAAATAAATCATAAAATGTCCTGAAATAATCCAAAAAAATCATAAAATGTCTTGAAATAATCCAAAAAAAAACATAAAATGTCCTAAAATAATCCAAAAAAAATCATAAAATGTCCTAAAAAATCCAAAAAAATCAAAAATTCCAAAAAACAGTGACTCTTTCAGATCACCGCACAGCTTTGAACTTCAACAAAATCAAAACATGCAAGTGTTGACAACCAAGCAAACATTATAACATATCTATCAACCCATTTTTCAAATCCAACCAAACACATAAACTGTAACGAGAATCATTTTTACATCGAAGCAGGACTCCTATTTGTTTGTTGATATTTTCTTATTTTATGGTTTTATCTTTGGTGACATGTCTTTTAGCTTCTTCAAGATGTCTTTGACTAGAGAGGCAAGGATGGGGCATGTTCATTTGTTTGTTGTTTGTGGATTGTTTCTTATTCACAAGATGACTCATCTTAGGACATGGTTGTATAAAACCATCGAGGACCTATGAGTCTAATGTGGATGAGAGCATTCCTTGTGTGATAGTGTCTTCCATGCAATAAGTATTCAGGTCATCTAAGGTTCTTATACCTAAATGCTTATATTCCATTACTTGATAAAAATTCAAACAGTATTCAGGTCGTCTACATGTTCATGTTATCTAGACGCTTATACTAGTTTGCAACATAATAAGCCCAATGATGATAAAAGCACTTAAATGGTACAAGAAGCTTCACCACCTTCATTCTCTTCCATCTTGCATTTCATTTTCTTCATCTTTCTTGTCGTAGGGAAATTAATCAATTGCTTAACTCATTGATATATGCCTCTTGAATCAAATCTCAAATCAATCAATCCGCTTCTTGAAATTTCATGTCCCCTTAATCAATCAGTCAATCCATCATTGCAACACCTTGTCTTGCATAAGCATAATTCTCGATTAGCTTAATTAGCTCAATCAGCTTCATCAGCTCATCAACTTGGCTATACTGATCATTTCCATCAATTGTTCAGTTATGCCCATTAACTGTGCATTTTCATCAAAATGTACATCACTGCTTTATCACTTGCTCAATATCAGGTATCTGATCACTTTCTGGACATCTATTGAGAGATTAATCTTCTTACAATCTGTTCGATCAATCTCTCAAAGGGGCATATCATTCTTATCATAATCCTTACCAAGATATCCTTGGGGCATGTATTAGTTGATCAATCTTTTTCTTTGAAACAACGCGACAAGCTGCATTGTCTCAAAGAGGGGCAAAATGTAGACACTAAAAAATGTCCTAAGCCTGCGAGTGTCATTTTTCTTCATCCTCTTCCTTAGATAATTGAATAATTTTAGTTATTCAATCATGTTTGATCATATTCCTCTATTAATTAAATAACTTTTAATAATTATTTAATTAATTCACTTTCTAATCTTTATTCTATCCTAATCAATTAAATAAACTAATTGTGTCACTAATTTCTCCCTCTTCTTCAATAGTTAAATAAATTATTATTTATTTAATTATTTTGTCACCTTTCATCTATAGTTAAATAATTACCATTAATTATTTATCAATTCATGGTCCTTTAATTCTTCTATAGTTAAATAATTATTAAAATTATTTAACTATCTCATGCCACCTCCCCTGTTAAATAATTAATCTAAATTAATTATTTAAGGACTAATTTTCATCTCTCCATTTAATTAAATTGATAAATTTAATTAAATGCTCCTTTTGTCATTTTCTCTAAATAAATAATTTATTTTCCACTTGTCCATTTTCTCTATTTTTGAATAAATTATTTAAAATAAATTATTTATGCACCTCCACTTGGTCAAAGATGCCCTACCATAATTCCCTGTCATAACATTCATTTATGTCATAGCCTACATGTCTTGCATGTCTGTCATAGCTGTCAGGCGTCATAGCCGTCCGCGTCATAACTTTTCCATGCATGGAATATTCTTGGTGCATCAATTCTGGACCATTGATCTTGGCATCTTTTCTAAGACTTAATCTCAACCATCCATTTCGTAACATCTCTCTCATGCATTCTCATCCATTGATCTTGGAATCTTTCTAGAAGATTAATCTCAACCGTCCATTCAAATGGTTGTCTATAAAAGCAACCTTTCTTCTCCATTTTCAGCTTAACAGCTATTCTTCTCCAACTTTCTACTTATCATTTGCAGGTATTTGCACAAGTCACACTACAAATCTGAGGGCATATTTGCAAAAGGAGAAATAGGAGACCAAGAGAATTGATTCAAGTTCAAGCATGGGGAGTATTTTAATTTAATATTTTATTTTCCTTATGCTTACTTTGTTTTCTCTTGTTTGGATGTGGTTTAATAGTTTAGAAGTGTTGGCTGTCACTTTACCTATTCTATTTGATTTTCTAACCTCATCTCACAACAACAATGGTGACCATTGAGTAAAATAATGTTTTAGAGATATTAGAGTGTGAACTATTAATTGAATAATAAAAAAATGATCAATGAGTTAACCTAATTACCCTCAAATTTATTGCATTAATGATGCACTGATGCAGAGTGGCAGGGGAAGCAATACCTTTTTCCAATAGCTTCTCTAAATGGACACATCAACTTCACTATTCCTTCCAACAAGAAACTTGATCACCCAACTCAACTCACACAACCAGACATGTTTGAAGGACTTGGGAATGCTGTGTACACTCTCAAAATGTCAAAACAAGACCAAATAACCTGACTTTACACTCAAAAACTCCCATTCTTTCATCACTCTTACACAAGCCCATGCAACCTTGCAACATTGCCAAATAGGACAGTCAAAATAAAAACTTATTAAAGGCATTAACTAGACAATGAAATCAGGTTTTAGACTTCTAACAAGATCCCCCACAAGTTCCCAAAAACACAGAATCAAACACCCAAAGCAAATGTATCAAAAGATTGATTTACAAGCCATAAACAAGGCTTAACTAGGCATGTACAAGGAAGCTTTCAACTTGTCAAGGCACACCCCAACACCCCTAATGCCTTTAATGGACTCCAAAAGGTTCCCCAAGACCCCTTTCACATGTTTCATTCATTCCATTTCTTTAAAATACTCAGAAATCAAAAGAAAAACTTACAAATGATCATTTTCTGGACTGTTTCAAGGTAAAACCAGACCTAGGGCATCACATAACTTTTTCAAAACTCCATTTTTAAATATGAAACAAATTTCAGAATGTAAAGGAGTCCTAAATCTACCAATCCACCAGTTTTTAGATTTTTCCCACGGTGGAAATGGGAATTACATCCATTTTGGTGACCAAACCCTTGTTTTGCAAGATTTCAGACCCACTTTCACTAAAATTGATGTAACTTATTCAATTCTTAATGAAAACGAGAAAAATCACCACCAAAAGAAAGTAGATTCTTCCCTCTTTCAAAAAATTTCAATTTTGAGTCCGTACAATGATGTACCAGACCGTACCAAGCACGGGATCAGGAAAAAATGCTGTAAAAAAACTGAAAAAACAAAGTTTTCTTCTTATTAAATGCTTCAAAACTTCAAAACTGCCAATAACAGCCCAACCTCGACCCAAGAGAGGCTTCTTAAACTTGTTTCCAATCATTTACAACTACCCTCAACTGATTTTTGAAGGAGGGAACCATTAGTTAATGAAATTACATCATTAATGCTGATTTTACGCCAAATTTCCTTATGACAACTTTGCATTTTGAAGCAACTTTGCAATCCTAAAGACCTAAGACCTTAACAACCATTCAAATAACATTGAAACAGCCTTATTACATTTTCAAGACCCCAAACCTTGCACAATTACATAAAAATTTCACATTTTTGCCTTCAAAGGCTACAAAAGCAACTTTTAGTGCAAGATTGCATTGTTGCATATTTTGACTCAAAACTCAAAAACTCACCCTATATCTTGCTCAATGGTCTTGATTGACCTTATTAATGACTAAAAGACTCAAAAAGACTAATTCTAACCTCCTAACAACAAATTTTCATTAAATGAGCGAAAATGGAGGATGAGGTGTAGGTGCTCTTGCACCATACACCCCCCCTAGAAAAGACTCATGCCTCATGAGTTGTGTTTGATAGCACTGTATCCAAGCTTCAAAAAAGGTCCACTAATCCACAAATCCACTCCATTGGTTCATGTAAACTGGAACTGCAAACAGCCCTGCACTTCTAGCATTTTGGAATGCATTGATACATGCATTTTCCCTCTTCTCTGTCCTCAGACCTACAAACAGTCTTTTATATTTTCCCTGACCAAGATTGAATTGTTTACTATGTTTTTCACCTGCATACAAACAAGGATTAGTAACTCTATGATCTTTTTTGTTTCCTTTGTCACCTTCATGCGTGCAACTATCTTTTTGTCCCTGTTTTCCTTGTCTTTCACTCACTGCCTCATCAAGTTGTTTTGCCACTGTCAAATCAGACTTATGTACTGTACTTCCTACAAAATTTGTTTGTTTCTCAGACTTGGTCTTAACTATAGGGCATTCAATGGTTCCTACTAACACATTCGCATGCAAACTCACTGTCAACACTTCGTTTACCCCTGCATCAAACCTTATATCTGCATTTTCAGTCTTAAAACAGTGAACAACATCAGAAAATTGGTTCTCCTTCATTACATTTATAGGTTCCCTCTTGCCACACATTATGACCTTTGCTTTACCTTTAGCATCTTCTACAAGAGGAGTTAACACAAAATAATGACCATCTTGAACTATGGTGTAAGTATTTTCCCTACCATCATACAATGCCCTCTTGTCATATTGCCAAGGTCTGCCTAATAAGAGATGACAACAGTCCATTGGAAGAACATCACACACAACACTATCATGATAACCACCAATTTGAAAATCCACTATAGCCTTTTCATTCACCAACAAAGATTGATCATCAGTTAACCATGAGATTTTATAGGGACATTCATGAGGAATCTTTTTCAATCCTAACTTATTGACCATTTCACATGACACCATGTTTTCAGTTGATCCAGAATCAATGACTACTCTACATACCTTGTCCTTGCACTTACAATTTGTCTTGAAGAGACTTTTCCTTTGCAAAGGTGCTTCCTCTTTTGCTGCCTTCAAGATTGTTTTTCTCACCATCAACATTTCCCCAACCTCAGGATCTGCATTCCTACTTGGAGAACAATTACTTTCACACTCCTCTTCCTGTACCAATTGTGCTCTTCTATCAATCTTCTTGTCTCCACTAGAAGAACTACCAACCCTCTCAGGACACTTCCATGAAAGATGGCCAAACTCATTGCATGTGTAGCATCTTCCTGCAAAATCATTAGAACCTCTACCAATACCAAACCTTCCTCTACCTCTAAAACCAAAACCACCTCTAGAATCATTGTGATCTTTACCTTTGTTTGCTCCTTGATCTTCATTTGGCTGCTTTGATGTAGAAGGTATTCCTCTTCCTCTTGCACTAGGACCACCTCTTCCTCTTACTGCTTTCTCTTGTCTCCTTTTAAGCTTCTCCTCCACCCTGATTGCCATTTGATAACAATCCTCTACACTCCTAGGGTTAGCCAAAACCAATTCATCCTGTATATTAAGCCTCAAACCACCAATATACCTAGCAATTTTTTCATCTTCATTCTCATGATGGCTAGACCTCAAACTTAATTTATAAAACTCCTCAGTATAGGACTTAATATCCATTTCCCTTTGCCTCAAACTTTGCAATTTTTTAAACATTTGAATTTGGTGATCTTTTGGTAAGAATTTACCTTTGAGTTTAGATATCATCTTGTCCCATGATGTGATTTTAGACTTTCCTTGTTTCCTCCTCTCAGACTGAAAGTAATTCCACCATACCAAAGCATGACCCTGCAACTTAGTCTTTGCAATCCTTACTCTTTGCTCTTCAGGAACTTCTTCACATTCAAAATGGTTATCTAATGCAGCAATCCAATCAAGTAGTTCTTCATCATTTAGACTACCACCATATTTAGAAACATCAAGTTTTACCTTAGGCTTGTCACCTTTCACTGCCTTCAACAACTTTGCCATTCTTTGGTCTTCTGGATCAAGTTCTTCTTCCATGTCTTCAAACTCCTCATCTTCCTCTTCTTCTGGCTCACTCTCTTCAGCATCTCTTCTCTTGTTTGTCTCCAGGGCTATGACTCTCTCTTCCAACTCTTTGAGTTCTCTTGCATGCCTTTCCTTCATCTCCCTCATCTCTTTAGCCATATCTTTGCTCTTTGGAGGCATCTTGTCAACCTTTTCTTTTCTTCAACCTGCAAAATGCAAACCAAAACCTACTCCCTGCTCTGATACCACTATGATGCAGAGTGGCAGGGGAAGCAATACCTTTTTCCAATAGCTTCTCTAAATGCACACATCAACTTCACTATTCCTTCCAACAAGAAACTTGATCACCCAACTCAACTCACACAACCAGACATGTTTGAAGGACTTGGGGATGCTGTGTACACTCTCAAAATGTCAAAACAAGACCAAATAACCTGACTTTACACTCAAAAACTCCCATTCTTTCATCACTCTTACACAAGCCCATGCAACCTTGCAACATTGCCAAATAGGACAGTCAAAATAAAAACTTATTAAAGGCATTAACCAGACAATGAAATCAGGTTTTAGACTTCTAACAAGATCCCCCACAAGTTTCCAAAAGCACAGGATCAAACACCCAAAGCAAATGTATCAAAAGATTGATTTACAAGCCATAAACAAGGCTTAACTAGGCATGTACAAAGAAGCTTTCAACTTCTCAAGGCACACCCCAACACCCCTAATGCATTTAATGGACTCCAACAGGTTCCCCAAGACCCCTTTCACATGTTTCATTCATTCCATTTCTTTAAAATACTCAGAAATCAAAAGAAAAGCTTACAAATGATCATTTTCTGGACTGTTTCAAGGTAAAACCAGACCTAGGGCATCACATAACTTTTGCAAAACTCCATTTTTAAATATGAAACAAATTTCAGAATGTAAATGAGTCCTAAATCTACCAATCCACCAATTTTTAGATTTTTCCCACGGTGGAAATGGGAATTACATCCATTTTGGTGACCAAACCCTTGTTTTGCAAGATTTCAGACCCACTTTCACTAAAATTGATGTAACTTATTCAATTCTTAATGAAAATGAGAAAAATCACCACCAAAAGAAAGTAGATTCTTCCCTCTTTCAAACCATTTCAATTTGGAGTCCGTACAATGATGTACCAGACCGTACCAAGCACGGGATCAGGAAAAAACGCTGTAAAAAAATAGAAAAAACAAAGTTTTCTTCTTATTAAATGCTTCAAAACTTCAAAACTGCCAACAACAGCCCAACCTCGACCCAAGGGAGGCTTCTTAAACTTGTTTCCAATCATTTACAACTGCCCTCAACTGATTTTTGAAGGAGGGAACCATTAGTTAATGAAATTACATCATTAATGCTGATTTTACGCCAAATTTCCTTATGACAACTTTGCATTTTGAAGCAACTTTGCAATCCTAAAGACCTAAGACCTTAACAACCATTCAAATAACATTGAAACAGCCTTATTACATTTTCAAGACCCCAAACCTTGCACACTTACATACAAATTCACATTTTTGCCTTCAAAGGCTACAAAAACAACTTTTAGTGCAAGATTGCATTGTTGCATATTTTGACTCAAAACTCAAAAACTCACCCTAGATCTTGCTCAATGGTCTTGATTGACCTTATTAATGACTAAAAGACTCAAAAAGACTAATTCTAACCTCCTAACAACAAATTTTCATTAAATGAGCGAAAATGGAGGATGAGGTGTAGGTGCTCTTGCACCATGCACCAAACTAGGTTTTAAGGCATTAAACTTAGATGGCTCTTCATTAATTTCAAATACTTGTTTGTGTGCATGACAAGACATGATGTGATCTGCACAACAAACGAGGCATCGTCATCATACTTTGCAAGTCAAACACTAGTAGAATTTAGCAAATAAATGACTAGGTGACTAAAAATTTTAGTCACAACAACTAAAAATGACTAAGTTCTACTATTTTTTTGCAACACAACTATAAATGAGTAAATAAATGACTAATTTAATCGTTGTGTAAAAAATTATTTAGTCACACAAATAAAAATGACTAAATAGTTAGTCATATGAGTACACTAAATTAGACAAAATATTAAAAAATATTTCAGGAAATGATTGGCAGGAGTCATGTATTGCACGTGATTTTGTATTATTCTCATTTAGAATTTGGTGATTCTACATTATTCCCATTTAGACTACACTGAGGTACCTCATTTTGAGTTACAACAGTTGGCTGCACAAACTACAATGAGGAATTTTAAGTTACAACAGTTGCATGGGAGATAAATACTATTTGGAGAGTACCTCAAGAATTCAGAAAAAAGGTAAGCAAGAAATTTGGTGTTTACTGGAAAGTATTTGAAGTCTGCAATGAAGTTAGATTTGGGAACGCCCTCTGCAGTGAATTAAGAGGTAATTAGAAACTTGCATTACATTAAATATAAAATCTATAGCTTTCTGATTGGAAACTTATAGTAGTTACAATCTACTGCTCTTAATAATGTTATTTTACAATCTTTCCACTATTCTACTTCATAATGTGTTCGAGCTAAATATAATAAAATTTGGGTGTTAGTGTCAAAATAGAATTTCCACAAAAAAAATTGATACATTTTAACTACAAGCACAAACTGTCCTTGTTCAAAGTAAACATGTGCTAAATTTACCCACACATTAGGCATCTAAACAAAGATGTTTCCTATAGTACCTTCTTGTACCTATGTAAAAATTTCCTTTGCAATATATCAAATTGACCCCTTTCAACTAGCACAATGGCTACCCCATTTTTAGCATAAACATTTCCTAGTATCTGTGCCAACACTTTACAATATAGTTTTCTAGCCTTCTCAAGATGTGTTGCCTCATTCTTTAGATCCCTCCTCTCATTGTGAAAAGCTACAAAATAATTCCAATTTCCAAGTGAAATGTCAATATAAGAATTCTTTGCATCTAATTCACTTTGTGCAACATTAATTGTTTCTTAGGAAATGGATAGTTTTTCTAAGTTCCCTTTGGTAATACTTGTTGGCTCTATCACTTGACTGTATAAGAAGGGAATCTCATAGGCCGAAAAGATCCAACTCTGATACCATTGTAGTGTCCCCAATTCTAGAACTTTCTTATTTTTTGGTATTTTCCAATTTTATGCCCTCCTTTTTAGCATTTTTTCTTATAGAAATTGAGATATTTCATAAATATAATATAGTGCAGATAAACAACAATATGGACCCAATTTGTAGATTAGATAAATAATGAAAATGAAAAATATTGATGCAATAAATCAAATACTTGTATTGATAGGTAAACTGGTCTATGGAACAGTAAAACAAGGTTGTTATGAAGCATACAATATGGACTTATGTTCATCCTAGTATTCCTAAAACCTCAACAATAATAGATCATATATTCTTGATACCTGGATCAAATATGAAGCTGCCACAATGATCCTTGGATGTGGCAATGATTTTAAAGGGTTGTGCACCATAATCCAAACTCAGATTATTGTTTTGACAATAGTACAAGAGTTGCACATACCATATGGATCCACCATATATCTGAGTGCCCCAACTTGCAACACTACCCTGGAAATAATGATGTAATTTATATATGTGGAAGCTGGTTACTAGTTGTATGAAACCTTTTTCACAACTATACCTATGATGGAATGTATCAACAACAACTAGTGATCATAAGGAAACCATTATCATTCTCTAATGGCAGTGACTTGTATGGTGCATGGTAACCACAAACTTGATATATTTCTAGCCAAAGAGAATACAATATTACTCCAGCAGTCACAACACCCCTTCAGCAAAAGTGTAATATTAATATCAATTTGGAATTTGAACATTTTAGCTCAATGGTGACTCCAAGGAATTGTGCATTTTCATCCTCCAATTCCACTCCTAGAGATTTTTTCCTCATCAAGTTAATTGAACCAAAGTTCAAAACTCCAACAAGGAGTAGAAATCAAAAAAATAAAATTATTGATAATTATGCCTCCTCCTCCTTGTTTGGCTTCTCTTAAATAGAGTTTTCCTCCAAAGAAATAACTCTTCAAATTTCCTTCATGATCTACTGATATTTGAGAGGAACTATTTAAGATAGATTTCAATTATAAGAGACATCCTCTATTTATAATTTCAATTTACTTGAGGCCCTCTTTATTATAATTACATTTTATGATAACACTTAAGTGGACCCTTTTATGACACTAAGATCCTCTTGAGTTATTAATATACTCCTATTTTCCAAGAGAAAAATCCCCAAGGCCCATGGGAAATGAACGATGAGCATTTGAGTTTCAACTTGGTTTCATTTTGAAAAGAGAACATTCCATTGTACAAGGTTTGTTTAACAAAAAAATAATTTAATCCACCTATTTGGGACTATAAAATAAAAATAGAATAATTAATCTATTTTCAATTATAGGCTCTTTTAATCTAGAATTTGATAGAATGATAATGCATAATATATTGAAGGAAATATAAAATGTTCTAAAATAAAGACTAAAATAGGTTGTCTATAAAAGACAAGAAAGAAGAAAAATGAAAGATAACATACATATGATTCATTTGAAGTTTTTGATAAGATCTCATTTAACTATGTCAAATGGATTTGGAAGGGATAAAGCATATTTTATGGACTAAAATTTTGAGGTAGCTTATCCATCGTCACTATATGCATCATCTTCTCTTGGAATCTATTTCTAGAATGGTTAGGCTTGGTTAAAGCTTAGGAATCCTAGACATCATCATCATATGGATCATCTTCTCTCATACTCTATTTCTACAATGGTTCATCATCTTCAGAATCAAAGTATGCATGTCTCCTTCGTGATTTTGTTGAAACTAGAGAATTTGTCTCGCCATCATCAGATTCTTCTAGACCTACAACTACAAGAAGATCTTGGGAATTTTCTGCATAATCTTGTGCCTTATCACTCATATAATTTTCCTCATCTTCCATGGAAACATTAGGTTCCTCCATATAAGAATCATAAGCCTTGTGGTCCTTATCCTTCTTCTTTTTCTTCTTTTTTCTTCTTCCATTTCTTCTCAGACTAACTAGCCTCATCATCGTCATCATCCCTGTCCTTACACTTACTCTTCCATAATTCCTTCACACGTTCAAATTTCTCCTCTTTTTGCATCACCCACCAAATTTCTTCCTTTTTCTTTCTCCTTTCCATTTGAATCCCTCATTATTCATCAGCTTTTCATTTTTCTTCATCAGCCAAGACAAGTTGGCATGCTACTCCCAACTTTTGATGGCTTTGTTTATTTTCATGTTTTGCTACTTCTCTATGAACTTTGACAACATCAAGCAAATGTTTATAGTAGTCAACATGAAACTCTATCTTCTTCTCATCAAAATCATGTGTATGAGGGATTTCCATAGCTGGAAATTGGTTGAACACATATAGTGCATTCATTAACTCTAACACTACGTGATGAACCTCATTGAAAGTACATTTTTTCTTTTGAAGTGTTGAAGTTGAAAACTTCTGCATTGCAACCCCAACATCAAAGTGTAACATGTAATTTGAGGGAACCAAATCTATTTCTCTTAATATTTTTCTTTTACAATCTTGCGATTGTTTAGCTTCATAATTTTTTTGAGCTAAATATAATAAAATTTGGGTGTTAGTACCAAAATAGAATTTCCTCAAAAAAATTTGATACATTTTCACTGCAAGTGGAAACTATCCTTTTGCAAAGTAAACATGTGCTAGATTTACCCAAACATCAGGCATCTAAATAAATATGTTTCCTACAACAAATTTTTGTACCTATGTAAAAATTTACTTTGCAATATCAAATTGACCCCTTTCAGCTAGCACAATGGCTTCCCCATTTGCAGCATAAACATTTCCTGGTCTTTGTGCCAACACTTTATAAGATAGTTCTATAGCCTTCTCAAGATGTTTTGCCTCGTTCTTTGGATCCCTCCTCTCATTGCGAAAAGCTACAAAATAATTCTAATTTCAAAGTGAAATGTCAACATAAGAATTCTTCGCATTTGATTCACTTTGTGCAGCTTTAATTGTTTCTTTTGCTTTAATCCATACATCTATTTTTAGTTCCATGTTTCCAAGCATACATAAAGCACTTGATGAGTTCTTATCCACCTTAATTGTATCCCCAATCAATTATAGGCTTATTTGGATCTCATTTCAAGCCTGAGCCATGGTTGAAAGACATAGATATGCATCCACATAATCAAGAAACTTGAACAATATTATCTTGTATAAAATATTATCTCTTTTAGTATCATGTAGCTATTCAAATAACCTAGCAAGATAAAATAGTGTTGTGACTTTATCCCATGGTAACTCAAGTGAAACACCACTTTCTTCTATTCGATGGAAGAATTCCATATCCTTAAAGCATACATAAAAAATTGTAGAGTTGACACTAGGGATTTTTTTTTATGAATCCAACCCAAATTCCTTTTCCTAATGCCTCCACAAAAGTTTGTTGAGACAAATCTAGTTCATCATGCTCAAAATGAAGAACCCCAATGTTGTTTAATAATTCAATGGGTACTTCTTCTCTTCTCTTCTTTAGAAGAGACTTTGCTATCTTAAGAGAATCTAAGGTTGTATTGGGGTCTGTTGATATTGATAACTCACCCATCTTAAGAGGTTAGCTTATCACCTAAACTTTGGTTATATGTATGGTGTAATTTATTATTAAATGTAACACATTCTTCTTAGTTTTCTTACTTTGGTTGAAATTAATTTTGTTTACTTAGAATATAATTTCTTGTATGTCCTATATGTTTTCTAAATGCTAGACTTTTCTTGTATGTCTTAGATGATAGATTTAGTTTGTAATATAGCTTCTAGCCTCCACATGCATTGAATATGCTTGTGTGAAGGAAACAATAATGAAAATCTATGATTTGATAATCCATAAATATATCTTAACATTAGGAGAACTAAGCCTCTTCATTACAAACAAAGAAATGATCTCTTAGGTCTGATTGATGTTGAAAACTAAAACTAAGAGACTACAAAATTAGAAAATTGTTCAATATTTTCAATAAAATGATATCTAAAATACTGCATTCATAATATACCCCTATACTCCCACCTAAAATACATAAAAATTTCAATCATACACAGTATTATCAATGAATAATTGAGACCAGAATTTGAATGCTAGATTAAATCTTCTTCTCTGTTGATTACTTCAAATAGATATTACAATATAAAAAAATTCTCCTCATATATGTTTCTATAGATTCCTATGATGATGATATCAAAATTTGGTCTTGGTTTCTCTTTTATAAGAGAAGCAACAAGCTTCAAACCGTTACAAAATATGGCATCTTTTCAAAATTCATGCTTCTTCGTATAAACTAAACATTAGTATTGCTTAAAACATAACTAAGAGAAAACAAAGAAAGTAGATAACTAATGAAGTCTGTAGCACTCATGACACCATAATCTGTTAATCTCCATAAGGAACTTGTGATCACTGAAGATCTATTCAAGGTCCTTTCTCCATATTAGTGTATTTGAATGTCTAGTTCTTCCACTATGACAACCCCAAGGCCTACTATTCAGGAGGACCCAAATACTTTTTCTCCCACTTAAACACTATATAATCATGTGGCCATTTGTATTCTTAAATTTTTAATATATTTGCAAGGTGAATCTTCCATTAGTTGTCTAGTAACACCTTGCAATCCATGATAAAATTAGAATATCCAACATCTAAGGCTATTACTCCATCCATGATTAAATCAAACCTGTCAAGACTCAACTCACCATCCTTTTGTATGTGAGTGATGCAATGTGAAACAATCTGGCCAAATTCACTCTTCCATTCAGTGAGGTCCTTTAATTGGTCATCATCTTTCAATATTTTGGTACAAACCACTACTTTAGAGTATGAAATGAATCTATTCTTGTTATGATATTGTGTTCCTCGTATATATTGGAATTCATCTAAAACTATTTTAGCCATCTTCTCTATAGGTTTTAATGCTACAGGAGCCTCATAACTCCTCTATAAGATTTTGCACAAGGTTAGCAATGTGTGGTGTATGGGTTGTTAGTTCTTAAAAATAGGATCCTATATGGGTACATGTGTTTCATCTGATAAATTTCCTATGTCAGTGAGTTGTTGCAATCATACACACTTTCCAACTTATCCACAATTAGCTTTTCCTATGCTCGAGGACCTTCTCTAAAACATTGTAGATTTTCTTTTTCACTCCTTCCTTATCCTCATTGTTGGCTTTCTTTAACTCTTCAATCTCTTGTCTAAGAATGCTCACATTTTTAGTGGAAGCACTTTCTATATCAACTGGTGGAGCAAGAGGAGGCTGGTATAAAATTATTTCCTTTCTCTATAAGGGGCTTTCTCCTTTCAATTGTTCCTTCAACTTCATATTTTCCATGAACAATTTATTGAATTCATCATTTAAAAAAATTTGTTCCTTTTCATACTCTCCCAATCTAGCTTCCATCTCCTTAATTGGAACTTGGGTGAACATACTTGAATGCATTGTCATGGTTGTAGTTTCTAGAGGAGATGTATCCTTTAATGTTTTCACCATAACTATCCCTTTCATTTCTTGCACTACATCTAATAACCTTGGTTTTTGTGTACTCTTTTGTTTGGCCTAGAATGCTAAGGTTTCAATTTTAGGGTTATACCCTGTGCCACTTAACCCTTCATCTAAGTCAAACTCAACAATCAACATTGGGTCTTCCTTTTTTCTCACTTAATCAAGTAATTTTTTTTTCTTTAATTCCATACCAAGGACAATAATTATATTACTTTTCAAAATCATCTCTTTAGCCTCTTGTGGGCTAACATCAGTATTATCAATCCTTAATTCATTAAAATTTTGGGCTACTATTTGGTCATGCTAGGATTCCTTAGCTCCCATCTTATTTATTTCAACCATCACTTCAAACTCTCTCATTTTCATCTTAATCCAAAAGTCTTTAAATTCAAGGGTTTTGATAAATTCATCATCTTCCAAGAACTTGAGAGCTACAATTACCCTGTCATCCTCATGCATTTCTTATTCTCCTTGTACAAAGAAGCTAGAGAAGCCTTTGAGAAGGTTAAGGATGATATTTCTTTAGCTCCTATGTTAGTAAACCTAGACCTATCAAAGGACTTCATAATGTATGTGTTCAATAGTGAATCCAACATTGCTACTGTTTTGACTCAGAAGGATGATAAGAACATCTGATAGCATTCCACTCCTAGACCTTAAAGGATTATGAAATGAATAATAACTTCATTGAAAGACAAGCATTCACCATTGTTAAGGGGATCAAGAAGTTTTGACACCTCATATCTTGCAACAAGGTGGTAGTATATGTCGTGCATTCCAGTGTGCGTGAATAAATTATGGAGGGAGAAATCACAGAAATAGGGCCAACTAGATTACTAAGGTCCTTGAATATGACATTGAGGTCAAACCCATAAAGACTATGTGAGGGTGATGATTGTTGGTTCGCAAATCAACAGACGTAATGAGTCCTAAAGAGTAACCACTCTCTCATATTCAGACTCAATGGGTTGATATGGCCAACGAATGGGAGAGTGAATAAAGTACCCCTTTCTCCCCTACACTTCAAGCTCTGTTAAACCTGGGAGGGTGATCCCAAAAACATATTTATAGATACTTGTGTGCTAAAGTATCAAATATACTATAAATAGATGTTTCTCCTTCAATTGTTTGAATGACACAGTACCCTAAAGGTTTGGTTGACCTTCATAGTAGTGTTTAATTCAAAAATGAGAGATGTAGATTATTAAATTGTACACAAACAAACTAGGACTAAGAAGTAAATTTGATTTAAAGGTTGTAGTTGCTCACAATCAGTTTTAGGAAACTACAACATTAATAGACCAATGCTATATCCTAGGGTGAAGTCATCTAAACCATGTAATTTAAAACCTAACACAACATTCAATCTATCATAATCATATCTATCAAATGATGCATTACACCATTGATATTCAACAACTAAACTGATTATACTTAGCAATCCTAGCACATTGTTGCATAAACCTTCATTCATGTTATTAAAAATTAACTCATACTTTGTATGAGAGTAAAAACATCAAACAAACATACAGGGAAAGAAAAGAAGCTGAATAATAGCAATCTTTGATCACTCATATTCAGAATTTATGCAAAGTGAACAATTGAGACAACTAGTCTAGAATTATGTCATTTATATTCAAATATGACTATGTTGTAATTACATTCTTCATTCCAAAACTCAGACTACTCCATAGACCTTAAAAGTAGCAATGTACAGTAAACCCCTGTTACAAAATGTTCCCGTGAAAACTAAACAACGTGCAACCTCTTTTACTGAAACAGGAAATCTACACTTAAAGAAAATGCAAGAACCCTAAATGGAGATCTCTCGATGACACATGGAATATTCAGGTTCACTGATCTTCAACTCCTTTTCTTTCTAAAGAATCTTCATCCTTGCCCCTATTTTCTTGCTCCTTACTCCACTTCCTTGCAACAGAAAAATATTCTCTTTTTGGAAGACTCATCATTCTCATCATTTGCTCTTTACCCACATTGAAAAATTCCTTGTTGTAGAGAATATTCTATTGTTACTTGCAGCTAAAAAATATCTTAAGTAAGAACCTTCATTATTCATTTTCTATAGAAAACCCTTGGCTGCAAGAAATCTTCATTTTACTTGTGCATCTTTCACCCAGTTGTGTGAAAATAGTCCTCTCTGTGAAACTTATTTCCAACAAAACACTTTGCAAGGTGAATAAAATATTCACATTACAAAATCATTTCCTATGACTTCTTTATCATTTGTATTTTACATATTAAAATATTTTCCAGCACAAAAGTTTTTAATTTTCACACAAATTGATCTACTTTGGTTAAAAATATTATCAAATGATAATATTTAAACACAAGCTATGGGGGTCCCACCCTCATGTTGCACAAATCTCTACCCAACATCGCATATCTCCACTTTGGTGTAAGAAGTGAGAAATTATTAGCCATGGGAGATATTTAATCCAAGGCAATAAAATAATTTACTCAGGCCTTTATTTCTTTCATCCCCAACAAAGAAAGTTTATTGTTTTAATTTTAATATACAAAGGCTTTTAATATTTTAATCGGGAAGAGCAATTTACCCGTGCACCTTATACTTACTGTGCATTTCACCTTTGCATAGTTAAAACTTTAAGAAAATCTTGGTCCCACCAAGCTTTACAAAATTTTCAACCATCTCACAACACCCATACATTTAGAAAATGAAAAAATTCATAGCGATGCCCAATGAGAAAGCACAAAGCATATCATCGCTAATCACTAATGCACTCAAGAAGAGGTGACTTCCATTAGCAATGAGCGATGGAGGAAAAGAAGCCTCACCCATCGCTGATCCAAAGTGGAAGAGTAGACATTAAATGGCAACAAGCAATGGAAATAAAAATAGCTTTGTTCATCGCTGATACACAGAGGAGAAAACAATTAAAACTATGATGGGCGATGAGTTTTCCCATGCAGCCGTGAATATGGTCTCCTGTGACCTTCAACCAATGGCAACCAAGAATTAAACATGCCTTTTGTACAATGAACATTTGAAAATTTCCAATGAAGGATTATTGCTCAAACTCGGGCATCGCTACTTTGACTTTGATTCTCCCATTCACAATGGAGATGAGCTATAAACTACCATGAATAGAGAACTGTGCCAAGGGCATTTGAAAATTTATTAAATCCCATCCTCTGCCTCAAAGTTTTAATTCAATCTACCCCAATGAAGACTCATCGCTCAAACCAAGGCATCGATGATTGCCTCCTTCAATCTCATTCACAACTGCGATGGGCGATCAGTTTTGTTGTGCACAGTGAAAGCCCCATGATTTCAACCAATAGAAAGAAAGAATTAAACTTTCTTTTCTTTTTAAACATTTGAAATACACTTTATACTTGCCCTAATTTCCCATTTACATTTTCCCAATATTTAAAATACTCAAAATATTTTAAATATTAATATTTGAAAACATTAGAGAATAGGCAAATTTCAATTACCTCTGTAGCCCAAATGAAGAAATTTCACTGCACAGAAATGCTGACCCCTGGAGCCAAGATTTTTTACATGCGGCCATAATTAATTATTTATAGAAAACCCATTTGGTCAAATTTTTCCCAGCCATTAAAATTTAGGTGCCCCCTTTGTAAATTGGCACTCAGGACGTGTTCGCTCCAACAAAAGTACATTAAAATAATGTATTAAATAACCTCTAATTTTGATGAAAATGGAGTTGTAGAGGTTTTCAATCAAAACAAGAAATGGGTTGTCCTTAGATTTTCAAAATTTGAAAATTTTTAAAACACCATTTTTGGCCATGTCGCGATCAGAAAGCAATTATATAACCCATTAGAAATTATCCTGAAGGTGCAAAATTGAACAAGTGTGTAGAAATTTGACCCCATAATTTAATGTGAAATATGGTTCAGAAAAAGAGATCCCAAGGTGAAATTTATTCAATGTCAAAGCTGCTCAGTTGACCATTTCTGCAACTGCACCTATCAATAACCAATTCAAGCACACCAAGTCACCTCCTTGAAAAATTATCAAATCACCTCCTAGGGAACTTCCACTAGACACAATAGGTCACTTAGGTATAGTGAATATGTGTGCAAGAGGACTTGACCTAATTTGATCACATGTGCAAGATATTAACACTCAAAGTTGTCTTCTCTGAAAATATGGAAATGTTGATTTTGAAACCCTGAAAAAGTTCATCTGGAATGAGATTTGAAAAAAAAGAAAAGAAAGAGCTGGAGGGCTACAAAATGGGAAGGTGGTAGATAATTATACAGGAAATCATGGGGAGCATTCACTTTGATGTAGGGGCACTTTTTGCATATTTACACAGTTCAGTTTGCAAATATGAGCAATTTGCAAATGGAATCAAGCTGGGAAACTTGACAAATGGATTCATGGGGATATGCCAAATAACATGAGACTTCATAAAGATGTAGAGAATCATGGAAAAATATTAGTTGGGCTTAATATTCAACTGGTGCAACATTGCAACATCTCAAAGATGGTCTACTCAGAAAGTTTAAACAACTACAAACAACAAACCAACTTTTGGGCCTTCAGACAAGGGTATTAAAAACTTATTAAAAATGATCATGGGAAGCTGCAAATGGTCATATGACATTTCCAATAGGTTTTCAACATTTTCCCAAAGTGATTTTTCATGACAATTCATGGGTGTCAAAATATAAGCTCCCAAAGTGAGCTACTTAGAAAAAAATTTACATGGGCCCTCAAAATTTAGCCAAATTTTGGAGGTCCCAACATGGACTATTTGAGTACTTGGTGCATGATCAAGAGATGCTAGCTGAAGAGGAACAACCCGAGCTGATCCTGATGAATGGGCCTAAGTCTGATGGCTGTTGGTTGGCAGATAGGAGGGGATTTATGCAGACTGGGAAATATTTGATAGGCCTCCATTCTCAGAAAAGGAGATTCTACATATTACAGAATAGCAAATATGTGCTCGTCAAATGAGTCCTTTTCAAAAGGAACTTCAATGGATTTCTCTTGTGATGCATCACCATAGAGCAAGCAAAGAAAATTCTAAACATTTTTTTATAGTAGTCCCATGGGCGGACACTTCTCTGCAAAGACCACCACTATCAAAATTATGTGTGTTGGATATTTTTGGCCTACACTATTTAATGACTCACACTCTTTGGTTAAGGCTTGCATGGAATTCCAATTCTTCACAAGAAGAATGAAGAACTCAGCAATGCTCCTAAATCCATTAGTTACTGAGGAACCCTTTGTACAATGGGTCCTTTATTTTATCGAGATGATTAATCCCACCTCTAGTGTTGGACACAAATGAATCCTCACAACTACAGACTACTTTACCAGATGGACCAAGGCCATGCCCTTGAAGAATGCGATGGATGCAGAGATCGTGAACTTTCTCAAGGAACTAGAAATGAGATTTGACTTGCCAAATACCATCATCTCTAGCAACGCTAAGATTTTATTAGGCTCAAAGGTATGTCAATTTTCACTCACTCATGGCATATTCTTAAAAAAATCTTTAAACTACTACCTGTAAGAGAATGGCATAGCTGAGTCGATGAATAAAAAAATAATTTGACTCATTAAAAGTGTGATACCAAAATGTCTAACCTATTCTAAGCAACTAAAATGCAATGGAAAAATATAAGGAAACACCTCAAGATTAGCCTAATAAATTTGTAAGTGCAAAGAGGAAAGTGCAAAATGATGACAAATGAATATACCTTCCTTCTTGCAGCTGAAACTCCTTGGTTGGCCCTTGATTTTGATTTGGTTTGTATGCTCCTTGATCCCTCTTGATATGGCTAAATGCAAGTCTTGACTATGTGCTTGAATGTAGATGCAAATGGATGAAATTGAAGGTTAGATGAGTATAGAAAATGACAGAATTTAGTTGCAAAATGGCTAAGTCTTTTTGAAATTCCTTAGAGGAAGGGGTATTTATAGAGAAACTTGAATTCTCTAGAGAATTCAATGGTTTGGATTTATCCAACAAGGCAAAGATGAAGGGATAAGGTGAGTTGAGGACTCACAAGCCCTCACATTTTGACATGTGGATTGTGAGATGGCTAAGGGTGAGGTGATGTGTAGGTGATGTGGAATAGAGGTACATGATGTGGAGGAAGGACAAGTACCTTCCAAGTACTTTGATGTGACCTTTCAATGATCACATGGGGAAGGGGAAAGCTTTGGGAGAATAAAAGTGAATTAAAAATTCACAATGATTGGAAGAGTCTAGTGGATAAGAGAGGGTCTCCAAAAAAGTGGGAGTTTGTCACATGTGACTTGATGTGACAAGTCAAAGGTTCTAGAAGATGCATGGAAAAAGGGGATTCTAGAAGGAATAAAAGTGAATTAAAAATTCACATGGGAAAGAGAGGAGCCTAGGGTGAATAAAAAGGAATTAAAAATTCCTTGGGGGATGGGGAGAGTTGACCAAGGTACTAATTAAGATTAACTAATCAGTAATTAGAAGATAATTAGGGGTTAATGAGGATAGAAGACAACTTGCAAAAGTTGGAGGATGTGACACATCCTAATCAAGGATTAGGCATGTGTACATCCTTAATGAAGAGATTTGGAGATGGTTTAGGATTAGATGAAAATGAGATGTGAGGAATTAAATAAATGTAATATTTATTTAATTCATTTGATAAAAAGGTAAGGTATTTAATTATTAATTAAATACCTTAGGGATTTGGCAGAATTAAGGATATTAATTAAATAATAGTAATATTACTTAATTAACTTGGATAAGAGGATGTTTAGATGAAAAGTGGTAAATTTGGATAAATTAAGTGTCCAAATTTGGATGTCTACAAAAAGAATTAGGTCAGAGCATCAAAAAGAGTGGCGTAAGAACATTCAGGCAATGCTTTGGGTAGACTGGATAACTCCTAAGAAATTCCTTCAGACTTCGTTGTACGAGCTGGTTTATGGGAAGGAAGTGCTATTTCCCATCTCCAATAGTTGCTTAAGTCTCTAGAGGTGGAACATAATGGAGCCATGGAGGTCTAATTGGTTGAGTTGTTAGAAATATAGGAAAAGGAGAAAAGGCCCTAACAGCCATGAATAACCGCCAATAGGTGGTTTGACAAGAAGACCTTAGACCAAGGTCTTAAATGCGGAGACCTAGTGCTAAAATTCAACGAAAGGGCCACTAAGCCTATCCTACATAGAAATTTTGATAGCCTATGGGAAGGCCCTTTTCACATTATTCAATGGAAGCAACATAGCACATTTGAACTAGAAAAAATGGAAAAAGAAGCATAGGGGATTCCAGTTAACAGAATCCACCTCAAATTGTTCAATTAAGGTTCAATAATCAATTTCCAGTGTAGATATGTAATTATGTAAATTTCCTTTGTGTTTTTTTGTTTTTGTTCGGATGGTATTTCAAAGCGAACCCATAATGCAGAAGTAGAGAAAGGAACTCATAGAAGCAAAAAATGAAAACCATAATGCAGAAAGCGAAAGAGACAAAAAATTGATTAAAAGGTTGTATATTCATTGTATGGTATTATGTACTTTGGTATTACAATTTCAAAATGGCTCTCAGACCATACTTTTTGAAGTATTTATATACTATGCAATTTTTTAAAGCATATATTAAAAGCCTTTTAAGGAATATATAGAAAAAATGGTAAAAAGGGGAGTTCATTCTTTAGACAGGAGCATCAGCAGCATCGGTGAGATCTAGAACAAATTCATTAGCACGATCATTAACTATAGTAGGAGCATCAGCAACAACAATGTCCAATGGTGGAGGATACACCAGGTTCTTGAAATTAGTGTACCACTCCACACTATAGAATAGCACCATATTGTAGAAGTGTAGCAAGAAATGGCAGGCATGAGTAACCCTCTGGTGGTGCTCTCATGCGTTAGAATGCAAAATCCACTCAGGAATGACACCCACGACACCACTACATCTTCTTTAATGTGTTTGTAGAGGTCGATTGTCTTAGGAAGACCAAGGCCATACACTGCATTTTCCACAACTTATCCAAAGCCACCAAGATAACACTTCAAGAATATTTCCAACATGAATCGCAAGATCATTGGCTTGGGTAACTATATATCAAGCAGAGAAGCAATGAAATGGGAGTAAATGTTAGTGTTAACCCTATACTTGTCCTCATACTCTATGCAATCCCTCCCCAATATCCACTTCATTACTATTATCGCCAAAGAATGCTTATTTTTCATCATGCACTTAAGACACTTGTTAGAAATTTCACCTAAAAAGGCTATCTATGACTTGTTGCTAGTGAGCCAAATAAGAGTATTCATTACACCTATCTCTACCCAACTACCAAATGCTAATTCTTCCCAGTTACCAAGTGCAATTTTGTTGTTGTCTTAAGATATATTTATAGAAATAGTTGATGTACATGTGTACGATATGGATGATGTTGATCGAGTATTAACGTTGAAATCCCATCAAGAGCCAACTCAAAATTACCAACAAGAGTAAACTTGAGAATCCCACCCAGTTGCGTCTGCTGCATATGAATTGTTGTGTGCAAAGTTAAGAATGATTAATTAATTAACTAAAACCGATGGCAGTCCCAAGTGATCGTCCACACGGTCAAGTGTTGATGTGTCACATTGTGGGAATTATTTATTTCTCTAAGGATTAACTCAATCTTTTTGTGTACTCATTACACTTTGGGCCTAATTATTCTTTTTAGGATATTAATTGCAAAGCATGCAAAAGGTTTTGTAGGCCTTCAATCACTGACTCAATTCCCAAGGAAATCATGTCGTAGGACAGAATGACTAATCACCATTATGAAATATTGTCTTTTCAAAGGGAAAGAAATTCATTTCACATGAACAAGAGAGTTGGTGGTACATGCCAAATTTAATGCAGAAAGGAAAATGTTATCTACAACTCCAAGTTGAGAAAAAACTAAGTGTTGCATGAGAAAGAACAACACTATGAAAAGCTTCCTGAGTACATTGTTCATCGCTAAGAGATTTGAGTGCAAAATTTTCCAAAGAACCCAAGTGAATTTTAGAGAGTTTGAATGTTGCTAAGGTCCACAATTTCCTGAAATGTCCCAGAATCTTGAGATGGAAGCACAAGGATAGGTGACCCAAAGCTTATCTGACACCATGTGTGCAGCACCAATGGCCAACAATTTTTATGACACCTCTTATGCTTCACCTAGGATACTAGAGAAGCCAAAGTGGGTCCGCATGCAGGCCATGGACAAAAAGGCTCACAGGGACAAGGCTTTGATAATGGAGGAATGGGATAAGATTCATGACCCCATCCTTAAAACCAACCCTAAGAGTCTTAGGGAAGCAACTTGCAAGAGGATGAAATAATGTAGTAGCCAATAAGCCTTGTCGTACAAGCTATGGTTTTGTGGTCTCCCGCAGTATATGGTTCCTTTTGTGCATTATTGCCCAGAACTAGTCCATGAATGGATGCAACATTTTAACCTAGATATTGGTGCCTTCGAAGGCCAAGAACTGAGGGTCATAATCAGCATGGAGGCTATAAGGGATATGTTATGCATCCCTCCAAGCACAAGCTATAGAGTAGAAAAGATATAGAAGTTCACTCCAGAAGAGGGGAAGAGTTTTGGAAAACCAAAGATCTTACTCAGAGATTTTATAACCAAGAAACCAAAAGGCCTAAAGAAGATTTTAAGAAGCCACCACAAATTTCATTCATACAACTTGCTTTTAACAAGGACTTGTAGGAGGCCTTCTCTATTATGAATTTTTTTTGCGGCATGGACGACGACAAGTACATGCAAGAGTTTCAATTGGGTCTAGGATTTCAATTGAGGAGACAACATTCTTTATTCTGGTATGACTTCACAGAAGTCATCGTCTAGGAAATTCTAAGCCAGATCAAAGAATACAATACATAGCATAAATTCAAGTTTTCTTCTGTCCTCGTTCATATTTTTTTGCACTAGAACCCTGATTTCTTTAGAAAACGTATGCACTTGGCTATTTTTGATTAAAATGGAGTAAGAAGGCCAATTTCTGTATGGAATCCCCTCCTCTCCACAACCTATGATTACTATGCAATTTGGAGTGCTTCTTAACTTTGATTTTGCAAGATTTTAGTGAAGATGGCAAGCTTTATTGGCTATCTATTGAGTAGACAGGGTGGATGCAAAGTTTTCGTCCTCCTTGTGAATGGTTTCTCAAGGAGGATTTCACATTTATTAGGCTATGTGGCTTTACTGAGGAGCCATTCGGACTCCTGACATACATCACAGATAGAGTGTTGGCCCTCAAAGTGTTTCGGAAACTATCAATTATTGACAACAACTTTTGCAGAGGAAAGAAGTAGAAAGGTTTTTTCTTCTACCCTTTGAGTTTCAAAATGGTGGTAATGGAAAGAAAGAAAACACATAATCTGCTACAAGCAAAGATGGCTCATTTGGGGTTAGTGTTAATTTGTGACTAGTGGAAATATAACCCTAAAAATGACTTAGCAGACCTGAAAGTTAAGGTGACTCACAACTCCCAACCTTACTAGGAAGCTCAGAAAAATCTACAGTCAGAACAGGATGACCTATTTGTGGACCTGGCCTATATTCCTACCGAAGATAGGAGACTGCCATGGCTCTCTTTCTATTTTCCTTTGGTGAAGCCTAATGAGAAGTGTTGAATGGGGGCCACTCTTCACAATAATTTGGTCAAGCATTGGTAGTGGAGCAAAGAGAAAATTGCAACCTCCTGGATTTATTGTTATGAGATCTAATGCCTCGATGCCCCATTCCAAGAGGTAGAAAATGATGAAAGATTTGATACTTTTTGGAATAGAGGGCATGATGATACTGGTGTGAGTGGTGATGAGGATATAGATCAAGAGGAAGCTAGGAAATATACAGGGAGGGGAAAGGAGGTGAAATAGGCCCAAGTGTAGAGCAAAGAAAAGGAAATAGAGTAGTCTGACCAGACTTCATTGAAAGTGCATTTGACTTAATCATAGTCGGAGGTATCACTACCATGCCTGTGGACTATGAAAAGATCTAGGGTAGCCCAACAACCTTCAAAGGTCATAGAGGTGGACAATTCCCCACTCGATAAGAGGCATCACACAGATGCAACCTCCGAAGAGCACTCACAAGAACCTATAATGAGCCAAGGATTGAAGTCCTCCACAACTTAGATATTTTTCTCTCCCCTTCTTCTCACTACACAATATTTGGTTACTCCTGCTACCCCTGCCGTATATGTACCCCCAATTACTTCTAGTGTCAGCCTTTCTTTTTTCACTTCTACTTCCATGATCACAGGAGGTTTCTCTAATTTCTGCCAGATTGAACATGCAAATTTTACTCCCCCACAGTCTATCCCACCTTTCATTACTACTCAATCTGGATCCACCATTCCTACCCCTTTTACTCCCACTACATCGATTCTAACTCAACCTTCCCTACAAATGGATTATGTTGTATCTCTGCTACTACCACTGCACCCCATGAGTCCTTCCTCTGCTTCCCCAGCTAGGCCTTGGTATAACATTCACCCATTCTCCCCATTAATGGTCTCTCTTCCCAAGAAGACATCATCCAGGACAAATACTATCTCTTTTCCTTTTGCTCTTCCTCCCGGTGTGTTGGTGATTTTTCCAGCTAACCTTGGAATTTTCTAAAAGCATGCAAACCTCTATATTAAAAAATCATCAAGGAATAGTGGCCAACACAATGAATAGAGGTCTCTGAGGTCTCTATTCCTACACTTTAGGCTCTGTAGGACCAAGGAGGGTGTTCCTTATTGTGTTCATTTGGTGTATCAAATTATCAAGAACACTTCATTATACATTCATTTTTATTTGATGCAATCACACTAATTTTATTAAAGATCTTGGAAACCTTTAAATGAATTAATGTTTTCTTTGCTAAGAATGTGCATATACTTAAAATCTATTGGCATAATTTTATAAAAGTTGTTCTGATTCTGAATTCATGGCCAAATATTTAATTCGTTCACTTAATTTCATGAATAACAAATAAAAACACTAGTGCCTCATCAATTGGGTAAATGGAGTCAAATATACAACAACCAATAATACACCAATTATCCAATTCTAATATATCTAAACTATCTTTGTAATGCTTTGCACTGCAAAGACTCATGTTATCCAAAACATTACTTCTTACCACATCCTTGTATATTCTCACATACCCATGAATTCTCCTAAGTATTTTACTTAACGCATTGAGTTAAAGTAAAGAAATAAAGCTACACATTCAATTGTACTATTGAAGATAGATGAAATAATCTTTGATAATTTCATTTATAGTATGTGAAAATATACAAAAGGAGAGTATAGAATTTGAACCTTGAATTCTGGTCCAATACCAGTAATCGATATAAAACCTATTAAGACTATTACATATATGTCCTATACCCAAGACGATTTACCAGCAAATTCATCAGACATTCAACATTATCCTTTGATTACTATAATCAATTTCTATTTAAGACCTATTGGACTCAAAACTTTCAGACTAGAACCCCTTACATCAAGCCATGGAATCCCTTTTATAGCACAAGGGAGCGATAAATAATCCTACTCGAAATGTAATTACATTTGATATTCATTTCAAATTTCATTTCAATGGGGTTAATTCCACAAACCTTTACATTAATAATTCCATAAGCATGCGAAAAGAAAAAGGAAAAGGGAAAAATGAGCACTAACCCAATTGTTGGAGCCGCCACACAAGCCTTCCAAAAAGCGTCAGCAAAATTGGCACATTTACCAATACTTGAAATAACCACCATCATGATTAACTGTATGAACCCACAAACCAATCACCATCAAAACAAACTACAGAGTCCACTATCTAGAAACTATATCACCACATCACCCAAAACCCCACACCATTAGCAAAGGACATGGGGGTTACTTGGCCTTGTCATCCACTGAGTAACCAACCTCACCAGGTCATATAACAGAGAGTGGAGTTGCAATCAAAATCTTATCTTCGGAGTCACTGTAAGGCACCAAGGAGGTAGGGCAATGGATAGGGCTAGGGCTATCTCCTCCCTCATCACTCGATGAGCTATTAGAGACCAGGATGGGAGTAATGGGTTTCTTTGAACAAACCCAATTAACTAGGTCATACCTCATTAATTCTTTCACAAACAGAGGTCCTTTCTCTTTTCCCTCGGTTGGTTTCTGTGAGACAATCCTACTTCTCAAAACATAGGTGCTCCTAATGACCACCTTCTCATGTTTTCCAGGTACACTCCTCTACTTTGGGACAATAGATACCTTGGTTGAGGGAGGTTTGTCATCTGGCACATGCAATTGGTTCCTGCATACTTAGCCTTTAGGACCTCCGAACTGGTACAACACGAGTGCTCGGTTCATTCATCCTCACGATATATCACAACAAATAGTGTTGGCAAAGAAAAATAACAGAGACCACAACTCTAGGAAATCCATATGTACATGCAGAAAAAATGCTTCAAGACCCAAGTCACAAAATAGGGTCAAGCCACAATTAGTAGTGTAGAATGTATAGGTGCTTACACACCAGGATATACTAGGCCACCACCCCAACAACACTTGCACTTAATTTTTTTTTACAATTCTCTCTCACACGCAGCCACAACAATTAATTCCAAACTCTAGCTAACTTATGAATGACTTGATTCATCTACGAAAAATCTTCATTAAATAGGAGAATGTAAGGCTCTTTGCAATTAATATCCATCTTGGCTTGCTCATGTGAACATAAACTCAATTACTACATGCCATTTCTCCACCATTGATCATCATAGATTTAAAACTCAATCGATGAGGTACATTCATCATTTCCATTTGCTTGATGGACCGTACCAAGAAACAATGAGGATATGCTTTAAAGCAGCCATGTGTTTGTTCACATCCTTACCTAATCATCCTTACCCTATCCACCATTGATCATTTGAATCATGGAAAAAATCACAACCATATCTCTACGGCATTTCCCATTGCCAGTTTGAAATCCATTTTGAAACATCATCACGTGATGGCTAAAGAGCCAACAATGAGCTGCTAGCCACTCATCTGACCATCATCAGACTTTACCCCAAGTTCTCCATTCCACATCACTCATCATGAGTCCTCTTCCCAGCAAGCTTCCCTAACCAATGATAAACCATGCCCATGCAATGGGGAAGAATCAACCCCTCAGTGGTTGCAGGTTCATCTTTGAAAAGAAAAAGCTAATCGGCGATAGTGTAAGTGCTAGTGATAGGTTACAAGAGGTAACTACATCACTAGTTGCGTGTTACCCTCCAAAAGTGAGGGTACAACATGCAATAGGCAATGAACCAAGCTTGATGGGTAAATGTTATATCGCTCATCACCGGTTGCTCTTCGGTAAGTGCAGCATGACCCGCGATGGGTGATAAGCCCATAGTTGTAGATCCTGACAGTGCTAGTGGAGGGGCATCGCTTGTTGTACGTTGAATGTAGAATTCTAGAACAGAACCTGTGATGAGCAGTAAACTGTGAATAAAAATTTCATAGAGTAGAAAACAACACGTGCAAATAAGCCATTCATAAGGAAAGTGCCTTCCTAGGTGCAACAAGTGAGTTAAGATATGGGGCCAATAAAGAACAATGGTGAAGGTCATAAAATGCCACTTAGCTCACATGGTGACCTGGTGCAGCCAGTCAATAGGGAAAAATAAGTTGATGGAAAGATTGAGGGTATAAGTGAAATGAGTGGAAAAACCCTAAACCCCAATGGTGTTAAAGGATGAAAACTCATAGGCTCAAACATAGCACTAGTGGAACGATGAAAATAAAGGTTCCACCAGTGGCTCCGACTGGGGATGTATACCTCTTCTAGGCATAGCAAGAATCCAAAATCTTTGATTAAAGTAGACCGTCAATGAGACATTCATTTTATTAGCCCTATTTTTCAAATTGGATGCCTAATGGACTCCCTAAGCTCAAGGAGGAAGCCTTCCTCTATTAAATACCTTTTTCTGCATTGATCTGGATGAATCAAGATCCACATTGTGCACATTTGAGAAACTAACAATACCATAGCTAACCTCACCCATCCCACTTATCATAGAATTATTCTACTCATTACCCTATTGTATTGTAGGCTCACCCTGATATGTTGGAAAAGTAAAGCTTTCATATTCCACCTAATCGTAAATGGTGACATTACCTTCAACTTGTTCACCAAGATGAAGGTATTCATGAACATCTTGTATGCAATATTCAATCCCTTCTAAGGTATTCAAGAAATAGCCTGCAAGGATAGGAGAATCTGCATTCTCCACCACCATAATATCCATTCCTTCAAGTGGAAGCAGCTCCATGATAAGATCCATAAGATATGGAACCTCTACAAAATATTTCAATGCAGCTTCATATTGACCAACATCATTTTTTTGGTTACCCATACTTCTGAGTTTCTCTTCACATGGATCAAATAGTTTGACAATATTAGCATACTCTACAGAGTCATCAAATAATTCCTTCCCCTGAACACAGAACGTTGTTGCTTGAATATCCATGCATTCATCCCAATTTTCCTTTTGGGCACCTAAGAGTGGATTTCCACTTATTTGAGGGTAGATATCATCATTTGGAACCTAAGCGCTTGATATATCAATCACCTCTTCAAGCACATCCCTATATATCATAGGAGAATCAACACAATCATCCACATCTCCTTTGGGGTTACCCTGACAATCTTCAGTTTCTTCATTAGATGGGCCATTATCACAATTAAATGTCAACAAGTCTAAGTTATTTTATTGATGCTTATTAGACACAATTTACTCAATAACATATTGGTACACTAATTTATCAGTGTTTGTATCACCCCATTTTCCATTTTGTTGGGGAACTATTAAGACAAGGTTAACATCTTGACAAACAGAATTACCTAACTCAGTATCAGCTTGGCTCTTGTTTGTACTACCCACAACATATTCATTAGTACTGCTTGCCATGTATCCTTCAGGATTTTCTTCAAAAAGAGGATTTCCTCTACACTAGTAGGGGTTATCATTTATAACCTCACTTTCCAATGCAAATTCATCAAATAAAGGATTATGCCATCTCTTCATGATGGTCTCATGTACCTCATCCTTGATGGTACCTGGATCCCAAGACATTCAATCATTAGTATATTCAAAATAGATGTAATTACTTGAAGAACAGAGAGAGGCACTTTCAATATCCTCTTCATCATTTACGCTCATAACAATTTATCCACATTTAGAAATTTCTTCACATGAAGAAAACTACTCACTACCAAGGAAATAGACCCCTTCAAGGCTATTGACACATCCTTCACTTGAAGAAAAGGACTCCACATCCACTTCGTAAGAGGAATCATATTCATTAGAATACTATCCCAGTTCGATATTGTTCCTTTGATTCCTCATATGTGTCAACAAGAAATCCATCTTACTATCAAATGCCCTTAAATACACAATTAGGCATTCTGCATCATTTGGCCTTATGTGTTCAGGGATTTCTCTTATGAATTTTTCAAATCTAAGGTCAAATGCAAGGATCAATTCTTCTTTACCCCTAAGGATCTCCATGAAATTCTTCATTGCAACGCTTGGGTTTATCCTCTCACCAAAATCTATCAGACCTACCTTGAATTTGTTGTGAAGTAGCAGGCTCTTTATCCCTCAAAAAGAAACCCATCTTACTATCAATTGCCCTTAAATACACAATTAGGCATTCTGCATCATTTGGCCTTATGTGTTTAGGGATTTCTCTTATGAATTTTTCAAATATAAGGTCAAATTGAAGGATCAATTCTTCTTTACCCCTAAGGATCTCCATGAAATTCTTCATTGCAACGCTTGGGTTTATCTCTCACCAAACTGTCCCATGAAAATTATCTTCAGTTCACTCCAACAATGTATAGAAAATGTTGGAAAATAAGAGAATCGGTCTCTTGCATCTCCTTTCAAGGATTGAACAAATAACTTCATAAACACATCTTCACAATCTATCTCATAGTCACCCATTACATCAGAAAATTCTTGCACATGTCTACTTGTTGATTCTGCCTTTTCACAATTGAACTGTGGTAGTTTGTCCCTGATCTTGGGTAGTATAATATTTGGGTAACCAATAACATCACTGAAATCTATTGCCCTGTACCTTTCAATACTAAAATTCCTTTGATGTGACAAGGGGTATTCATCATGTGTGGTTGTATTCATCTTTGGTTCTAGATGTACAACTTGATAAGACACTTTATTCTATCCTTTGCATGTTTTGTCAGTATCATCAAAAGGTAACCCAAATTCCTTTTATGGGAGTAAGCCTTTATGATGTAAATATTCTAACTCCTTTTGCATAATACTATCCAATGGGTGACATTCATGAATACAACAAATTTCAACATTTATTTCAAATGTACTTTAAGATTATGCAAAGGTATCATTCCTTCCCTATTTTAGTGCTATTTCACCAAATTGGGAAGCATTTATGGCCTAAGTCTTGAAAATTCCCACAAATTATCTACAAATATAACAATATTTCCTTAGATTTATGAAAATACCTAGCATTTTAGAGAATATTTTCACCTTAATTCTTGAAGTGTGCAAATCTAAAACTTTATCGTATTCTTTGTCGGGCTCTTTAAATTAGAGTTGCCACCTCTAGTTAAGAGGATTCTATTTCAAATTAGTGGAAACAAATTCAAGGTAGGTCTAGTTTTGGGTTTGCTCCAACAACAGAGTCACCTTCAAAATCTTCACGCTTTGTTGCTACACATATTTTAACCAAGTTCAAGAACTGAATAAGATCTAAACTAAATGTCTAGATTCATCACGATGTGACTCTATATCAAACCATCTACAATTGGAGGATGAAAATACTTCTCCCCAGTAGAGTCACCATGTTGTTGGTGATTTTTCCAGCTAACCTTGGAATTTTCTAAAAGGGTGCCAACCTCTATATTCAAAAATCACCAAGGACTAGTGGCCAACACAACGAATAGAGGTCTCTGAGGTCTCTATTCCTACACTTTAGGCTTTGTAGGACTAAGGAGAGTGTTCCTTACTGTGTTCATTTGGTGTATTAATTTATCAAGAGCACTTCATTACAAATTCATTCTTATTTGATTCAATCACACTAATTTTATTAAAGATCTCGCAAACCTTTAAATGAACTAATGTTTTCTTTGCTAAGAATGTGCATATACTTCAGATCTATTGGCATAATTTTATAAAATATGTTATGATTTTGAATTCATGGCCAGTTCTGTAATTCTTTCGCTTAATTGCATGAATAACAAATAAAAAGACCAGTTCCTCATCAACTGGGTAAATGGATTCAAATATACAAGTAATGCACCGATTATCCAATTTTGATATATCTAAACTATCTTTGTAATGCTTTGCACTACAAAGACTCATGTTATTCAAAACATTACTTTCTACCACATCCTTGTATATTCTCACATACCCATGACTTCTCCTAAGCATTTTACTTAACCCATTCAGTTAAAGCTAAGAAATAAAGCCACACATTCAATTGTACTATTGAAGATAGATGACACAATCTTTGATAATTTCATTTATAGTATGTGAAAACATACAAAAGGAGAGTATATAATTTGGACCTTGAATTTTGCTCCAATACCAGTAATTGATATAAAACCTAGTAATACTATTACATATATGTCCTATACCAAAGATGATTACTAGCAAATTCATCTGAAATTCAACATTATCATTTGCTTACTATAATAAGTGTTTATTTAAGACGTACTAGACTCAAAAATTTTAGACCAAAACCCCTTACACCTAGCCATGAAATCCCTTTTATAACACAAGGGGGAGACAAAGCATCTGGCTCGAAATGTAATTACATTTGATATTCATTTCAACAAGGTTAATTCCCTAAACCATTATATTAATCATTCCATAAGCATGGGAAAAGAAAAAGGAAAAGGGAAAAATGAGCGCTAACCCAGTTGTTAGAGCTGCCATGCAAGCCTTCCAAAAAGCATCAACAAAATTGGAATGTTTACCAATACTTGAAATAACCACCATCATGAATAGCTACATGAACCCATGAACTATTCACCATCAAAAGGAACCACAAAGTCCACCATCTGGAAACCATATCACCACATCACCCAAAACCCCACATCATTAGCATAGGACACAGGGGTTACTTGGCCTTGTTAGTCACTGAGTAACCACCCTCACCAGGTCATATAACAGAGAGTGGAGTTGCAATCACAATCTAATATTTAGAGTCACTGTAAGGCACCATGGAAGTAGGGAGATGGCTAGGGCCAGGGCCAGCTCCTCCCTCATCACTCGACAAGCTATCAATGACAAGGATGGGAGTAATGGGTTTCTCCAAACAAACCCCATGACCCAAGTTAGACCTCATTAATTCTTTCACAAACAAAGGTCCCTTCTCCTTTCCCTGAGTCGATTTCTGTGAGACAATCCTACTTCTCAAAATATAGGTGCTCCTATCAACCACTTTCTCATGTTTTCCACATACACTCCTCCCCTTCGAGACAACATGTACCTTGGCCAAGGGAGGTTTTTCATTTGACACATATGCAATTGGTTCCTACATACTTAGCCTTCAAGACCTCTAAAATAGTGCAATCAGAGTGCTCAGTTCGCTCATCCTCATGAGATATCACAACAACCAGTGCAGGTAATGAAAAAGAATAGAGATCACAACTCCAAGAAACCCACACGTGCATGTAGCAAAAACACTTCAAGACCCAAGTCATAGAATAGGGCCGAGCCACAATTAGCAATGCAGAACGTATAGGTGCTTACACACCAGGATATACCAGGCCACCACCCTGACAATGCTTGCACTCACATGCAGCCACAACAATTAATTCCAAACTCTATCTAACTTGCGAATGACTTGATTCATCTACAACAAATCCTCATCAAATAGGAGAATGTAAGGCTCTCTACAATTAATATCCATCTCAGCTCACTCGCATGAACAAAAACTCAATTACTACATGTCATTTCTCCACCGTTGATTGCCACAAATTTAAAACTCGATCGACAAGGTACATTCACTGTCACCACTTGCTTTATGGACCATACTAGGAAACAATGATGATATGATTTAAAGTAGCCACATGTCCATTCACATCCTTACCCAATCATCCTTACCCTATCCATAGGAAATCATTTGGATCATGGAAAAAATCCCAACCATATCTCTACAACATCGCCCATCACTGGTTTGAAATCCGTTTTGAAACATCATCATGCGATGGATAAAAAGCCAGCGATGAGCTACTAGCCACTGATCTGACCATTAAAAGACTTTACCCAAAGATCTCTATTCCACATCACTCATTGCAGGTCCTCTTCCCAGCAAGCTGCCCTAACCAGCGATAACCGTGCCCGCGCGATGGGGAAGACTCAACCCCTCTGCAGTCATGGGTTCATCTTTGAAAAGAAAAAGCCAATTGGAGATAGTGTAAGTGCCAACGATGGATTACAAGAGGTAATTGCATCACTGGTCATGTGTTACCTTGCAAAAGTGAGGGTACAACACATGATAGGTGATGAACCAAGCTTGATGGGTAAATGTTATATTGCTCATCACTAGTTTCTCTTCGGTAAGTGCAACATGACTTGCAATGGGCGATAAGCCCATAGTTGTAGATCTTGACAGTGTTGATGGAGGGGCATTGCTCATCATGTGTTGAATGTAGAATTCTGGAACAAAACCTACAATGGGCGATAGACTATGAACACAACTTTCATAGAGTAGAAAACCGCACATGCATTAAATAAGGCATTCATAAGGAAAGTGCCTTCCTAGGCGCAACAAGTGAAAAGATATGGGGCCAGTAAAGAATGATGGAAAAGGTCATAAAACACCACTTAGCTCACATGGTGACCTAGAGCAGCCCATCAATAGGAAAAATAAGCTAATGGAAATATTGACGGTATAAGTGAAATGAGTGGTGAAACCCTAAACCCCAATGCTGCTAAAGGATGAAAACTCATAGGCTCAAACATAGCACCAGTGGAATGATGAAAATAAAGGTTCCACCATAGTGTGCCCTTCACTGGCGAGTTTATTAGATCACTAGTAGAATTTATGTTGGAGGGTGACAAAACAAAAGTAATACGGGGTATCAAATTCCAAAAGGTGAAAGCAAAAGATGCTACAAAGCCGGTCGAGCCACATGTGTAGACCCTTTTCAATGAAGCTCAACAATCATTGCATTTCTCAACTATGCATCTAAACACCATAAACCCACAAGGAAAGATGCAACCCGAGGACTATATGATGCATATTGTAGGGATTGATTTGCGTGTGGCCCGACCACATGATAAAGTTGAGCTGATACAGGAAACCTAGAGAATGGTGACTACTAACTTCCTCAAGCGTAGTTGCAAACAAAAAAAGAGAGAGGAAGCACTAAAAAAATGTCAAGGAAAGGGTGGAGGTCCTACTGAAGAAAGAAAAAGCAAGGGAATCCGAAATTACACAAATATCTCAGTAAGCATAGGCAGAAGATGACAAACTCCTATCAGAACTTGCAAAGTTCCAGTCCATGGATCCCAACCTGGTCGCTAAGCTACAATAGAAAAATTGGGAGTTGCAAGACCAATTGGCTCAGGTAGAGGGAGAAATGCAACAAAATATTGAAGAGCTTCTATAGTAGCGAGCTCAATTGGAGCAGGAAATGTAGCATAAGGATCAAGAGCTCTAGAATAAACAAGCTCAATTTGAGAGGGAGATCCAGGAAGCAAGGCTTTCCCTAGAAAAAGAATGTACAACCAGAAGCCAGGCTGAGGAATGATTGCTTGCCGAGTTAGGGACTCTATAGGAATGACTCTTTGTAGTAGACAAGAGAATTGAGGAGCTAACACAAGATTTCAGGTTGAAGGAGATGGAGATTGGTGCTTTGAAGACTCCTCCCCATCCTCTTGCTACTTAGTCAGATCTCCTCTCAGTGGCCTAGCATCTATACATTTCCTAGTAGGTAAAGTCAAGACTTTTTGTTTGACTCTTCAGTCAGCACTACAATTCATGGTGGAAGCGGAAAATTTAAGCAAAGAGGTTCATGGAAAAATAGAGTAGTTCCCACAGTTCTTGGAGAGAGGGTTCCTGAAGTTAAGAAGTTGCTAGACAAGCTATACATAGTGGTGAATGAGGACTTGGTGAAAGCAAGGATTAAAGACCAGAGGTTAGCTACCAAGAAAACAAAAGAATTCATCTATTTCCATTTGGCCATCCTCCATGCTTGCGATTGCTCAACAACATTGGGTCAGACTATGAATAGTATATGGGTGAAATTCTCCCAACTGACTCAGATGGGCTAAACCTCCCCATTTCTTTCTGATGATTTAGTGACCACAATAGAGCATATCACAGCAAAAATCAAGGAGAATCAACAGGACTTATCTACCTTTCAACATTTCAATCAATCACCTACTGTTGAGGAAATTGAAGGTGTCACCCAATAGATAGCGTGGCTACTCTTTCAGCTCGAGTCTGGGATCAAGATATCCATGAAGTTTCCCTTTAAAGAAGTGATTGATCTACATGAGGTGCAAGAGAATCTACGCACCATATCGATACCATTTGGGGTTGATTGGTTGCCTCTGCATGCCACCCTCTCAAATCTCTAACTCCATTGCCCAACAGACAAAGCTCTGGTCCACAAACCAAAAATTTTGGGTTCCCATTCTATAGGTGAAATTCCCCTAGTAGTTGCCAAAATCTATGGATTATAAATCCCTTGAGTTCCCTTCGGGTTGATAGCATTGTTTTGCGTATCCTCGGTCTGTGCCTTATATTTTTGGATATCTCCAGCCCCTTTTTGAGGAGGTTTTCCTGCTAGTGACATGTTTTTGCCTCATGCTCCTTGCAAAGGTTTCCTCCATTGCTTTTCTATCGATCCCCATTATGTCTCCACGTGTCAGTAATGTGGGCCTTTGAGAACCCGCTCCCCTTTTCTTTTGTGTCAATCTCCACCCACATGCCACATAGCATCATTCCATGAGTACCTTCTGGCAGACCCCATAGTCAATGCTCAAGATGAAGACTTCACCATGTGTCTTCCTCGCAAGGAGTTTCATCACAAGGGAGGAATGAATGATGAGCCCCGTCCTGTTGCCACGTGTCGTAACCAACACTGTGGGCCAACGACATGTGTTTACATGGGGATTTTTTTGCTTCCACACTAGGACCACAATCATCATTTGCAGGGGATGTATCTGGTTCGAAGGTGGCTGCATTCCAAGCTTCATAATCTTTTCTACTGCAACAGCCATGGGAAATCATCACGATGGACATCATTGCTAGTGCCAAGGAATCTTTTCTATTACTAGCTTTCAAGTGGTGGGATGCTTCTCTATATAACTGCTTCACCTCTCTGAAAATGGTTCCAGTTCCCAAGTTTAGAGAATGCACAAAAAATTGTGAAAAGACACCAGGCCTTTGTATTATTTTTAGATTATTGTATTAATATTCATAGACTGTGCAATTGTTGTTTGGCCTTTTTGTTTCTTAGCTAATTAAAAAAAATTATACTATGTTGTTATTGTACTGAGTAGTTTATTTGTTGAACTTATATAATTTCAATATAAGTTTGTTGATTTAGAACATGTCTTGAACTCTTCTTTTTAGTAAATGTGTATGGAGGTTATTTTATGTTATTTAATGAACTTCTTAGGCTTTTCATTTGTGCTCCCTATTATTTCTGGACATGCAGATTGTTGAATGGGCCCTTAAATCCCATATGAAAGGTAGATTTATTGTGCTCACACCTACATCTTGGCGTATCACCTTAGTTAGATCTTTATTTTATATATCTACTTCCTTTTCCCATTCTAAACCCCCAAATACAAAAGAAGTCAGCTTCTTTAAAAACCCAGAGGTCACTCAGTTTAGCGCAATTGGTCCCCCCATTAACTGAGTTTCCCATAAGGTTGTTGCTTGACATTTTTCAGCATCAATAATACCATCTTCAACCTTAGAAACTTTCTCCAAGGTTGGCCACATACGCTTCAATTCATAAATTCAAATTAGGTTAGTAATTCAACATTCCTGTGGTGGAAAGGAATGAGAGTGGACCAATTAAACACTTAACCAAGACCAAAAGTAATGTCTTGGGTCAACCACACACTTCCTTAATTAAATTTTAAATTCTTCAAATGAAATGTAAACATTAGGTCGACCAAACCTAATGAAAACACAAATGAACATTGAAGTACACATTTCCCAACAAGAAGATAACATGTGGATGACATAACACACTTTATCATGCATCAGAACACATCTTAGATACTTTCAGATACACCCACATTGAGTGCAACAACCTTGAAACACATAACACCTTCCATCAGTCCATTTGGACTGTGCAAAAACATACATGAACTCTGAAACTCAACTTTTGAAGTACCAAACCACAAAATTTTCTATCATAACCCAAAGAACATTATTACAAGACATATTCCAAATCCACAAGACCTAAAACAAATCAGTGGAGGACTGCAGCACAAAAACATTTCTCCCATTCCACAGAGAAGCAACTCTGTCAAACTAGTTCACACACCAGTGAACACAACTTTCACACTCCATCAAACCAGATGCTACAAATCATGAAATGACACCAATAGATCCCCAACAACAACCCTTCAAATCTGCACAAGCATAGGATCAACATAGAAGAAATGTGGAGCACATGCTAGAGCACATTTTGAACACAAACATAACTCTAACTTCACTCTTTGTTAATTTTCTCAAAAGCACTTGGTAACTCATCATTTTAGCACATCTACAACGTCATAAGGATATCTCCATGTACTCAAAACATCTCAACAACATCTCAACTATACATGCACAATCTACAACATTTTGAACTATGTTGACATCAATGACAACATTAATGACAACACCACCAAACTTGCTCATACTTACAACTTGTCCAATGGATACTTCCCTTTTTATTATGTTTATCTCCCAAATTATGAAGATCACATTTTCTTCCATTTGGGTTGGTGGTATCCTTTTGAATCCTTATGGTATTATCAAGATCAAGTATCCTCTCCAATGCTACCATTCCCTTAGGGATAATATTGGTCTTCAGGTTAATGATACCATCCTTTTCTATCTCGAATGGATCCCTATCACATTCATCAATAATTTGAGTAGTAAATATCCTATAGTTGATGATGAATTCTAGGATGTGCTAATATCTTCAAATACCTAAATATTAGTGACATTATTTGGGATTTATGGTATAGGGATCATCTCTACAAATTTATTTTTTTAGGTGAGAACCTATCATGGGCTCCAAGGAACTTGTTGAAGCAGCTAGGATATTTGCAATATAATTCTTTTGTCTAGGGATTGATTTTATGTTGAATGCTTCAAAATATTCAATCAGATCCCACAACCTATCCCGATTGGTGACCAATATTTTATCATGATATTGGCTTCCTATCTACCTTATAATCAAATGAGAATCCCCTTCTACGAGTAGCTATTTGACTTTTTGGTGGGCCAACAAAAAACCCCTAATCAAAGCTTCATACTCTATGACATCATTGGTGCATATGAACTACAATCTAAAATCACTTAGGAAAGAATTCCCTTGTAGGTTGACCAATTCAATCCCAACACCATTACCCTTCTTGCACTTAGATCCATTGAATCTAAGCTTCCACACCATTCAATTTTTGAGAGTGATGCTTGTGGAATGTTTCCTTTTTCTTTATTTCTTTGATTAGTCGTAATAATATTTTTGATTCTATCTCTTGAATATTTAGGCAAGTTCTCCTCTATGGATTCCAAATTTTCATATCTAAGGGGCTCCTCTATGGGAGGAGTGGAAGCTTCTACTTCACTATCTGGCTCATCCTCTAAATTTAAAAGGTCCAATGAATTTGAGTTTTCATCTTTTGTTGTGTTTACCTCCAAGTCAACATCTTCCAACTTTGGATAATGCATCATTTTGACTCTAGCTCATGCATCCTGACAAGTTGGGAAAGTGAACTCGAAATTCTCCATTTTATGAATCCTACACCATCCTAGTAACAATAACATATATGCATCTGCATACTCTCCAAGATTAGTGATATCCTTATACATTTTATTCCAGAAATCTTGAAAAACATGGTTTGCAGTTTCAAACTCCTATAACCCTTTGATAGGATTGTTCATATCTGGTTATTCTTTTGGTTTCAAGGTTATCATCATAACGTCATTCATATTATATATGTTGCAAGTATGAGAAAGTTTGGTGGTGTTGTCATTAATGTTATCATTGATGTTAACATAGTTCAATATGTTGCAGATTATGCATTTATAGTTGAGATACTATTGAGATGTTGTGAGTACATGGAGCTTTCCTTATGATGTTGCATATGTTCTGAAATGATGGGTTACCAAGTGCTTTTGAGAAAATTAATAAATAGTGAATTTAGAGTTATGTATGTGTTTAGAACGTGCTCTAGTATGTGCTTTGTTTTTCTCTTGTGTTGATCCTATGCTCGTGCAGATATAAAGGTTTGTTGTTGGTGACCTATTGGTGATATCTCTTGATTTGTGGCTACTGGTTTGACAAAAGGTGAATTTTTTGTTCACTGGTGTGTGAACTATTTTGGAAGAGTTGGTTATCTATGGAATGGGAGAAATGTTTCTTCTCTATAGTCCTTCATTGTTTTGTTTCAAGTCTTGCAAATTTGGAATATGTCTAGTAATAATGTTCTCTAGGTTATGGCAGAGATGTTTGAGTTTTGGTGCTCCAGAAGATAAGTTTCAGAGTTGTTGTGTGGGATTGCATAGTCTGAATGGATAGTTGAAAATAGTTTTATGTTCGAAGGTTGTTACACCTTCTTCTTATGTATCTAGAAGTATCTAAGATGTGTTCTCTTGCATAATGAAGCATGTTACATTGTTTGCATGCTATCTTCTTGTTGGAAAGCATGTACTTCAATGTTTATTTGTGTTTTCATTGGGTTTGGTCGACCTCGTGTTTACACTTCATATGAAGAATTTAAAATTTAATTAAGGAAGCATATGGTTGATCTGAGATGTTGCTTTTGGTCCTGGTTAAGTGTTTAATTGGTCCACTCTCATTCTTTTCCACAGTGGGAATGTTGAGTTGCTGACCTAGTTTGAATTTATGAAATGAAGCATATGTGGCCGACCTTGGAGAATGTTTCTAAGGTTGAAGATGGTATAAATGCAATTCAAGATGTGAAGGATTGTATGGTGCAAAGAAATGAAGTAAACCACAAGTGAAGAGCAGAGTTGTGTGAAAATGAGTTGAGGCAGCGGTACTTCACTGTGTTAGATTTTTGAAAGCAGTGAGCTAAAGGTTTCTACAATATTCTGATCAAGGTTGCAGATGTGTGTAAATTGTTGTGGTGGATCTTTCTATTATCTTTTGTATCTGTAGGCAGTGAGTCTCCCTATTGGACATTGAGTCATTTTATATAGGCAGTGAGCCTTTTGTATTCAGTTTTTCTATCACTTTATATTGTGAGTTAATACTCACCGTGGTTTTTCCCTTATTGGGTTTTCCACGTAAACTTTGGTGTTCATTGTGTTGATTTTTCTTTTTGTTAGCTGCATTTCATGTTCATACTTAATAACAAATTAGTGTGGCTATAAATTTGATAAGTGTTTGAATTTTTGTAATTGAATCTAGTGACAATTGATTCACCCCCCCTCTCAGTTGTCCTATGCCTTTTAACAATGGTATCAGAGCTTTGGTTCCTTGGTGTAGAGCTTAACCACTTAAGGAAGATCCGATGGCACATAAGTTGGCCATCCCTATGTTTGATGGATCTAATTATGGTGACTATAAAGTGCATATGAGAGGATATATTATTTATCTCGATTATAAGACCTGGAAGGAAGTTGAGACGAAGTATGTTGTTCTGGTGAGTGGTCCTATTACAATAGATGAGGTTTCTTCTTATGAGGAGAATTAAAAGGAAAGGTATGCTATTTACAATGCTTTATCCAAGACTAAGCAAACAAAAGTTATCTCTCTAGGAACTTCTTATGAAGTTTGGAAAAAGTTGGAATATCTTTATGAAGGAAATGACAAAGTGAAATTGACAAAGAAGCTGATGACAAAGTATATATATGAGAGTATGCAAATGGAAGAAGGAGAAGATATTACAGGATATTTTTAGAGAATTGATCTGGTAGCAAATGAAGTTAGAAATCAAGGGGGTACTCTAACTGATGAAGATATAATTGACAAGATTCTAATGACTCTACTGGAATGTTACAGTGACAAAGTTTCAGTTATCAACTAGTACAAAAACAACAATATATGACTAAATAAACTAGTAAAAATTGCATATAAATGACTAATTTTGGTCACGTGACCATTAGTAGTTTATTGCAGATCATTTATAACACGACCAAATTTATGACTAAACTATTTTAGTCATTTATCTAGTCATTGATTTGGTCATTGATTTAGTCATTGATTTAGTCGTTAATTTAGTCATTGATTGTTGTTAACTGGTGATTTATTTAGTCATATATTTAGTCATTAATTTAGTCATTTTTATTTACTCATTTCCATTAATTGGTAGTAAATATAGTCATGAAATGAATAATTTATTAAATACCATAAATTTTATAATGCAAAAGGAACATAATTTTAAACTTGAACTAAAACATAAAAACAAAAAAAAATATTACATATACGAACAAGCTACAACATACTAGAATTAAAAGATTGATTCAACATCATGATAAATAAAGGTAATCTACAATAAAAAAATTTAATGCAAATATATATATATATATATATATCAAGTTATAAGATGTCAAAGTTGTCTAAGAGTATATATGTAAATATAATAAAAAATGTCAAAGTTGTCTAAGAGTTTCCAACTCTTTCAAATACACAATGATAATTAAGATCCTTGAAAAACACATTCAAAATACTGCATACAGAAGTGAACCAAGATGTCTAACAACTAGTACATGATAAACATGTTCAACTATGTCATTTTTTGCAAATATTTTAGTGGCCATTGTGTGAAAGGTACCTCTTTCTATTATAGACGAATAGCTCCATCTATTTTGTCTTCATAAACAAGGGGTATGTTACTTGTGACCTTTAAAATTTTTACATTTGCATCTCCTGTTCCTTTCAAGTTGACTCCATGTACAATAGATAGGGAGTGAATATGCCCAATGCCCACAACATCACCATCAAATAGATCCAACACCCTAACTTTATCCCCTTCTTTGAGTTTATTAATACATTTCTGCAAAAAGAAAAAAAAACACATTATATTACATATGTAATGATTACCCTTGTTTGCATAGTAAAACAACCATTACTTACTTAAATAGTACTTGCATGTGTGTTAAAATAATTGTAAAAAGAAATTTTCAAAAATAATTACAATGATACCTTATGAATGTTTAACCTTGAAAATCACCTTACCAGTCTCACATTTTTGCTGATCAAGAGGCCTGGTAGTCTAGATGATTATTATCATCCATAGGGTATAAAGTCAACTAGAAAGAGAATGGGGGAGAGGGATTAGAGTAAGCATAGATTCCAAGAACCATTCATCAATGACCTAATTTACTAAAAACCAACACTCATAGTAGTGCTTACAATGTTACTATTAGCTTCATGCTAATTAGATACAAAGACCACAAATATAAACACTACATTACCATATACACATACCAGACACATAAGGTTATGACAACACTATTACACATAAAAAAAGGTAGCTAATGTACAAAAACAAAGAATGCAATATGAGAGCACTACTACTACTGTTGCAAGGTGAAGGTGAAATACATTGGGATGTACAAAAATAGTGGCATTAAAGCTCTAAAACATAACCCCATGCATTCAACATAACCCTATTAATGATGACATATAAAAGAAGAACAAAGAACAAAATGTATTGAGGAAACATGTGATATCCATTAAGAATAGTCATTGAGGAAACAATGCAGTCTTTCTCTATGGCTTTCATAGCAGTAGTAAAGGAGTAACAAATAAGGTTGGATGTAGAGGTCACATAAATAATAGAGAAAGAGTCTTTCACTGTTAGAAAATAGTGTACGAGTATGCAAAAAGAAGTAAGGAATGATGTCCAATGAACAAGTAGTAGTGGAATGCCATGAAGTTAAAAAAATAATGATAAGCGTGGAACCAAGGAATGTAAGGAAAAGTGCAAAGACAATAAGAAACAACCATCCTATATTCTAACATTGTTTTCCATCCCAAATCACCAAAGGTTGCAGATCTATTAAGAGGGATACAAGTTTGTAACAATAAAAGGATTTAGAAGTTGTCATAATAAAATACCATTGACAAGAAGACATGACAGTGCTATGAGCAATTGAAATAATAAAGAGTATTCAACAATAGTAACCAAAGGTTTTAAAATGTTGTCTTAGAAATAGAACAAATAAGTGATTTCCATAATGTAAGAGCATGGAGAAGGTATCAATGAAAAGAACATTCAAAACAAAGATATTCTTGAAGAATCAAAGCAAAAGGGAAGTGAAGGCAGGGTTTCATGTAAAACATTATCTTTATTATGAAAGAAGGGCTATGTTTAATTTGTGCTCATTGGTTTAACAATTTGTAATGCTCACAATTATCTGCTATGAGGAGTTATGTAGCTTATGTTTTGAATCCCTTTAAGTTATCAAATGTGGGAGAAGGGGACACATATCTATAAAAGGGTCACATATTCATGTGTTTAATGTCTTTGGTGCTAGAGAATAAATTCTTTGTCTTTTCTTTGAGAAAATCCTTCATGTATTGACTACAGTGAATATCCATTTTAAGGCTTACCATCTTGCTCCACCCAAGCTCATTCCAATTGATTTCATACACATTTTCTTGAGGAAATAACACTATATCAACAAAGAAGTATATGTGAACATTTACAAAGATGGATGACTGGGGATCTGATCCATAACCATTGTTCAAGGAGTCGAGAGGGTAGTAGTGTGTCTGGAAGGAGCTGAGAGACACAGATAAAGCTCTCATATTAAGCACATGTACTTTTGTAAACAATACATATTAAGAAAGCAATTTATGACATTCAAACTAGAGAAGCTAGAATTTTCCTATTGTTGGATCTCTTTTTACTGTAATTTTTGATTGAATGCATAGTGCTTACATTGAATGAAGCATAATAATGATAATCCATATATAATTAATTTAAAATCTATGTTGATGAGTCATAGATGAGCTACATAAAACTATTGTGCATCAGATTCATATAACTGTTAAGAAATAAAAAATATTGGATGTCTTAGATAGCTGAAATGTGCTCAAATTGATGGTTCTCATTACATCTTTGAATGGATCTTACAATAGAAAGATTCAATGCAATCAATACAATGCTTTCTACTTTGCCTTAACAAATCAGAAGAGGAATATTTGACCAAATCTATGCTAAAACAACTTCCAAGGAGCTTGAAAGGAAAGCATATTCTACTACATTTAACTGGAAACATACAACTCTAATTGGTGTAAATATAACTAATTCAAATGAAATATACCATCAAAAATAAAATAACCATATTTAATTACCTGTAACCATGCATCAATCACAAAATTTAGCTGTGAAACAAGTTGACACTGCTTGTCACTCAACTTTTCAATCTGCATATTCCACAACAATAACATAAACATTAAGAAACATTGTGGATGTTAAGAAGTGACATCAACAACAACATTTCCAAAGTTCAATTTCTCTCCAACTTCCATGAAAGTGTGCCACCATATGTAAAAAAAAATTCAGCTTGAGATACCCAGTAAAAAATTAAAGTTTTGGTTTCTAAACTTCACATCCAAGTTGTTTATGTTGGTAAAATATAAAATTTTGAAAATAGGAATTACTAAACAAAGCAACAATGATGTAAGAATCAAAAATCAACCACATGCATAGATGATGAAAACATGTGTAAACATAAAATCACATATAAATATATATTGCTCTAGAGAACAGTCCAACTTTTCCTTGGAAATCCTATATAATAAACATTCTAAATCCTTAGTACAATAAACATAGATATCTTAAATACATCTATCTACAAAATTCCAAGAGATATCAGTAAATATAGTATTAAGAGTTATTTTATTTTACTTTAGAACTATTTTATTTTATTGACATACATAGAAACATTTTTCTCTTTATTTAAGAATTATCTACATTGTTCATTTTATTTTTATTTGAAACATTATTTTTTGGTAATGCAACTGTTTTAATTTTGTATGTAATGTTACATTTTACTTTTAGAAAAGTAGCCATTAATTATTTTGGTAACTATTTTATTTTGTTTTTACTTAGAAGTGTAGTAAATATTATATACTTTTATGTTAATTTTTAATAGTTTCACATTAACATTTATTTTAAAGTTCTAATGTTTTTATATTTAAAAAATAAATGTAAGCTCTAAATAAATACACTATTAGTTTTTTCTAAATATATATCAGTTGTGTTTTGGTTTTTATGTACACAATCATGACATGAGACTCCATACCCTGCTGCCATTGTAGAACACCTCACAACATAAAAACAAGGGATTTTATGTCCATGTATTGAAACTCATATGACATGTCAAGTGCAGCAAATAAAAATAATAAAATCTTGAAGGGTTATAACAGTCACAAAATACAGTGAATAATTTTTTTCGGGCCCTACAAGTAAACTTTAAGTTAAAGAAAGAAGGTATTCTTTATTAACTTAACATGGTAGTGACATTGACAAATAGAAAAGAAGTCAACAGAGGAGGCAGAGTATATGACAAAACCACAAAAAATGGTAATTATACAACTAACATCCATGACCTGACACATATCAAAGACATCTATGTTGGATCCAAATTACAAACAAATGTCTCAATGCAAGTAACAACATGTTGATGCCCATATAGCTTATCCAAAAATAGATTATTTCATTGGGCATCCATAACCAGTAACTAGATCTTGGATAGGAAAACTACCAGAGATGGGCAATGGGAACTAACTGGACTCATCCTTAATAAACCCAACCATACAAGCACCATTCATTTAAGGAAGAAAGTAGCATATGTACCTTGTTCTTTTCTGTAGGTTTTCCAGAGCCCCAAATCTAACACTAGTACTGCATCATGAGCATGTACAATGTTTGCAAAAGGTATCCACCACATATAGTAGTAACCCAGACTTGAAGGGGAGTCCCACAAAAAGATAGGTGGCAAGGTGGAAATGAAGCAATCATACACTTATGAGACAATTTTAGTCCTCACAACACTGAAGTTAGACCTAAAATCAAGTGCAGGGGATACCTCTAATTTTGAGTAGCTACATTGTATCCTCTAAAATATGAATTATCTCAGACAGTAACAAATTAACAAAAATCAATAAAAAAATTCCAAGTTACTTTAGAAAGGAACAAGATAAACTCATTATTTGTTCACTTGAGAAATTAATGACATCCAATGTAACTGATTTACTCTGGTGATCCAACATTTCTATTTTCATGAAAATGATATATGCAAATTGAGAATGTGGATATTTTCAGCTATTAAAAGCATCTCCAATTATATACAAAACCATATTTTTAGGACTTGGACTTGGACTTGACTTGGCAGCCCAAAATTTTGACTCAGACTCGAGACTCGGCATAGACTCAAGCAAAAAAAAATCCTCATAATTACACAAAAAAAAAGAATATAAATGCATTTAGATAATATAAAAGTCTAATTTGACTATCAATTTGTCAAAATTCAAACATTACACGTGTCATATGATCCTCAAACTCTCAAAATTTGATATTTCAGCCACTATGTTTGTTATGTTCAGGTGCTAAAAGAGTTTGAACTCAAGACTTGGGAGTTCAAGCCTAAGATTCGAGAGTCTTGGAGCAGGACTCGACTGAGTACTCTCTAAGACTCAGCCAGACTTGGTGCAATAGTTTGGTTGACTTGACTCAAACAACTTATTGACTCAGGACTTTGGAGAGTCTTGAAAAGCACTAGGAGATTCTTCAAACTAGCACAATAAACCAAAGTTGCATGGACACGAATACAAATATAGATATGGATATGGTATTGGATATGGATACAACCATTTTTAAGACCCCCCAATATGGATATGGTTGGATGCAACATTCATAAAAAAACACATGCACATATATTTAACACAATTTTCTAAGTTAGTAGAGGAGATTTTCATTACTTTAGAAGCAAATAAATAAAATATAAATTAAAATAATATTAATAATTAGTAAAAATAAACAATTAAATATATATTAATAAATTTTATTTAAATTTAAAGAATATATATATTTTTAAAAATATCTAATGTTTAAAGTTAAACAACATAATATATTATACAAAATTATAAACGATTAACTTTTTTAAATCTATAAAATTAAAATGACAAAAAAAATAGTAAAGTTGCACTAGAAGAAGACCCGTTGCTGAAATAGAAAAATGTTTCATTTGTCTTCCTCATTTGGTGTAGGTTTTGATTATACAAAACAAAAAATTATACAATTGAAGTTTTTTAAGATTAAGTTTAGCAAGATTCATTTTAGATTTTTTGAATATCAAATCACACAGTATCTAGCACAACTAGAAAATTAGAGTTTTTTGGGAACACATGGGTACAGTATCCAATGTGTATCCAGGCCATATTGTACCTGTATCCATACGCGCACCTAGGGAGGGGCAGGGGTGTATTCAACTACTCTGAAATAAACAGATACTGTCACCCACCACAAGGAAAAGTGTGTATATTTCTTATGAAGACATTGGTTATTCTTCCTAAATGAAGGGTGCGTGTAGATCTAGACAGCTAAGGAAATTGAAAAAAATAGACCACCGAGCAGCTCTAACCAATACATTGTACAAAGAAGGAAATACATAAAATCTAAGCAGCAATTAGACTGCTCAATTTAGACAAAAACAATAGCTGGGAAAACTCTAGAAACTATCACAAGTTTATGATTGATTTCAACTTCCAAATATGTGATCAGGGTAGCATGATTGTTTATGTTTTCTTGCATTGCATCAGTATCACAAGTTAGTGGCATTATCACACTGACAAAAAAAAAACAATGTGTCCAAAAGTCAACATTAGTGAACCTCATTTATACAAAACATGTACCCATCTTCCTAACTGCTATAATCCAATTTCAATCCTATGGAGTATTAAAATATTGAGGATATGAAAAAAAAAACTATAATAGGCAATTAGAACCAAAATCTACCCCTATTAATGGGGTGATAGTGAATCAAAGCCATGGAAAATCTTATTCACTTGGACTTACACAAGGTTATCAAGAATTTGTTGGTTGCACATAATGATGGGGTCTTGGGGTCTCTTGTGTCTATTCATGACCTCCAGGTTTTGAATTAGGAGTCGTTGATAGTTAACAAATCAATGGAAAATCTTAGTCACTTGGACCTGGACAAGGTTATCAAGCATTTTTTGATTGCACACAATCAAGAGGTTTTGGAGGTGACAATGCACCTTTACCTTTGTCTCCCTTGATGATGTTCTGCTTCAGGATGTGCAACGTGAAGAGGTCATTAATGGTGTTAAATTTTCTGCTCTAGCCTATTGTGGCAATGTGAAAGTGAGAAATTTGTAGTCCCTAAGTCAATTGTGGTCACAACTAAACATTGATCTAGAGTTACCTCTATAGGTGATGGGGCTTGTGGTTTGGCAAGCAACATCCATGGGGGGTTCTTTTGTCTTCCCTAGTATTGGGTATTTTTGGGTTCTTTCTATGTTTTGGATGATGTTGATCATCCCAACCATGGAAATATTTTTTCTTTCCCTCTTGAATATAGATGTATCATGTTTTAGTATAATTTTCAGTGGTACTTGGTTTATGTGTATTTCATCAAAAAAATCAAAACCTAAAGAACAAGACTAATAGTTATTTAAACTATAAAGGAACAAGATTCATGTGCATAATCCATCAATGCTTAATACTTGATAGTGTAGCTTTCTAGAGCTAGGAATTTACATCTACATCCTCCAATGAGCTAAAATTACTAAAATATTAGCATATGGCATGGGGTAGATGATTTCCTACAACTGCATATATCTATTACCTGTATAGCTTGCATATGTTGTAAATCTAAAAGTACCTTGGCCTTGGACTACTATGCATATAAATTGAATCAAGTGTTAGTTGATAAAAGCATCTAAGAAAACACAAAAAATAACATCAAAAAAATAAGCCATATGACATCATGAATTGAGAAAATCCCAATCAAACAGAAAATATTAGATGTTTACCGATTCATTGGTTGTACATTGCTCATAATAATGGGTGTATCTCTCCAAAGAATTTTTTGCCATCTCTCTTTTGTGCTCAGATTCATCATACTAGATATAAAAGAAAAATTATGCAACATCAGATTAACCCTTGAAATGGTATGGATGATTTATAAACTGGAAATCATATTAGTATTGATAATTAATTTATCTATATTGTGGAAAACTAAGTAAAAAATGAACAAAAGAATAAAAAAATCAATAAACATACAACTCCTTCCTGCTTTACAGTTTCATATCAATTGTAGGCATAAAAACCACTTGTTTATTCCCCATGTTTTGACCAAGCACCAAGGCATAGCCTACAACAACATCAAAATTCATATAGAATACATTAGCTAGTTTATCAGTGCTAAAAATTAGAATGTAATTCAATTGGAGTTATAACTACTTATTGAATAGCCATGAACATTGGAGAACCTTAAAAAAATCCTTGAATGCTACAGGAAAAAGAAATTTGGTATAGTATAGTTAAATATAAGGTAACTATTCTATACATAGAAACCCAAATCAGAATATAATATGAAATGAATATCAACCTTGCCAACACAACATAAACAAAATGGCCTAAATATTTTTTTAAAAAATCATTAGAAGGACTATGTGGCCATTTAATTACCAACAAAATTAAAATTTATAGGTAGGTGTACATGTAATATGCATGCAACCTTTATTTTTCTCAATTGGGTGTTTACACTTTGGACAAGGCTTTAAATTAGCAAGTATCCTGGATAAACATCAATACATTAGAATGGATCTTAGTCAAAGAAAAACATAATTCATGAAGACAGATAGCAAAGAAAAGCTTACACATAATTCTTGACAGCTATATGTCATAACTAGAAAGAGGATTTATGTAACCATCTTCAAATCTCACAACATTAACCCATTTTCCAAGCAACAAGCACTTTACAGATAGCAACTTTTAAGGTTTTTGGAGTCATATAAGTAACACATTCAACATACACAACTTGGGACTCGACTACTACTTTTTGATACAAAAATTGAAAGAACTAATAGAACTAACAAATGTCTTATATGAAAATTCATGACACAACAACCAAGAAGTGACTTGACTATTGCTTTCTGATTTAAGACTGGAGCAGTAGGATCATATCTAAATTTATGAAATATACCAAGCTAATTTCAAAAGTTGTCAAGATCCTACTGATAAAATACATTGAATCTGATAAAAAAGCATTCTTCATTGATCAATTCAAATAAAGTGAGGAACAATTGGAAAAGCTAGAATTCAAGACTAAAAGAGAACAAAAGAAAATACTCGTTTTTATTACTAGTTTGTGTTTTCTGATTTTGCACTGTTCTTTAAAATCCATTTTTCTATTGTCTCACAATCAACTAGATGATGAGCTTCCTCATAACACTGAAGATGTTTCAGTCAAAATTTTAAATTATTAAGTTTTGATCTAATGTATTAAAAAATCAAGAACAATCTACTAGAAAACAAAAACATTTACCAAAAGAACTATTTTAGAGCACAATATAACAAAATTTACATTATAACAAAAGTTGTATGAGAATTTGCAAGTAATATCATAGCACCCACTTCCAATGACAAATTCGACACCATACTCACAACCAGGAGTTGGACACCAATTGGTCTACAAGGTCATCCAAAATATAATTTTTAATAAAATCACTTATTTCATCCTCTCTGCCAATCCCAAAATATACTTAGAATAAAGAATTTTCTAAACTAACAAACAAGCAAATATCTAGCACAAGAGGAAAAGATAAACTATCTACATGTGTTCATTTACAACAACCAGTCATATGAGATTATGGAAAATAAGCATGATCAATTAAATTATCATTATTATCCCAAACCAGGAAAAATGGAGTGCTCTCCCTAAAGATTACTAAGACAAGAATAGGGTATTTACCTAAAATTTATTCAAAATATGCAACAAAAAACAAGTTAGTTGTTCTGCAAACAAACTCAAAAGGAATTGTCAAACTAGGTAAGAATCATGTTTAAGAAAATTTAACTTCTTCAAGATGAAGAAGTGAATAATCAAACCTTTCTATTGTCTTCAACGTATGATCTAAGTAGGTATCATGTATATTTTTCTCTATCTTCATCAGAGACTAGAGAAAGCACCATATTCTCATCAACAATAGCACCACATGATGGGACTAGACACCGTAAAGAAAGACATCTAGGTCCATCATTTATAGAAGTTTGAATATAGCCTACAAAGTACAATCAATCATGTTGAGAATACGACATGCAGGGCAATTGCTTACTAATAAATAAAAAGTATTCCCTGCACATCAAAATTACTAGATTCAAAACATTTTATCCAAATATGGAAGTGTTAAATGATATTTGGAATTGAAATGAACATAATTCCCAACATGAAAGGAAGGTTAAAGCTATAACATAAAATTCCAGAAAAAATACATAAGCATTGATCTCTTTTTTCCAAAAATACCATCTAATTTTACAAACATACAAAATCTTTTGCCACTTTGAAACTTGTCAATGGACTCAAACCAAGCAAGTTCCAGTACCAAGAATGGACTAAAATGGCAACAATAGACACTGCATGATGTTTTTTAGGTAGTGGGACATCTTTGGACTGGGCTCAGACAAACAAGAAAATCTAGAACCAAATAAGTACAAAAATTCCTATGTTATCTAGAAAACATCTCAATGTAGCTAAGATTTGTACTAAATGTCACTGAAATATAACATATGCTTTCAGCCTTTATTTTTATTTTGTCCAAAACAAACTACACTCATCTACACATTTTTCAAATCAGCTAGTGAATATCAATGAAGCTAAAGTGTGCATTAAATAGCACAACAAGTCTACAAAAAACAACTAAATTTATGTTTAATTTTCCTAGTCTTAAGAACAAGCTAATAAATTGTGCAACCACAATCTACATTCACAAAAATTGCTAATTAATACCTAATAATTCAGTCTTCAGAATTTATTTGATTCAACTAGAAAAAATATAATTAATATGTAAGGCTTATACTAACCTATCCAACATCCATTAGAGAAATGATGGCCACAAACAACTGCCTTCATTATGTCATTAGAGTACATGTCAAAGAAAATCCCACATTGCAACTGCTAGTAAAGGAAAATAATTAAGATCATTGATAGAGAACAGCCAATCCTTATAGTAATTTAGTGACATTACAATATGGAACCCAAATGTCAAATGCAATTGCAATAGCTTGTCAGAGGTAAGATAATCCACCACTAGTAACTTACCTCCTCTGTGTCTGGTCTAACCTCTATAGTTGGATTTTCCAATAGCCCTACCTCTCTCCTCACTTTCTCCTCATCTACAAACTATTCAACATTCACCTTATTAACACTCCTGCAGAATATGATACAATTTATTTGCGGATTAGCATGCCACCAAGCATAAGCCATGAGATGGATTAAGACAATAATCATGGGAAACAACCAATCAATCATGCACATAAATAAAAATGAGACTAAGAAAGCAAGATGGATGGAAACTAGACAAGACAATCATACAAAGAAGGAAATGAGAATTCCCATGTAACACAATGAAAAATAATAATTGAGAGATTTCAAGAAAGAATAAAGCATAATAATTCCCATGTACATGCAAAACATACGCTCCTCAAGACCTCATTGGTTCTAAATATCAACCTTGAAATTGCAAGCTAGTATACATATCACCAATGGTATCAAATTGTTATATTCCTACAAAGACCATATTCAGCAACAAGCCAATCATCACAATAGTCATGTTCTAAGGAAATATCTTGTCAGAGTATGCATAATTATAAGACAATACATAGAGGGAAAATAGTTGCAAATGATCACTATTATATCAAAGCATATGAGTGTCAAAGGATCATAGCAATATGGAGATAATAGCAGTTGTTATGAATTCCATGTGACCCAATATCATGCACAAAAAAGATGTAAAAGACCATGGAATATAGTGAAAATGGGTCAAATTCAATGAGATTCATTGAATGTCAAAGAGCATTATCATTATATCAGTGAAAGCACAAGATTGTAATAGCAATGAAGCAATGGAAAGCAAGAAAAGTGATATGCAACATCAGGATTAGTGTCATAAAGGATGAAGATCAGCTTACCATGTAATAGTAACACAATGGAGGGTCTAAAACTAGTGCCATTTATGTCACAAAGGGATAATGGCTATTGAAGCCTAATAATAGTGATTTTCAATGAACACCTTGGACAATTAATAAGATTTCTTTTCTAGTTTCTAGACTAAGTATTGTAACTTAGTTTTTTCAGAAGAATAGGCATTTGTAAAACTTAATTCAAGAAGAAAAAATATCATTCTCAGACTTGCACTTAGTTTTGTACCTTTATCAATATAAGTTATATTTTTACCTTTAAAAAAAAAACATATTTGAGATAATTCGTTGAATTGAGAATACATTGCTTCCACCCGGAATACAAAAAAGTAGATTGACAAGGTTTTCTAAAATTACAACTGCAAGTTAGAAATGTTATATATTCCACATTCCCATAAGCATGTGTAGTATAATCTATACAAACTATTTTTTTTCAGTCTAAAACTGATAGGTTCCCATGGATTATCATACTTTCCATGCTTTTACTTTGTTGTAGATATGTTATTGCCCTACTCTTTTGAGCACTGCAGGGCCTCTAGAATTGATCTATGTCAATTGTCTATTGCCATTAGGTATCATAACATACTTAGCTCTTAAATGTTGGGTTGGATATGTATTTGGGTACATACTAAATACCAACTTGTTCGGTACATTTGATCTCAATGGCTTCATAAATTAAAATGACACAATAGATGCCAACATAGATGAGAAAACCTTGATAGTTACCAAGGTTATATGTACTCAAGTTTAGGTATAGGAATTTGGTTGGGAGTCACAAAAATTTGGAGAAACTAGGAGCCTCATGAAAATGCCATTTTTCTTTAAAGATGATATGTAACATACCTTATTTGAAATGTGTTGTTGCTTGTAGTCATGAAATTTTACAAATTGAAACAAAATTTATAGGAAAGTGGGAGATTTTATAAGAATAAGAAAGAGAAAGGAATACCGGTGAATGTCAATAACAAAGTGGAGACAATGAATGATGAAATTATACTCTGCTGTGAATAAGCATGCCATGGTTTGAGATGTGTTTGTTATGGACTATCCTTGAAAATTATGGCCAAGATCCTAATACTGAGCACATTTAGGTTTTAACATTAAGGCATCCTTTACCTACAGATTTTGTTGCTTTCCCTGCCACTATTTTTTTCAACTCCTCCAAACTCTTCCTCACTAGTTTTGACCTTTCACTTCTCTAATTTGGCGAGTTGCAGCCTAAAAATAAGGTTTCGATGAGGGTTTTAGAATCCCTGAGAACAATGGATTTCCCAACCCCCATTCGACATTCAGTGTGTTTATTAAAATGAAAATTATGGCCAAGATTTTCCAGCCCACTGTGCCTGGCCATTAGGGTACAAAATTAAATAAATAGATATTATTAAATATATTATATAATATTATATAATATTATAATATTATATTATTATATAATATTAAATACATTATATTATTATATAATATTAAATACATTATAATATAAATATAATATTATAATATTAATAACATATTATTACTGTATTATATTATAATACCACCCACTCCCTCAATTCAATTTTTTTTGTTAATTATCCACTTTAATTGAGAATTTAGTCATCTTTATCAAACTGGCTTCAAATCATAGTTAAAAACATTAATGATTCATTAATATAATGAGTAATCAAAGTTAAAGAATGTAAATGTTAATTTTTTTTATAAAATATGTGAAGGCCTTAAGATTGCGTGGCAATGCCTTTCACACAATAGATATTTTTGGTGATCCAAGCAACCTAGGCGCCCAAATGGCCCACTTAGGTAGGGGTCCCATGAGGGGGGCTTAAGCTCTATGGATTATGATCAAATTCGAAAGAAAAAAGAATAGAGGAGAAATAATCATTTATTTAGTCAATTTTATTTGACTGATATTAGTAATTTATTTAGTCATTTTTATTTATCTGATATTAGTCATTTATCTAGTCATTTAGTTGTGATTTTACCCAATGACCAAATTAGTCACTTATAGATGACCAAATTAGTCATTTATTTGCATGATTCTACTAGTTAGTCACTTGACTAAAATTTTTAGTCACATGACTAAAATTTTAAGTCACATAGTCATTTATTTGCCAAATTCTACAAGTGTGTGTGTGTGTGTGTATATATATATATACTAAAAAGAAGTGGTAGTTAGCATGTGAGGCCATTTTAAATAATTAATTTTATTTAAAATGAGGGAAATGTCAAATAAGGCAATTAAATAATTAAAGATAATTATTTAAGTTAGAGAATGGGCCCAATAATTAAATAAATTAATAAATATATTTAATTATAAGAAGAGTTAAGAATTAGTGACATATTAAATAAATAAATAAGATATATTTGTTTAATAATCAGGAAGACATAATGAATAAAGATAATTAAATAAATTAAGAAATTTATTTAATTATAGGAAGACTTTAGACAATTAGTGACGTATTGAATAAATAAATAAAGTGCACTAGCTAGGAAACATATGATCCTAAGAAATACACTAAAGAAGAGCTATTTGGCATCTTGACTGCATTTGAGATGAGAAAGTTTGGAAAGAAAAAGGAAAAGACAAAAACAACATTTAAAGCAACAAAGATTGAAGATGATTTGGATAGTGATGGTTCAAATGAATTGGAAGGGAAGAAAACTTTACAAGGAAGTTGAAGAAAGGTACTGTAAATATAAAGATATGTTTCCCTTTAAATGTTTCAGTTGTGGTAATATTTTTCATTATGCTTCAAGATGTCCAAATAGAACTATACATAAGAAGAATAGAGATAATAAAGATAAAAAGGATAAGATATACAAAAAGTTGTACTATGTTGGAGAAGAAGCTAGAATCTCTGATGATGAATCTAATTATGAGAATGATGATAGTGAATGCTTGTTCTTAGCTTTGGAGAGCAAATATGTGTCTTCTAACTCTAGAAAATGTGCAAGAAAAAGTGATTCAGAGAACAAGAAGGATGAGATGGAAGGTAATTTGGTCACCACATTTCATACTAGAAAGGATGAAAACTATTGGGTGATTGATAGTGGATGTTCTAATCACATGACCAGAGATAAAAGTAAGTTTACTAAACTTGAAATGTATGATGGTGGTTTGTTCATGTTTGGTGATGATTCAGGAGAAAAGATTGTTGGGAAAGGTACAATTAGTTTTCATGGAATACACAACACTAATGATGTATATTATGTAAAGGGTTTAAGGAATAACGTTTTGAGTGTTGGTTAGATGTGTAGAAAAGGTTTTAAACTTGTGTTTAGGATAATACCTGTGAGCTCAGAAAAGGATTCAGAGCTATGGTTGTTGTAGGAAGGATAACTCAAGGAAACATCTATTAGCTTAAGGGTGTTGATGGTCAGTTCCTTGTATCTCAGGTTAATGGAAGTTGGTTGTGGCATTGAAGAATGGGACATGCAAACTTTGATAATCTGGGTAAGATCAATTCAAGAGATGTTGTTAGAGGTCTACCTAAAATTATACAGCCTGCTAATACAATTTACAAAAGTTGTCAGTTACAGAAACAAACAAGATGCATTTTCAAAGGAAAAGAGAAAACTAATACTAGAATGTTGGAATTAATTCATACAGACCTCTATGGCCCTACTAGAACAAGAAGCCTAAATGGTGATAGGTATTTCATTCTCCTTATTGATGATTATTCTTGAATGACATGGGTTGCTTTTCTTAAAGAAAAGATTTAGGCTATGGATAGGTTTAAAGTATTCAAAGATAGAGTGGAAAATTAAGTGAATCTAAGAATCAAATGTTTGAGATATGATAGAGGTGGAGAATTCACTTCTAGTGAGTTTAATGCATTTTGTGAAGAGCATGGCATAAAGAGACACTTTTCTGCTCCAAGAACCCCTCAGTAGAATGAAGTGGTTGAGAGAAAGAACCGAATTGTATAGGAAGTTGCAAGAACCATGATGAAAGAAGAAAATGTACCTGATGTGTACTAGAGAGAAGCAATACACACTACTATTTATGTTCTTAACAAAGTTTAGATCAAAGGAAACAACACAAAAACTCCTTATGAGTTTTAGACTGGTAAGGATCCTATTGTGAAATACTTTAAGGTGTTTGGAAGCAGATGTTACATTAAAAGAGATGATGAAAATATTGGGAAGTTTGATGCTATATGTGATGAAGGGATTTTCCTTGGATATTCAACTACCAACAAAGAATATAGATGCTTTAATAAAAGATTGAGGAAGATTGTTGAGAGTGCTAATGTGAAATTTGATGAGGACAAGCATAGACTCATTGAGATAAGTGAAGTTGAACCTGATGATCCTATCTGTGGACAAATACCTGAAGAGAATAGGGAGGAAGAAGAAGAAGAAAAAATTGAAGAAGAAGAAACTCTGGAACCTGTTGTTAAGAATCCTAAGTATGTCTAGAAGAATCATCCGGAAGAAAAAATAATTGGAGATAAGAGTGAAGGTGTGAAGACAAGAAGTAAAGTAGCAATTGAAGTTAATATGTGCTTACTTTCTAAAATAGAACCTAAGTTTGTATGTGAAGCATGTGAAGATGGAAGTTTGGCTAGAGCTATGAAAGAAGAGTTCCAACAAATAAAGAAGAATCAGACATGGGAATTGGTTCCTAGACCTGTGAATAAGAATGCAATTGGTTCAACCAGTATTGGCATGGTGTGATGGTTTATAGGTGGCATTGTTATTCTTGCCACCAAGGTTCAAACCCCATTGGGGTGGTATTTTTGAATGGTTGTATCCCGTTCATAGCTCTGGTCAAAAGTGTTTACCCCTTGAATAAAAAAAAAGAATTCAGTTGGTTCAAAGTGGGTGTTTAGGAATAAATTGAATGAAAATGGTGAAGTTATAAGAAACAAATAATGACTTGTATGCAAGGGATACTCACAAGTTGAAGGAATAGACTTTGAAGAGACATTTTCCCCAGTGGCAAGAATGGAAGCTATTAGGATGTTTTTGGAATATTTTTCCCACAAGGATTTCAAAGTATATCAGATGGATGTCAAGTCTGCATTTCTGAATGGTGAATTGGAAGAAGTATACATGGAACAACCTGAAGGATTTTAGCAATCAGACAAACTAGATATGGTTTTTAAATTAAAGAATGCATTGTATGGATTAAAACAAGCTCCCAAATCATGGTATGCAAGATTCGATAGATACTTGACACAACAAGGATTCAACAAAGGCTTTGCTGACAACAATCTCTACTTCAAAGTGCAAGGTAACAAAATGTTGATAGTAGTAGTATATGCTGATGATATCACCTATAGAGGAAATGAAAATTGTGTAAGATATTTGCAAAGGAAATGCAAAAATAATTTGAAATGTCCATGATCGGTGAGTTGAATTTCTTTCTTGGTCTTCAAGTAAATCAAACTAATAAAGTGATATTCATTTCACAATATAAGTATGCGAAAGTTTTGTTGAAGAAGTTTGGAATGGATGAATCCAAATTGGTTAGTACTCCTATAGTGACTGGATGTAAGTTGAGTAAAGATGATGAATCTGCTAAAGTTGATCAAAGAAAGTATAGATCTATGATTGGTGGACTGTTGTATCTTACTGCTACTAGACCGGATATTATACATGTAGTATGTTTAGTTGCCAGATTTCAAGTAGATCTTCAAGAGGCACATGTTACAACTATAAATAGGATAGTAAGATATCTTAAAGGTACATTAGATTATGGCTTATGGTATCCTTTGGATGTTGATTTCACTTTGAGTGCCTATATCGATGCATATTGGGATGGTTGTGTGGATGATTGGAAGAGTACCAGTGGAGGTGCTTTCTTTCTTGGTGGAAGATTGGTTTCTTGGTTGAGTAAGAAATAGGACTCAGTTTCTTTATCCATTGCAGAAGTAGAGTATATTGTTACAACATCCTACTACACACAGGTTTTGTGGATGAAGAAAAGTTTGAAAGATATTAGAGTGGTATGTGTTGATCCTATTCCTATTTTCTGTGACAATAAAAGTGCTATAAAAATTTCAAAGAATCCAGTAATGCATTCAAGAACATAACATATATCTATCAGATATAATTTCCTAAGAGAGAAGGTGTTGGAGAATAAAGCTAGGCTGGAGTATGTGTTAATAAAGGAACAAATTGTAGATATATTCACTAAGGCTCTTCTGAAGGATACGTTTTATTATCTTAGGGAGAGGTTGGGGGTTATTGGCCCTCCAAACTAGGTGCACATGGAGGTGCATTAGTCTAGTAGATTCATAGCTTCTTCATTTATTTAGACTGATGAATGGGTCTAGTCCACAGGGGGAGTAGAAAGTTTTCATTATTGCAATATGAGTTGAATGGGTGCACTCCTAAGGGGAATTAATTAGAGCTTTTGATATTTTTCATTGATGTCAAAGGGGGAGAGAGATTCATGTGAAAAATAGTAAAATAGAAAGTGAAAAGGTGTTCTCCTAGAATATTGTGCAGGTTGTTTAAAACATAATGTGGTCTTTGATGGTTTTTCACATAATGTGTTGCCATCAATGAAAAAGGGGGAGATTGTTGCAAGTATGAGCAAGTTTGGTGGTGTTGTCATTAATATTTTCATTGATGTCAACATAGTTCAGTATGTTAGAAATTGTGCATTTATAGTTGAGATACAGTTCAAATGTTGTGAGTACATGGAGCTATCCTTATGATGTTGCAAATGTGCTGAAATGATGGGTTACCAAGTTCTTTTGAGAAAATTAATAGAGTGAATTCAGAGTTATGTATTTTTTCAGAACATGATTTTCTATGTGCTCCACCTTTATCCTATGTTGATCCTATGCTCGTGTGGATCTGAAGGACCTCCTGATTTGTGGTTGTTGGTTTGACGAAAGATGAAAGTTGTGTGAACTAGTGTGTGAACTATTTTTGGTAGAGGTGGTTATCTGTGGACTGGGAGAAATTTTTTTCTCCACAATCCTTAGTTGTTATTTTTTAGGTCTTGTGGATTTGGAATATGTCTAGTAATAAGTTCTCTAGGTTATGGCAGAAATGTTTATGTTTTGGTGCTCTAGAAGATAAGCTTTAGAGTTGTTGTGTGGGATTGCATAGTCTGAATGGACAGTTGGAAAGAGTTCTGTGTTCAAAGGTTGTTACACCTACTTCTAATGTATCTGGAAGTATCTAAGATGTGTTCTCTTGCATAATGAAGCATGTTACGTCATTTTCATGCTATCTTCTTGTTGGAAAGCATGTACTTCAATGTTTATTTGTGTTTTCATTAGGTTTGGACAACCTAGTGTTTACACTTCATATGAAGAATTTAAAATTTAATTAAGGAAGCATATGGTTAATTCGATATGTTTCTTTTGGTTTTGGTTAAGTGTTTAATTGGTCCACTCTCATTCCTTTCCACTGCGGGAATGTTGAGTTGCCAACCTAGTTTGAATTTATGAAATGAAGTGTATGTGGCCGACCTTAGAGAAAGTTTCTAAGGTTGAAGATGGTATAAATGCAAGTAAAGTTGTGAAGGATTAAAAACATAGAAAGTAATGAAGTAAGCCACAATTGATGAGAAAAGTTGTGCAAAAATAAGTTAAGGCAACAATAATTCATTGTGTTAGATTTCTGAAAGGAGTGAGCTAAAGGTTTCTGCAATCTTTTGATCAAGCTTGTGGATGTGTGTAAGTTGTTGTTGGCCTCCTATAATGATTTTAATAACTAAGCCTTTACAACCATGAATCAAAGATTGGACATCTAACCTAAATAGCTATCTCAATGATCATGAATGTGCATTTAACTTGTCAACCTAGGGATGTGAACTTGAAATGGGTCAGCACATTATGTGCACTAGGAACTCAAAGTAGCCATTGCATTCTACAACTAAGAAACATAATAGTGAAAGTAAATTGCTTGAAAGGGAAAGAGACAAATACTGAATATCAATCAAAGACTATGCTAAGGTGAAATGCATAACATGAATAAATATATGAGCAATGAGCATGACACTACTCTATCTGCTTTGGCTGCAGGAACAGTCACATAATAGAATTCTAGTGGCTATAGGAATAGTCAATGTCAAATTTCTAACTAAGTACTAAACAAAAAGTAATACTAAACTAATGCTAAACTAATAAGACAAATTACTCACCAAGTGACCCCCCTTGGACAAGTATCCACTAAACTAATAAAAAATCAAGTGCTTGAACTCAAAACTTTATTTTATTCACTATAAATCATGCATACAAGAGAGTAATGTATTTGTATCACTAGAATTGGAGAATGGGAGTACAATATCAAATCGTGCAACTCTAAAGAAGGATAATCAAATCATTGTTTATAATACAGCTAAATAAGGCAGTCAACTCCATGACTAGGAGGATGCCATCTAGGGAAAATAGGGAAAAATGGAGTGATGATGGTTACACATGCATGGAATCTGGTCAGACATGCAAGTCCAGACACATATCCAGCACAATAGCAACACCCATGCATGCTTAATCATTAAGGTCCACCAAAAGGTGGTTACGTTTAGTTGCATGAAGAATATTTTTTTGTCGGCTTCCTTTGACTTGGAGCAATTCCTTAGTTGGACATTATGGTGCATGCCTAGCTAGCAGTGTCTTCCTCAACTTGGCGTATTAAATCTGCATGGGAAGGTTAGTACACATAATAACTACACATCTATAACCACTTGAAGAATCATTCATTAATCACATGCAAAATCAATATAGTTAACCCACATAATATGCCAAATATGATTAAAGCTTTCAGAGATAGGATAATGTCAAATGTCAATGGCTTGAGGGAAACATTTTGCAAATACCAACATTTAATCATCAAAGTTCATGACACCAGCCAGTAAATAGACTATAGATTCGACCCAAAACTAGACCAAACACTAGGTTCATCACTCACCCCAACCTAACATTTTTCTAGTCCTCCAACAAGGGAAGAGTTGTTCTATTGCTTGGTCAAGGCTCTAAAATTTGCAACTGAGAGATGTCCAACATCAGTGGCTGCAATGTGTGAATCAGGATCCCAATAGAATCCTCCCAATCTGTCAAACCTGTTCCATATTCGTCTCTCTGCAGCAATGTCAAATTGGTAAATTATGAATTTAGGCACAAGCCACATAAGAATGGGTGGCTGGAAAGTCAGGGGAAGCCAAAGTCGCCCCCTTGTTCTCCCAATCTCAATATACCTATCAATTATTTTTCGTGTTGTAGTAGAATTGTGGATGGAATGAGGCTCATCCTATTTTAGCTCATCAGTCAAACTATTCCATCTTTGTGACAAACATCTCCTCATGGTTTCCTCCTTTGCTACTATCTTTACCTCATACTCACTGTAAAACACCTCAATCCAAGGCATAATCCTATTGCCATAACTTGGTCTAAGCAACATTCTATGCCATTCTCTGTAAATATCCCTTGGGTTGCTTGATTCAGCTCTAATAGGTAGAGGGATATCAGACACCAATTGCTTATAAGCACCATGTTGTTGTCCCCAACTAATCTCATTTTGTACTAAGACATGAATGCTCTCAATTGAACATCCCCAACATACAACAACAAATTCCAATCGTGGTCTTTTGTTATAGCATAATTATGCAAATAAAATTCACATAGCAAATTCTTCATTTCAGGGGATGCAATCCTATAAGCATTGAAAAATTACATAAGGGTATCAATAGAAGGATTCAAACCTGCGGAAATTCTTGACATCTTAAAAGAGAGATACTTATCTTTCAGGAGTAGATCATAGACCCCTAGAGGGGTCCTACATTCTAGAATCTTTGGTGCCAAAGCTGCCATATCATCCACCCTCCACTTCAGGGTGGCAATTTCGGCATTTTTATCCTCAATCTCTTCATCCTTCTTTTGAATTTCCTCCTTCAATTCCAATTTTTCCTTTTTCCATTCTTCCTTCCTTCTTTGTATTTCTTTCAATAAATTCAAAATTGTTGCATGTACTCTAAAACCAGGAGGATTATGAATGCCTACCAGTCTTTTTGTTGATGGCAGCTCCTGATAAGGAACTATCTGCATGGACTCAAACTATCCAGTTATCTCTGGCTGCAAGGGTGTTGTTTCTTCTTCCTTTTGCTATAGGGACTCTTTTTCTTTTTGTGGCTATAGGAACTCTTGCTCTAGTTCTGGTTGTTGCTTCGAGACTTCTTATTGCAGGATCTCTTGCTCATGCTGCAGGAAGTCCTGATTTTCCTCCAATTCTTTTGCAATGTTAGCAAGATCAGCCAGTGTTATATTTTTCTCTCCTAAATATGTCTTCTTCTTCTTCAACATTCTCCTACTCCATTAGAGCTTCAGGGTCCTCATGTGAGGTCTCACCAGGTTTAGGGCTTTCCTATGGAGGCGTACCAATTGCAAGCCCAACTAGTCTTGATTTCCTGGGAGGTCTCTCACATTTTCCTTTGGCTGTAGGATGAATCATATCAGTCTTCCTCTTCTTAGAACTTGGCACTTTTCTTTCTACAGGCTGTGTCTTAACCTTCCCTTTTCTCATTTCTACCTCTCTTTATTGTTCCCTAGTTTTCATCAGGGTTTCAAGTGGGATGTCATCATCAGAATTTGAGGAAGAGCTTTCTTTTTCCTAGAGCTCTATTCCAGAAGAACTAATTTCTATGGTTTCTTCAGCTGGAGGAGGATTCATGCTAGAGCCAACACCAGAGGTTGACGCACTAGGAATGGCTTCAGTCATGCTTACTCTCCTGCTAGACCTACAAGACTAAGGAAAATCCCTATGTTGCAAGTGCTCAGGTCTAATTTGATCAACATTTATAAACTCTTCCAGAGTCATCCTAGATACATTATGTAGAGACTTTTCAACTAAAAATTTAATCAAGCAATGGTGGGAAATAGAATTATCCCTACCTTTTTGGGTCTCGGATGCCATAATTAAGAGAAGATTGTACAACACGTTGGGAACATTCATCCTCCTTCCATGCCTCATGTGATTCAAAATCTTGAAGTGGACATAATGCAAGTTTGACTATCGACCCTCACAAGTGATGCATTTGATAACATACACAACTATCTACTTTCATGGCAATAGTAGAGACATTCTCTTTGCACCATGTTTGTCTATGCTCAATGGGGGGTCATTTGGCTCTATAAACTCAGCCCTAGCTAATCTAGCATCTCTGGAAGCAGGGTAGTTTTCACCATCAGTTGGTAACCCTGTGACCTCTACAATTCTTTCCTTAGTTTCAACAACTTCCAACCCTTTTACTGTGACTTTTCCTTCTGAAAATTTCTAGGAAAATTCGAGGGCAATGCTTTCATCAATACCATCCAACTTCAAGAAGTAATCTAACCATCCACAATTTCTAAATTTTTCTAGGCACTATGCATCCTATAGTAAAATATCATGCACCATGGGTTCATTTCAAATTATCCCACCTCCCATTGTCTACAATCAAACAAATGCTCTGCAACTTCTTTCTTGTAATTCCCATCTAAAAATCAAATGCACTTTCCTGCAATATCTGCTAAATTCCTGTACCAACTTGCTAAATTTCTAGTGTCAATGTCCACTGAATTTCCTTTCATTTATTTTACCTTCTTTCTTGCAACTCAAGATTATGACAGGGAAATAAAGGCAAGAAAAGGAGTGATAAAGGGAAATTATGATAGGAAGAAATGGCAGTTGCAGTTATTGTCACTTCACACATGCAAGCCATCCTCTCACTCAGATTTCAAATCAGCTCATTTTAAAATTTCTGATGCAACCTAATATGATTTGACATATGGGCAATAAATTCATAAAATATTTGCATCTTTTTCTTTCCCCTCCCCCTAACCTAAATTTGGACATGTGTCCGCACATGTGAGATGGGAGTGGTGATTGACAGGTAATAATGAAATTTATGTGAATATTTATACTAATGTATAGTGATTAAATGAAAAAACTTAAAAGATTATTAGAGATAGCAATTAATGCACACATACCTAAATGTGTGGATAATTTGTTGCAAAGATCGTGAATAAAGTAATGCTCACCTTTTTTGGAGAATAAATTGAGCAATAAATGAAGTGATGGAAGAGAGAGAAAGGTGGTAATGGATGGGTGGATGGGAAGATGGATGAAGAAATGGACTTCCACATAAGTGAAATTCTTTATTATGAAAAGTACATACCTTAATTAGCCAGAAGGAGGGACACTAAGTCCACTTCCTTCAGCTTCAGGAACCTCTAGTGCTAAATGCTGGATGAATTGATGTAGGAACTCTTCTTTGGAAGTTGGCTTGTGGTATAATCTAAGGCGATGACCATTGACAAGTAATTTGAATCTAACAGGGTCAATGGTAGTAAATTGAACAACTCCATTAGGAAAGACCTCAACAACTTCATATGGTCCTAGCCACCTTGTCTGCAATTTCCCTGCATTGTCTTGGTATCTTGAGTCATAAAGCAAAGCCCAATCTCTTGGTTTGAATTTCTTGTCCCTGATAAATTTTTCATGCCACTTGGTCCTCTGATTCTGCACTACTTTTGTATGCTACAGGGCTACTCTTCCTATCTCATCCCAAGCATTTAGTTGCATAATTCTTTCTCTTTGTGCCTCAAAAATATTCATCCCCAAATATACTACAGTTCCCAGAGTCCTATGTTCAAATTCAACTAGCATCATAGTTGTCTTTCCATATAGAAACTCAAATGGTGTGAAGCCTATAGTTGTTTTCCAGGTTCTCCTATAGGCCCAAACAACCTTTGTTAATCTATTTTCCCAATCCTTTCTATGGACAACTACTATTTTAGTTAGAATGGCTTCAATTTCTCTATTGGTCACCTCAACTTGGCCATTAGCCTAAGGGTGATAAGGAGTTGAATTCTTGTACCTTATATTGTACTCATTCACTAGTGTTGTTACCAAATTTTCACTACAACTCAATTGGTGGAGCTAGTTAAATTTTGTTATATCTTAAAGAGAAAATACAGTTATTTTTGCATGCACTTAAGTGTTGTTTGCACTGTATTTATCAAATACTAGTTGTGCAAGTGCTTTGAGAAGAAAGGGTTTTGGAAATATTGCTCAATACTTTACAAACCAAATGGAGTACAAAACTAAATATACAAATGATTAAGCATATCAATTGCTTTCATTTATTTCATGATGCTATTCACAATACATAATTTCATTTGATTGTAAGAATACAAACGATGGTACAAATTTGCATTTTGATGCATTTATTTTAGAATGGAAATTAAAGAAGAAACTAAAGGATCCACACAAGCCATGGTTTTAGCTGATTCCATTCATTTAGAAAATTAAATACTACAACTGAAGGTAAAAAGAAGAAGAAAGTAGAAAGCAGAAGACATATCCATCATTTCTTGATTCTTGATCTTCGGTTGAGACGCTTGCTGCTTGATCCGTCCTGCTTTTGATCCCAAGTACACCTTCAAAAAATGGGAAAGTCCTGTTAGAGCTTCGGATATGAGTTATACTATATGCTCTACCAATAGAAATATATTTCACTCCTTGAAATGAATAGAATCAACTAAAAGAAAAGTGTAGAAGCAAGAGCTGGAAGTGTAAACATCATAATAATATATTGTTTTTTATGCTAACATTGTTTGTTTCCTTGTGCAGGTATAGGAAAAGCCTTGTACTTGATCATCTTATGAAGACATAAAGCATGTGGAGTAAAATGGGATCCCACAAGGGTAGAGCTCGGCATGAATCCCCTTAAACTTTCAAGTGGGTTGAGAAAGGAAAAGTACAATTATCATGCTCATCTGAGCTATTCAACTGAAGGAGTAAAACAAAATTTCAGTCATCAAAGCAACAAGTGCACTGTTCATTCATAACAATCAAGTATGAATAATGCAATGAGAGTTACCAATTGACAATGAACTTGATGGATTCAATTAAACTAAAATACATCTTTTAAATACTTTCAAATTAATTACATTTTTTTGCCACTAGTTTTTTTTCATGATTGTTTCACGTTGTTCCATAATATTTTGTTCTGTTACAAGTTTTCATGCTCATAATGTAATAGTGAATAGGTATACATATTGCCTCAAATTTAATTTTAGTTGTAGCTACTCAGAGGAATGTAAAAAATGTATGAAAGTTCAAGGAAAAGTGCTTCCATTAGGCAACTAAAAGCACTAGGTGGTCTTAAGAGAGAATGTAGGCCATGGAGCCATAATGACTGAATGCAAGTGTTGCATTAAAGGAAGTTGATATATCATTTTTTAAATGTTTTAAGTAGAACAAATGCATAGAACAAACTTTTATTAATGGAACATAAAAATGCATGAAGAGTGCCAGATAAAATACATTAACTCATCAAGAATATGCAAGAAGAGTGCAGAGTGAAGGGAGCATTTCTGGGTATGTATAGGTGGTCAACATCATGAAACAAAGAGGTACATGGTTTGTTTAAGGCCTATCACATCATTCTGGATTTTTCTTTGCATATGATCAGAATCAAAGAGGTGTGTGGTTTGGACCAAGATCAGAGTAAATAGAGGCTATTTTTCATAAAATGAACAAACAGAGCAAAGAAACACATGTTTCACAGGGTGTCAATTAGAGTAACCAACCCTTTCAAAGACAAATCAAATGGATGTTGTTCGCTGCAAATAGCGAAGAACAATCAAGATGTGGTTTTCTTTTCAAAACACAGAGGGGTTTCTTTCATTATTAATTTTTACAAACACCCATATGATGTGTTCATCTCAAATATAGATTTTTCTTTCACGTTTCAGAAAACCCATTTGAAGGTTATCATAGAGAACTAAAGTAAGTGAATTTCTTTAAGAAAAAGGAGATTACCCACATGTGGTTTTCATTAAAATTCATACCCACATTGGGTTTTTAACATAAGTGTAGTTCATGCTTGAAATGCAGAATACCCATATGAGGGTTTGTGATCAAAGTGCAGATTTCTTCATATTATAGCATATCCATGTTGGGTTTTGATCATAAAATGAAAAAGTAGGTGATTCTTCATTATTTTTAGAATACCCATGTGGGGTTTTGTTAAAATGAAAAATTTATATAATGCTCTCATGGGTCGAGCTCGAGTTTTGGAGAGATCTAAAATAGACATTATTTCTTCAAAATACAATATACCCGCATGAGGTTTTTGTTTCAAAAATAGAAAAGAGGTACAATGCTATCATGGGTCAAGCCCAGAGAGGTTCTAGAATTCCTAGTTTGTGCATGAATGGTTGTGGCTTGGAGGAGTTTTTCTCTTAAAATGGTCTATCATTTCATAGAAGAAGAAAAGCCCATTTTAGTTTTCCATCAGATCTAAAAAATACCTAAAGCAAAATACAAATACACTATAGGAAATTCTTTAAATAATTCTATAATCAAGAGTGTACATGGCACGGCCTGTGTGATGGCCAACAAATTTACAAATAGAAATCATCCAATGCAGAAATATAAAGCTTTCTTTTGAGTGGGTAGCAAACACAGAGATAGAGCTTACCATTCGTGCCTGTAGAAGACCAAGCAAGATAGCGGCCAAGCTCTCATAGAGCTTCAACTCATAGCTTGAGCTCACCCTCATGGCGACCAACGAGAAGGTAAATACAAAATGAAAAAAGATGCATTAGAAAAATATATTATAGCCGCGGCTAGTGAGGCCTTTATTCTCATCAAAGAATCCAAGGAATGAATAAAAGAAAATAAAGCTTACCATGATTTGGAGGCCGAGTATGATAAGAGTTGAAGAGAAGGAAAGCTCGATTGGAGGCTCGAATGGAGGCTCCAAGTCAAAACCCTAGCTCCCATGGCAGCAGCTCAAGTAGAACCCTTGGTCTCAAAAGTCATCTTTGCAAATGAATGTGAAAACATAGGGCATTCTTCGAGTTTTTTTCTTTGCCCTAAGTCGAGTTTGGGTTTTAATCACATTTATTTAAGAAATTCCTTGTTGATTAATCTCCCTTTGTGAGATTCATATACCTAGGTCGACCTTGGTGTTTTGTATAAGACTTTTAGAGTCTAAGTCAAGTTTAGGCTTTGGAATATTGCCTTAGTCAAAAATGGAGAATGACTAATTACCTTAGGTTTTTTAATTGATTTTGAGAAAAAACAATTAAAATATGAATGAGAAATTACTTATGCCTTAGGTAAAACCTTTGTGACTTAGGTCTTGTTTTCAAATTGATTTTAAAGAAATCAATTAAAATATTGATAAATGTTTTATGATTTTCTAAGAAAAACAAATATTGTAATGGAGGAATAAGTTTATAATTTTTTGCAAAGATTTCCAAATTTTAATTGCAAAAAATTAATCAAATTGAGAGGATACAAATCTACAAATCTTGTAAAGCAAGAATAAAACAATGCTTTATAAATTGTTTTATTTCTTTACTATTTTTAGGAGATTGGTGATTGATTTTTTCTCTTGGTCGGATTTGAGCTTCATGGTGAAGAGATAAGGTGTTTTTTTTTCACTTTTAAAGCAAAGCAAACCTATTTTTTAGCTGCTTTTCAACATGCACATGCAAAAGGAGAGAGTTTTCCATTTCAATTACTCATTTTGGGGCAATTTTTGATGCTTTTCCTTGAGCTTTGTTCTTGAGCTCGAATTAGGGTTTTGAGATATATCTTGAAGAAAAACTTAGATTTTTTCTAAGTTTAGATTATTGTTTCTTGCTCTGTCACATTCTAAGAGCTTGTAAAATTTTTGTACTCAGTTTCAGACTTTGGCATACTCTTTCAGTTCAATAAAAGCAACATTCCTATCTCCAATTTTTGTCTCTATTTGCAGTTTTAGTATGATGTCTACATTGTGATTTTGTTTACAGATCCTTTTCATGTCCTATTATTCTAGATCATTGATACAAAAATTCCATTTAATGTAGGTTGCATGTTGTGTTTAAGTCTAAACCTTCATGCAAATCAATTATGTAATGGGTGTTCATGAGGGATTGTGAATTCATTGTTGTTTTTTGAAGACTATTTGTGGGTAGAATATCAAAGTCACCATTAAGTTTTGGAATCATATTAGATAAGTTTTACATTTCAGTCATATTTTCTATCCCTTTTCCCAGAAAGTCACTTACAATAGGATTCATCATTTGGAGAACCAACTCACTCTAGAGATTCCCTTTTCACATAGATCACACACATCTAAAAAGGTTTTCCATGTTTGAACAAATAGTTTGATTTTTGGAAATCTAACAAAGGGTGCATATCTGATTGACAAATTTTGGCATGCCCGATGGGACTCTGAAAGTTTTTTCAGAGGAAAGCATCAAGTGTTTAAGCTACTGGTTTTGTATGAACATGAGAGTTTCAACCTTTGGAGGTGGAAAGCAGTGTACCTAGAAACTTCGTTCTCTGATTTTCAAGTAGATCTAGTGTGAACAACAAAAAAAGTGTACATACTGAAGGGTTAGGTGTTTCTTCAGTATTACCAGCCTTTGGAGGTGAAATCATCAAACACCATGGTGACTTTGAGAAGTTTTTTTTGGTTTCAAAATGATCGAGTGATGGTATACTCTTAAAGATTCAAATTTTTGCTTGTTTTAGCTTTTAAATGAACAAGAATGTCAAGGTCTCATGATAATATGTCATACCATCCACCATATCATGAAAATACTGTGTATCCATCTTCATGTTAGCCATATTAGTATAATCATGTTGCTAGTTTCAATTCCATGGCTTTTCAAAACTAGTATCCACAATATGATTACCACCCGCCCACCCCTACTCAACCTCCATCTTAGTCGTCATATGCTCAAAATCAATTCGAACATATTAGAGACTTGAGTTTTAGAGATATATTGTTGAACTATGAATGGAAAATGGGTGAAATAGATCAACAGGAGGAGATTGCAAACATAAAGAGTACGTTGTTTGAATTCACGAAGCAACTAGAGGAGATCGAAAGAGAGTATGAATATAATCAACAATAGAAAGAGATGGATTCTCAGGCCTATCTCTATGAAAAAGAGCTCAAGGCACAAAGGCACGAAGTGCAAGCAGTCCATGTAGTTCTATGCCAGCCTGCTCAAGAGGAAGACCCTAAGAATCAGGTTCTAAGTTTCAGACAAAATGAACCTCTTTATACTTCTAAAATTGAGATCCTGAGTTTTAGGTAGAATAGAGTCTTAATATTTTTGAGCCAACCTCCAAATCTTGAGGCACCAAGTTTCCAAAGCCTTCATCCTCCCCGAAATGAACCTATTTTTGACCACGTTCAACCCTCAATCCTTCAAGGGCAATTTCTAGAAAACCCTATTCGTTCGCCAACAACTCAAAAAATTTCCCAAGTTTCTCCACCTGATGAATCCAAGGATGAACCCTTCGATCAAGATACCCTACTCCACATAGAGGAACTTAGGAAGGTGAATCCATTGCATTCTTCTTTGGAAGTTCACTGTTTGCAACAACAGAAGATTGAGCGAATAAAGGCTTCTTCTGATGTTTCTTTCCATGTTTTCACTAATGGGTCTCCTTGTTGTGTGGAAGAAGAGGGAAATGTTTCAACGCTTGTTTTAGAAGATCATTCAGGGCAACCAAATGAGGAGCAGGAGGAGGTCAAAGAGCATGATGAATTGTTCATTGAGTAGAGTGATTGTGATACAAAAGCCTTGGATCAACAAACAAAGTGCAAGTATGAACCTCCTAAAGAGTCAACAAGGCTAGACAAGAGCTATCATGAGGTAGAACATATTATAAAGATTCATTTTTGGTTGGTATTGATGTTTTGGTTGCAAATCTGAATAATGAAGAGGAAGTTTCAATCAATTTATTTGATCAATTTCTCACCTTTGAGCCTGAAAGGGAAAATGGCATGACTGGGATGAATTCTAGTCACCATAGTGAAGGAATTCAATAAAGTAAGGTGTTGAATCAAGAAAAAAAATGTGAAAGTAGCCTTGAATCAACTGACCAAGAGATTGAGGAGGATCTTTTCCAAGTTGACATTGAGCTTTTATGCTCACGCTTAGAGGATATGCAGCATCTTTGGAGGAAGGTTACCCCGAACAGTAGAAGCAAGAGGTGGAGGTGGCTGAATTCTCAAATGAACCATTGGTTACAAGGTAACCTAACTAGTGGAATGATCTTGACTAGTTGGAGGAGCTACCTTTTTGTTACACAGAGGAGCTTGAAGCTGATGTGCCAAATGAGGGTCAGTTGGAGGAAGTTATCTCATTGTTTGAACAGTTGCCTTCCTTCATTGAAGAAAAGTGTCTTGATTTGAAAAGCTTCCCTTTGAATACTAATGAGGGGTTTGAGCCCATGTCCATTATTTCTAAAATCCCTCCAAGAATGGATAGTTTCGATGAGTTATTAGCCACTCTAACGAAGGAAGGTGGTCCATTAACCATGGAGGAGGATTCAGCATGGCAAGCCATCATGCAAAGTAAAGATAATGTTGTCATTGATCATTCAAGATGCTTTCCTTCCAGTCTCAAGCCTTCAAGGGGATGCCCTATTAGGCACCTATCTCAGTTGGAAAGGAGCGAGAAGGAGCAGCCCCGTGACAATACTAATCTCAGGCATCAAGGGAGTTATCACTTTGAGCACAATCATTTCAGTTTTTCACTTAATCACTTCTGTTTCAAAAATTAGGAAGGGTGGGTGAGTGATTTTATTTTTCTCCTTGGAAGGGTGTTACAACAAACTGTTGAATATTTGGTTTTCCTTCACATCTTTTAGTGGATTCACAAGCTGATTGAGCTTCGTCGATTGCAAAGAAAGGGAAGTTACTTTTTTGAACCAGTTAATGGCTTTGTTTAAACAAAATTTTCCTCGTTTAGTGTAGGATAGAGTAGTTGCTGCAAATAAGTTCTTTATGCACATTTCTTTTCAGTAGTTTACTTTTCCCTAAGCATTGTTGCGCATGTTTTATTTGGCCATCGGGGCCTGGTAGTTTTCCTTTTGCATTGTTTGTTTTTGTTTTGCTGTTGTTTGGAGTGTTGTTGTTCAAATTTCTAAGTTTCATGAGGGGGCAGTTTTGACTCCACGCCCAATGGAGTTTTGAAAGGAAACTGATCTCATGCTTAGTTGGCAAGCATTCAGCAGAAATCGCAAAAATGTTACCAAATTTTCACTACAACTCAATTGGTGGAGCTAGTTAAATTTTTTTATATCTTAAAGTGAAAATATAGTTATTTCTGCTTGCACTTAAGTGTTGTTTGCACTATATTTATCAAAATACCAGTTGTGCAAGTGTTTTGAGAAGAAAGGGTTTCAGAATTATTGCTCAATACTTTACAAACCAAATGGAGTACAAAACTAAATATACAAATGATTAAGCATATCAGTTGCTTTCATTTATTTCATGATGCTATTCACATTACATAATTTCATTTGATTGTAAGAATACAAATGATGGTACAAATTTGCATTTTGATGCATTTCTTTCATAATGGAAATTAAAGAAGAAACTAAAGGATCCACACAAGACATGGTTTAGCTGATTCCATTCATTGCAGAAAGTAAATTCTACAAATAAAGGTAAAAATAAGAAGAAAGCAACTAGTAGAAGACATATCCATCATTTCTTGATTCTTGATCTTTGGTTGAGATGCTTGCTACTTGATTCGTCCTATTTTTGATTCCAAGTACACCTAAAAAAATGGAAACGCCTGTTAGAGCTCCGGATATGAGTTATACTATATGCTTTACCAATAGAAATATAATTCACTCCTAGAAATGCATGGAATCAACTAAAAGAAAAGTGTAGAAGCAAGAGCTGGAAGTGTAATCATCATAATAATATATTGTTTTTTATGCTAACATTGTTTGTTTCCTTGTGTAGGTATATGAAAATCCTTGTAGCTGATCATCTTGTGAATACATAAAGCATGTGGAGTAAAACGGGCTCGCACAAGGGTAGAGCTTGACATGCTACCCCTAAAATTTTAAGTGGGCTGAGAAAGGAAAAGTATCATGCTCATCTGAGCTATTCAACTAAAGGAGTAAAACAAAATTTTAGTCATCAAAGCAACAAGTGCATTTTTCATTCATAACAATCAAGTCTGAATAACATAATGAGAGTTACTAGTAGACAATGAACTTGATGGATTCAATTAAACTGAAATACATCTTTTAAATACTGTCAAATTAATTACATTTTTTTGCCACTAGCTTTTTTTCATGATTGTTTCACATTGTTCCATAATATTTTGTTCTATTATAGCAAGTTTTCATTCTCATAATGTGATAGTGAATAGGCACACATAATTCCTCAAAGTTCATTTTAGCTATAGTTGCTCGGAGGAAGGTAAAAAATGTATGAAAGTTTAGGGAAAAGTTCTTCCATCAGTCAACTGAAAGTGCTAGGTGGTTGCAAGAGAGAATGTAGACCATGGAGTCATAATGACTGAATGCAAGTGTTGCATTAAAGGAAGTTGATATATCATTTTTTAAATGTTTTAAGTAGAACAAATGCATAGAACAAACTTTTATTAATGGAACATAAAAATGCATGAAGAGTGCCAGATAAAATACATTAACTCATCAAGAATATGCAAGAAGAGTGCAGAGTGAAGGGAGCATTTCTGGGTATGTATAGGTGGTCAACATCATGAAACAAAGAGGGACATGGTTTGTTTAAGGCCTATCACATCATTCTAGATTTTTCTTTGCATATGATCAGAATCAAAGAGGTGTGTGGTTTGGACCAAGATCAGAGTAAACAGAGGCTATTTTTCATAAAATGAACAAACAGGGCAAAGATACACATGTTTCACAGGGTGTTAAGTAGAGTAACCAGCCCTTTCAAAGACCAATGAAATGGATGTTGTTCGCTGCAAATAGGGAAGAACAATCAAGATGTGGTTTTCTTTTCAAAACAGAGAGGGGTTTCTTTCATTATTATTTTTTACAAACACCCATATGATGTGTTCATCTCAAATATAGATTTTTCTTTCAAGTTTCAGAAAACCCATTTGAAGGTTTTCACAGAGAACTACAGTAAGTGAATTTCTTTCAAAAAGAGAGTACCCACATGGGGTTTTCATTAAAATGCATACCCACATTGGGTTTTTAACAAAAGTGTAGTTTATGCTTGAAATGCAGAATACCCATATGAGGGTTTGTGATCAAAGTGCAGATTTCTTCATATTACAACATATCCATGTTGGATTTTGATCATAAAATACAGAAGTAGGTGATTCTTCATTATTTTCAGAATACCCATGTGGGGTTTTGTTAAAATGCAAAATTTATACAATGCTCTCATGGGTCAAGCTCGAGTTTTGGAGAGATCCAAAATAGACATTATTTCTTCAAAATATAATATACCTGCATGAGGTTTTTGTTTCAGAAATACAAAAGAGGTACAATGCTCTCATGGGTCAAGCCCAGAGAGGTTCCAGAATGTCTAGTTTGTGCATGAATGGTCGTGGATTGGAGGGAGTATTGCTCTTAAAATGGTTTATCATTTCACAAAAGAAGAAAAGCCCATTTTAGTTTTCCATTAGGTCTAAAAAATACCTAAAGTAAACAACAAATACAATGCAAGAAATGTATCAATGGGTTAATTTCCTAAGGTTATATTATCAAATAATAAAGCATACAAACCCAAAGAAGCTATCAAGAACAATGAAAGCTAAAACAAATTAAACAATTATACCTATCAGTCATTGAAGCTTCCATGATTCACCTTCATAGCACCTTCTAACTTGTTGATTGTTGCCCTCAGATCGAGTGTGTGAGCAATTTGATAACAAATACCATTACAAAGTCCTAAACAAGATTTGAAGGATTTGAAATATAAATGTCTATGCCTATGAGAAAATGACTATAATGTTTAAGACTAGAATTGAATATGCCAAAATATCATGAATGCTGCAAAGAAAATGTAAGTATGAGCGTGAGTAGTCAAAAATGTGAGCAAAATCAGCATTTTATAGAAAATGCAATTTTGGACGGACGAATGAGATTAAAAGTTGACGGAAGCCTAAAATTAGAGGTCAAGATTGCATGTGACAATCCCCAATTAGCGTTAGGGCATGATTGTTAAATGAGTGGTCAAGATGTCATTTGAGAAAATAAAATTGACGATCAAGAATAAATGTGATAATTAATAAAAAAGATAAATATTTTCGAAAATCAAGAAGATAAAGACTGCCTAATTTGTGAGATTTGAAAAATCAAGAATTTGCTCACTTACTTGATTTTTGGAAGAAGATTACCTTTTTGAATTAAATTAATTCAAAATAAGGATTTTGTGTGAGAATAAATAATCTTTTTCAGATTATTTACCAAAATGAACTAACAGTGAAGAATGTGAAATCATTTTAAATGATTTATTTATTTAAAATGAGAAAAATATTAAATTTAGCAATTAAATAATAAAGATAATTATTTAATTTAGGGGATAATGACCGATAATTAAATAAATTAATAAATTCATTTAATTATGATAATTAGTGACATATTAAATAAATAAATAAAATTCATTCATTTAATAATCAAGAAGACATAAATGAATAAAGGTAATTAAATAAATTAATAAATTTATTTAATTGTAAGAGGACCATAAACCCTTAGTGACGCATTGAATAAATAAATAAAATTTATTTATTTAATAATCATGTAGAACATAAGAGACATGAATTAATTAAATAATGAATTATTTAATTAATAGTTAGAAGTGGACCAAGGACATAATTAAGATGTCATAATTATGCTAGGATGAAAGTAGTAAAAATAGAGCTTGTAGGCCTAGGTCATTTTTATGTGTCTCTAAGAAATTCTTTATAGAATTCTATAATCAAGAGTGTACATGACGCGGCCTGTGTGATGGCCAATAAATTTACAAATAGAAATCATCTTGTGTAGAAATATAAAGCTTTCATAAGCTTTCTTTTGAGTGGGTAGTGAACAAAGAGATAGAGTTTACCATTTGTGCCTGTAGAAGACCAAATAAGATAGCAGTCAAGTTCTCACAGACCTTCAATTCATAGCTCAAGCTCACCCTCATCGTAGCTAGTGAGAATGTAAATAAAAAAATGAAAAAAGATGCATCAGAAAAATATATTATAGCTACAGCTAGTGAGGCCTTTATTCTCATCAAAGAAGCCAAGGAATGAATAGTAGACATAAAATAAAGCTTACCATGATTTGGAGGCCGATTATGATCAGAGTTGAAGAGAAGGAAAGCTCAATTGGAGGCTCGAATGGAGGCTCCAAGTCAAAAACCTAGCTCCCATGGCAGTGGCTCAAGCAGAGCCCTTGGTCTCAAAAGTCATCTTTGCAAATGAATGCGAAAACATAGGGTATTCTTTGAGCTTTGTTCTTTAGTGTTTTTTCTTTTCCCTCAGTCGAGTTTGGGTTTTAATCACATTTATTTAAGAAATTCCTTGTTGATTAATCTCCCTTTGTGAAATTCATATGCCTAGGTCAACCTTGGTGTTTTGTATAAGACTTTTAGAGTCTAAGTCAAGTTTAGGCTTTGGGATATTGCCTTAGTAAAAAATGGAGAATGACTAATTACCTTAGGTTTTTTAATTGATTTTGAGAAAAATCAATTAAAATATGAATGATAAATTATGTATGCCTTAGGTAAAGCCTTTATGACTTAGGTTTTGTTTTCAAATTGATTTTAAAGAAATCAATTAAAATATTGATAAATGTTTTATGATTTTTTTAGAAAATCAAATATTGTAATGGAGGAATAAGTTTATAATATTTTGCAAAGATTTCCAAATTTTAATTGTAAAAAATTAATCAAATTCAGAGGATAGAAATATGCAAATCTTGTAGAGAAAGAATAAAATAATTCTTTATAAATTGTTTTATTTCTTTGTTATTTTTAACAGATTGGTGATTGATTTTTTCTCTTTGTCGGATTTGAGCTTCATGGTGAAGAGATAAGGAGTTTTTTTTTGCTTTTAAAGCAAAGCAGACCTATTTTTAGGTGCTTTTCAACATGCACATGAAAAAGGAGATTTTTCCATTTCAGTTACTCATTTTGGGGCAATTTTTGTTGCTTTTTCTTGAGATTTGTTCTTGAGCTCGAATTAGGGTTTTGACATATATCTTGAAGAAAAAATTAGAGTTTTTCTAAGTTCAGATTATTGTTTCTTGCTCTGTCACATTATGAGAGCTTGTAAACTTTTTTTACTCAGTTTTAGACTTTGGCATACTCCTTCAGTTCAATAAAAGGAGCATTCTTATCTCCAATTTCTGTCTCTATTTGCAGTTTTAGTATGATGTCTACATTGTGATTCTATTTACAGATCCTTTTCATGTCCTATTATTGTAGATCATTGATACAAAAAGTTCATTTAATGGAGGTTGCATGTTGTGTTTAAGTTTAAACCTTCATGCAATCAATTATGTACTGGGTGTTCATGAGGGATTGTTAATACATTGTTGTTTTCTTAAGACTATTGACATCTATCACATTTTCTGGTATACCTTCCTACATCCTTGTGGAGTGTTGGCTAGTAATACCCTGTGTTCAAAATATTCATTGATTTCCTTTTGGATGCAAAGTTTCCTCCACATGGTTCATTGTGACATGCATGCAAGATGTCATATGTCTCATCTTCTCTCACACATCTCCTCATGACATGGTCAGGTCTAGTATAAAACAAACATCCAGTAATCCAAGAGAAAGGAAAATATTTTTCAATAATTTCCCTTTTCTCTTTTGGGCAGAAGTGAGAAGGAACTCTACCTATGACCAAATAATTGGCTATGTCAACATACTAGGGTGTTTATACACTGAGGGAGAATAGATGCTTATCAGGAAAATAATCATCTATGGGTTGATTGTCTTTTGATGTAGTTAGTCTTGAAAGAAAATCTGCAACAACATTGGCCTTCCCTAGCTTATCCACAATGGTTATATCATTCTCCTGCATCAACAATAACCATCTTGCCAATCTTACTATGATCAAAGGTTTATTCTTGAGATATCTAATGGTTGCATGATCAGTGTGCACAAATATTTGGTATCCTATTATGTAATGTCTGAATTTTTTCAGTGCATCGATTATTGTCAACATCTCTTTCTCTGTCACTGTATAATTGAATTCAGCTTCTTGTAAATTTTTGTTGACAAAGTAAATAGCATTTTCAATAGCTCCCTCTTTTTTTCCTAAGACCTATCCTATGGCATAATTTGATGCATCAATGTGGATGTGGAAAGGAAGCTCCCAATTAGGTCCCTTGAGTACAGGAGCATGAGTCAAAGTTGCCTTCAAATCAGAAAATGTCTTGTCACAAGCTTCAATCCATTGAAATTCAACATCCTTAGTGAGAAGGGTATACAATGGTGTTGCTACCTTGCTGAAATATTTGATGAAACACCTATAATATCCTGCATGACCCAAGAAACTCCTAAAATCATTTTGTTTTGCAGGTGTAGGAAGATTTGTGATTACCTCATTTTTTGCAGGATCTACTTGAATTCCCTTGTGGGAGATGTAGTGGCCAAGAACTACACCCTATTGCATAATCATGAAACACTTTTCACTATTTAAGGACAAGTTTTAATCTTCAAATCTCTATAGGACTCTCTTGATATTTTCCAATGCTTGATCAAAATCAACACCATAAGTGGTGAAGTCATCCATATAGATTTCCATGCAATCATGAGAAATGTCTGAGAATATGGTGATGATTTCCCTTTGGAAATTTGTTGGTGCATTGCACAAGCCCAATGGGAGTTCTGAATAGGCATAGATCCCCCATGGATAGGTAAATGTGGTCTTCTCCTAGTCTTCTAGTGCAATTTGGATCTGGTTGTAGCCGTTGAATCCATCTAGAAAAGAGAAGTATTGCTTTCCTGCAAGTGTGTCCAAAACTTGATCAATGAAGGGTAAAGGAAAGAGATCCTTCTTGGTGGCAGTATTAAATTCCCTATAATTAACACAAACTCACCATTTCCCTCCTTTCTTGGGCATAATCACTAATGGAGACACCCACTGACTATCTAAAATGGGGTAGATAAATCCAGCATCTAGTAATTTTTGAAATTATCCTTTCACAATCTCTCTTAGTGGAGGGTTAATTTTTCTTTGTGGCTATCTTACTAGAGTGCAATTATCTCTGATATAAATTATGTGTACAAAGTTTAGGATTCATTCCCTTCATATCATGATAATCCCATGAAAATGCATACTGATGGTCCCTTAATAGGTTCACTAATAAAAATTATTGTTCTTCATTCAATTTACTATTAACATTCAAATACCTTCCCTCTGACACTTGGACTTGTGTAGTTAACTCTTTCATGGATGCTTCAATAATACATGGTACCTTTAGTTCATAAGATAGAAATGTATGGAACATACCTATTGTTGCAGGAAGTCTGTCTGCAAGAACAATGGCTATAGGAAGAGTGGTTGTAGGAAGAACATCTATAGGAATAGTGGTTGCAAGAAGAGCAGGAAGAAGTGTCCTGACCAAAGTAGAAGATGATGCTTCCTCCACTTCATAATGGTTTTGAATAATGTTAGCCAAAACTTCATCCTCATCTTGGAGTTGCATGAAAGAGATTTTTCCTAGTGTTGGTTCTTTTTTACACTGTAACTAGGTTGGTCTTCTAATCTACCTATGGAATTGCCAATTCCAATCAAGGGAAGCTCGAAGGACTTGAACCAACTGACGAGGACTTTAAAAGCCTCCTACACTTCGGGCTCTGCAAGACTCGGGAGGGTGATCCCTTAACAACAATAGATAATCTCATTTAATAGCTCAACATAATAGGATAATACTGAATAGAATTGGCTATTCATTAGTAATATCAACTATTTGGAGCATGAGATAACCACAACACTATAACACATAGGGATTTAAAATGGTTTAGAATTTATAAATTTTTTTGGAGATGCATTAAGCTGCAAGATAAATCAGTGCCTAATTTTGGGCCATGGAGTCAAACACATAAAAATAATTCATCAACAAATGACATTCAACCAGTGGATTTAAATTGTTAATGTCTTGCATCAACTGTTAGTGCCTTACACCAACAATCCCACTCTTGTTATCAATCAAAATCTCCTTACCAAATCCAACCTGCACACTTTGAAATCACTGTTATTTGTTCAAAGTATTTAACCATTTCCTTGAAACAGACCCATAAACAAATAACACAATCTCATGAAATTTGAGATGAAAAACTCAAAGAGACATTGTATTATTGAATTCATATAATTAAACTGTACAAGTATGGAGACAATTTGAAGATATTCATGAATGTGCACACACTTTCATGATTTATTTGCATAAATTGGCTGTATTTGCTCATAAAATTAGAAATTACAGCTTACAGACTCAATATGACTCAGAATTTACAATTCTCTATCTACCGCAGCCTCATACAAAACCTCAGAACCTAATCTCTAGAACCAGAATAATAAGAAGAGAAGAGAAGAAATAGAGGAAGAGAAGATTCAGAAGAAGCCCTAAAGCTGATCTGGAGATGCCATATGGAATCCTCTTCATCGTTGATCAATAGAATGCAAAGCATCTCTCCTCTCTCTGTAACTAAATTTGCCTCTTCATTTTCTTTTGTTGTTAGTTGTTCTTCAACAAAAAATATGCCCATGTGATAGAATTCCATTCAATTTAGCAATTGCATGAAAATGCTTCTACTCCTATGAAAGTTTTGTTTTTCCATTTGAAAACATTTATCTCTTCCTTTTATAAAACTTTACCTCCCATAGCATATGCTTGTCTATAAAGTGAATATCACTTTACTCATATCTCATGTGCATTTTACATTATAGCCAAGTAAAGTATTCACCCTCAGCAAATAAAATTTAAAGTGAATATTGTATTCACTTTTCCTGTGCCATTTAAAATATTCACCTCATCTATTTTCCAGCATAAAGTATTTCACCTAAATTTTACATGGCTCCAATAAAGACATTCGCCCAGGAAAATGATATTTTAAACATTTAGTTTAAAATATTTGTTTATATAAAACTCTCCAGATAAAATTCATTTCACCCGTTCTTTTATTTGCACATTCACTTGAAGTATTTATCTATAATACTTAAATCCCCTTTAAAAACTCACTTGGAAAATTAAGATTTTTCCCGGGCTACACAAGTTAAAATATTTACCCTTTAATCTATTTTTCTCCCAGGCCCACCTTTATCATTTCAAATGTGATAGCCTTTAATTTTTCATCGGGCAATAAAAGCTTTATACAATTTAAAATTAAGTGGTCCCTTTCAATTATTTGTGGGAGCACTCCAATTTACCGGGCCCACACCACGATCCACGTGTCACAAGCCCGCAATTTCGTGAATGTTAACCCATGAACCGCGATATAGAGGGAAATAGATAGGATCTGGCTAGGTTTTGACCTTCATTCTCCTTCATTGATCTTATTTTTTTCTCCTTCATGTTCACATTTTTTCCCTAATCTTTTCACGCTTCTTTGTTTTTCATTCTCGGCTCTGGCTATGGCCGCTACCATGACAACCACTACTCCAATTGCAGATGCTTAAAGTTACTAAAGCATTTTCAAATCTATGATGTTTGCATGCCTTGAAGTCTCTGATGACTTTCATACATTCATTTATATATTTCATGCAGCCATGGTATTCCAATATAGGCGCTGATGCCTCCAAAGTCATCCTCAACAAAATCAAGGCGTCCTCTATGTATCTGCTCCATCGATCTCATTACACAAAGGTTCAAGCCCCTTTTGTCTTCTTAATGCTATCATACCAGCTTCTTTTGTTGTGCCCCATGTTCATTGGCTGCCTTTGCTGGGGAATTTCATGTTGTTTCAATGTATACGTTTTAGCATATGCACTGCCCTCTCCATTTGATTTGCCCCCTCATTGCTGATGGCACATTTGCTGAAAGTTGTTGAGGCATTTCAACAAATTCACTTTGTCCATATCCTACAATGTTGGAATTTCACTTTGTATTCCTCTTTCTTTTGTTTCAAAGGTTCTAAGGGTTCTTCAACCTATCTATTATTTGGTGCGTTGCATTCCATTGAGACCACATTTATTTAAGAGATTTGGTCAAATAGTTCATCCGCCGATGAGACCATATCAATCTCCCATGTTTGGTCGTTTCATCACCATAAGCTGTGCTTTGAAGTTTTTAAAAGTTTTTCAATACTCCATTTTGTGCTATATACGCAACCATCTCATTGTGTTTTATTGCAAATGTAGCACTGGTGTCTTGTTCATTGGTACATGGGCATTAGAGCTTCCATTTTGTGTGCAGTATTTACTCTATGGGCATTGGATTTCCTTTGTTTCCCCTTGTGCTTTCGATGGATTTACATACCCCATTCCATTCCATGTGCATTCCTTGTTGCATATGCTTATTTGCTCGAAAGTTTATAAAGACTTTAATAAATTCCACTCCATGAGCACTTAGGTTCAGTAGCGTACCATGAGACCACATTCACAAACTATTTTCTTTCCCTTTCAAGTGTGTACCTTCACTTCTCAGCATGGCCTCTAGAGTCTCCTCTACCTATGGCATGTGGCATCTCTGTTAATTCCTTTCGATGGAAAGATTCTAAGACTGTTTACCTTGTGAATATGCTCACTCTTTTTCTGCGGCAGCTTCAAAGTCTCTAAAGCATGTCAACAAATATACCTTTTATGCATGTTGTGGGTAGTGTTATCCTCGATGGTGCATGGCCTCTGCTGGTGTGGAGAGTTTCTAAAGGCTTTCTCAACTTCATGGTGTGTGTCGGCCTCTTCTAATAGCATTTACACTTGTCTTCAAAGTTCATGGAATCATCTCTATATTCCCCTTGGGCATACGCCGAGCATGGAATTCATTGCCAAATTCATTTGCTTAAGAGTCACTAAAGAGTTTTCAACATTCTATTTGTGTTGGTTGTGTGAGTTTACAAAATTACATTTGGCGTATACTTTGCATCTCTATGCACCTCTTCAACAAATTCACTTCAGTGCATATATGGCATTTGTTTGCAAGTTCCTCATTTTTTTAAAAAATTCACATTGCCAGCAAACATAAAATTCTTGACGAGTTTCATCCATTTTGCATACCCTCTGCTCATTTCCATGCTAGTGCATCCTTTGCAATTTTCTATCATTCTAATATGTGGCTGGGGGAAACATAAGCATAGTGAAGAGATTTGACCCTGGGAACCATCCACACAACCATTTCACCCATGTACAATCCTGATTCACAACACAAATAGTTATTTAAACCATCTCAATATAAATCATTCTGATTTGGCTCCCTCTGAAAATATTGAGGAGGAAAAATAAGCTTATGATATCCACAACATACTCCCTCAATATAACTGTTTAGAAAACCAACAAGACTAAAGAATGTTATGATTTCATCCATGGAAAATGGCACCATTCTCTTTGGGTCAATTGAAGACACTTGTGACAAGAACAAGTGAGAATCCATTGCTGGGACAATGTTCTACAATTCAGACATTTTATAACCATAATATGCTCAAGCATGATGCAATCCAACACTTGCAAGTTCATAACAGGATGGAGCATGTTGGGCCCCATGTGGCCCGACTAATTTTTTTTTTTGAAACAACTTTTGTGCTCAATTGAATCTCTAGCAGATTTTGAATGCTTCAAAGGTGAAAAGATTAAATGGGTTTGCATTAAAACTCACTTTTTGACATATTTGCAAAATGTGCAAAACTGGCAAAGTTGGCTCTGGAATCAACTTTGAAAACTAGGAAAACGATCTCTTAGAGCAATAAAAACTTGTAAGAATGTATCCATTGGTCCTGAGAAGGTAATGCAAAAAATGGCTCAGAAAAAGGAGTCATGAAGTGAAAGATATTCGCTGTCAAACTTGCCTATCAAACTTTCAGGAACAAACAACAATTCTGAACCAATTAAAACTAATGAAAACACCTCGTTGGAAAAATACCAAATCAACTCCTAGTGAGCTGCCACTGGACATAGTAGAACACTTTGGTACATTGAGCATGTGTGCAAGAGGAATTTCCATGAATCATCACTCATCAAAATATATTCAAGGTTGAAGTGGACCTTTCACAAAGGCTGTCAGGAATGCAAATGCAAAATTGAAGAAATTGCATTTGGATTTGACCTGCTAAAAATAACAAATCAAATCATGAGGCCTTGAAAATTGACATGCATGTTCACATTGGACACATGAGTGTGTCTGCAAAGGGATTTTACTTAGAAATCAATGGGCTTGAAAATTACGACCCTCCAAAGTAGGTCATTCAGGCATATTCTTCAAGTGCACTTCTGAAAGTGTAGAGGCAAAATTTTGAAATGGGCATCTCAAATTTGGGAAATTTGAGAGTGCCAACACCTAGCATCATATGTTGTGCCACAGAGTTAACTTCCTCGTCCTCTTCACCAACTTGTGGCCATACAGGATTATCTTCATCATGAGATGGCTGAGCAGGTGGATAAAGAACAAAAAATTTAGTTCTCCTCCCATCCGAAATGCTCATGCAACCTGACCAACATCCAATGTATGCATCTACAGTTGCTAACCAAGTCCTTCCAAGAATTATGGGATACCCACCTAGTGTAGCCTTAGGAGAAAGAATCATAAAATATATTGGGTATTCCCAGGAGTCTAGAACTACCACAAGATCCTCCACTACACCATCAGGCTTAACAGTAGAGCTATCAAAAAGTTGCAGGACAGTAGGAGTATATCTCATACTTGCAATGTTTAGTTTTTGTACGATGTATTTGGTCATTACATTTATTGTTGCCCCTAAATCAATTAGAGCATTCTTCACTTGGATCTCGTTTATGACAACTGCTACCACAGGACTGCCTGGGTCATTATATTTGGGAATAGTCACTTTTCCCATTATGATGTCAGCTAGCTGGCCCACCACATGAACTATAGTTGGGTCTTTCTTTTTCCTAACTAGCTTCAGACATACTTCTTTAATTTCTTTGTCATAGATTGGAACATCTTTTATGTCCTAAAATAGGGGTATCTGAACACATATATGCTTCAACTGATCCAAGATATCAAAGGTGGTATCCTCCTTTTCTTATTCCTTCTTGGAAACTTCTAATCTATGAGGAAATGGTGGTTCTTGCTCAGTCTGCTTAGCTTGGACTAGTTCAAGATTTTTAGGTGCATTTAACTGAATAGGATCATTCAAAGGCTCCTCCTCCTCTTCCATAGGAAGCTCAGTAATGTTGGGCCTGAAAGGGGCTGGTAGAGTGGTTCTTGAATGCAGGTGGATATCACTTACACTCAAAACATATGCAAGAAACTTTTGTGGTTTGTTATTTGGATTGGGTGTGGGATAAGCTAGTAGTTGAGTAGGTTTAGGTGAATTTGAGTTTGGATTAGCAAGTGGCAACATTATAGCAAGTTGTTGGGACTGAGAAGGTGGTTGCATGTAACTAGTTGTCTGAGTAGGCCATTGTTGTCCTCTCCATTGATTTGTTTGCTACCAATTTCCTGGAGGTGGTTGCCAGTGCCTTGAAATTGCTGCCAATTCCCCTGAGGTTGCTGCCACTGGGGTGGAGAACTTTGATGACTAGGCTAAGCATTTGGATGGTTATTCCAAGAATATGGTGGATATCCTCCATAACTTGGTGGATATGGGGGCTTCCATTGGTTACCAGATGAATAGGAGTTAAAATATGGTTTAGCATAGGATAGTGGATCTGGTGGCATACTTTATCTTGAAGCCCAAGGCTTCCTTTGTGCAACATAGTAGACTTGGTCTTCTTCAATCTAAATTGGCTTGAACTCAGGTGAAACTTGCTTGCTTTCAAGATTAGCTACCATCTTACATCTGCAGTCCTTCTTCTTTTGTCTGTAGTGGGGGCAATACTTTGTCAACATTTCCTCTTTCTCCTCTTGCTTCTTCTTGGCCTAAAGTGTATCTAGCTGAGTAGCTAGATTGTTGATAATGTCCTGCTTGAAGTCTACCAGTAAATGAGTGATCTCCATTCTTGAAACTCCACCGGTAGTTGACTTACCCATGAAAGATTGATAAGCTCTCCCTTTCTTTGAAGCTTCCCTAGAGTAATTCTGGCATATTTTCTTGATATCCTCCCAAGGAACTTGAGAGATATCTCATCCTTCCATGAGGTCCAAGGCATCATTGCATCTATCATTGATTCCTCTCAAGAAAAGAAACTTTTGTGAGTCCTCATTAAGTGCATGGTGTGGGGATTTTTGCAAGAAAAAAAGTAACCTTGCAATGTAATCTTCCAGGCTCTCATCTTCCTTTTGCTACATCCCTTGCAATATTCCTTGTATTTCTCAAGGAATTTTGTCTTCATGTCTTCCCAAGTTTCCATAGTATCTTTGTCTAGGATCATGAACCATCTTAATGCAGCCTCTTTCAAAATGGTAGGAAATAGCTTAAGCCTATGGGCATCAATAGTATAATCATAACTCCTACAGAGTATGTCAAACTCAAATAATAAGGTATCAAGATCTTTTGTGACAAGTCCATAAAACTTTGGGAGTGCTGAGGCAGGAATGTTCTTGATGTTGTCAACTTCATTCTGATGGGCAATGGGGAAAAGAAAAGCTAGTTGGTTAGGTATGTTCCTATTTGCATCACCCATGCCTGCTTGATGTTTTTCCAAAGAAAAAGGGTTCTTAAGCTGATTTTGATCTTCAAAGGAGACTTCAGAATTAGTCAAATTAGGATATGCATCAACAAAGGGCCATTGATCTTCTTCTTCTTCTTCTTCTGGTAGGTTCTGATATTCAACTAGCCAAAGTGGATTAGGATTGTTAGGAAGAAATCTCCCATAAGCATCCCTTCTCCTTCCTCTATGCATGCAGTATCACTCACTATTAGTCAGCTCACACAAAAAATTGGTAAAGAATAGGGGGTTCATTACTTCCTAAATAGAGACATACTAAGAACAACTTCTAGAAATAGTACAACAAGGAAAACTACCAATGACTCCAAAAGACTCCCTCACTTGACACCATCCCTGGAAATGGCGCCAAAAATGTTGGCCTCCTATAATGATTTTAATAACTAAGCCTTTCCAACCATGACTCAGAGATTGGACATCTAACCTGAATAGCTATCTCAATCATCATGAAGGTGCATTTAACTTGTCAACCCAAGGATGTGAACTTGAAATGGGTTAGCATAGTATGTGCACTACGAAATCAAAGTAGCCATTTCATTCTACAGCTAAGAAACACAATACTAAAAGTAAATTGCTTGAAAGGGAAATAGACAAATCCTGAATATCAATCAATGACTATGCTAAGCTGAAATGTATAACAAGAATAAAAATATGAGCAATGAACATGACACTACCCTATCTGCTTTGGCTGTAGGAACAGTCACAAAACAAAATTCTAGTGGCTATAGGAATAGTTAATGCTAGATTTCTAAGTACTAAATAACAAGTAATACTAAACTAATGCTAAACTAATAAGATGGATTACTCACCAAGTGGGCCCCCTTGGATAAGTATCCTCTAAACTAATAAGAACTCAAGTGCTTGAACTTAGAAATTTATTTTATTCACTATAAATCATGCATACAAGAGAGTAATGTATTTGTATCACTAAAACTAGAGAATGAGAGTACAATATCAAATCATGCAACTCTGAAGAAGGAGCATCAAATCATTATTTATACTACAACTAAACAAGGAAATCAACTCCACGACTAGGACGACACCAGTTAGGGAAAATAGAGGAAAGTGGAGCGATGGCGGTTACGCATGCATGGAATCTGGTCAGACATGCAAGTCCAGATGCAGATCCAGCACAAAAATAACGCCCATGCATGCTCAATCATTAAGGTCCACCATAAGGCGGTTATGTTCAGTTGCATGAAGAATATTTTGTCATTGGTTTCCTTTGACTTGGACTGATTCATTAGCTGGACGTTATGGTGCATGCCTAGCTAGTGATGTCTTCCTCAACTTGGCATATTAAATCTGCATGGCAAGGTCAGTACACATAATAAATACACATCTATAACCACTCTAAGAATCATTCATTAATCACATGTAAAATAAATATAGTTAACCCACATAATATGCCAAATGTCATTAAAGCTTGCAGAGATAGGATAATGTTAAATGTCAATGGTTTGAGGGAAACATTATGTAAATACCAACATTTAATCATCAAAGTTCATGACATCAACTAGCAAATAGACTATAGATTCTACCCAAAACTAGACCAAAAACTAGGCTCATCAATTTTTGTGGTGGATCTGTCTATTATCTTTTGTATCTATAGGCAGTGAGCCTCCTTGTTGGATAGTGAGTCCTTTTTTGTAGGTAGTAAGCCTTTGTATTTGGACAGTGAGTCCTATTCTGGGCAATGATCCTTGGGAAGTGAGCCTTTTGTATTTGTTTTTGTGATCACTTTATATTGTGAGTTAATCCTCACCATGTTTTTTCCCTTATTAGGTTTTCCACATAAAATCTAGTGTTCATTGTGCTTATTTTTCTTTCTGTTATCTACATCTCATGTTCATACTTAATAATAGAATAGTGTGGCTATAAAGTTGATAAGTGTTTAAAGTTTTGTAATTGAATCTATTCACTATTGATTCACCCCCCCTCTCAGTTATCATGTGCCTTTTAACAATATACACCTACTTGTCTAATTCCATAAAGGAAATTTTTTTTGGAGCATTGTACTTGATGATCATATGCTTGAGTTTAGGCTCGACAACAATCTTAATTTGATTGGTAATTTCTCTCCAAGGTAGCCATAGCTACATGAAATATATGGAGAATCACCCCCTTAAACATGTGTCACATTCTCTACTTAATGGCATTCCATACATTTCAGTGATATCCACTAAATGTATGTTGATAAATTGTTGATTTCTAAGGTTTGAACACAATTATATATGAGGTCATTTTTCAATTCACCTATCACTTTGACTTTTGTTTTATCCAATTGAACCACTACCCTATTGGTAGGTTTTGGGGTGACTTATAGCTTTTGACATATAGAGTAAGGAATTACATTACATAAATCCCTAGGATCTATCAAAATTTATGAAGATTCTTTCCAAAAATTTGTATGCTTAACAAAAATGGAGAGACTCCAGTCTTACCTTTGAAAAGAGTTGTCATGGAATTTAAGGTATGGATAGCTTACACTTTATCCTTTTGAGTGGAAGTAGCAGAATCTTTAGTAGGATTTCCTAATTATTTCAATAGTTCTTCCTTTTGGTTTGGGTAGTGCTGCAACATATAAAAAATGGAGATATTGTCTTTGTTATTTTTCAAATCATCTACATCACTATAAATTTCTTCATTTTGATTTAGGGTTTTTTAGGGTGGCAGGTTATTTGATCCAGTCTTCCACCTGAAAGGTTCCTTTGGGGCAAGAGGATTATAATCTGCATGAGGATCTAGAGGAGTTGGGTTTGAGTTTGGGAGAATCCCATCAATCAAAGTTTATTTCTTACTCAAATTATAATTGTTCATACCCTGTTGAAAGGAAAGGACATCAATACCTTTTGGTTTTTTTTAATTTTTAAATGGGAAGGTAAACTCTTCCTCTTGAGCAAAGTGCCCTAGACTTTCCTCATAAGAATCTAGCATCATAACATTCATGCCATTTGTAGAGGTTTGAGAATTGATTTACAATAGTGCATACATTCTTTGCATCTCTAGGGAGTTAGCTATGGTCATATGTTTTGTGAAACCTATAGCCAATGTTATCTACAAAATTTACAATATTAACACCATCTAGGGACTTGGAACTCCCCTATTATTGGGTCGAGTATTCCAAGTCATGTTACCCCTTTGGGAATTGAACCCTAATTATTTTTATTGCTTCCTTGATTGTGACTAAAAGTAGGGCCATTGTATTGGTTGTGAGTATTTCTTGTTTGGGGAGGATTTACTTTCAAACGGGTTAGTTCATTCGTCACTTGAGATAGCATCTTTTTCATGGCTCCAACCTCTAAAGCCAATTAGGTATTTTGACTATGGTTAATTGATGGTTTGGTTTCTCAAAGAATGGTTTAATTGGTTGTCCTAGATTGTTTATAATATTTACTTCCTATGTGTAACCCAGATATGTAAGTTTAGGCCTTATAAGGGGTTGTTGGGTAGGAGTCTGATATGACAACAAATTCTAAGATATGTTGGGAACTCTAGGGATGGGGTTTATCAATGGTGTGTGATTATTTAAATCATTATTAATAGAAATAATTTGATTATCCATCCTTGGTGGGCCCAAAGAATGAAAAGCCCCAAAAATATTTCTAGCTTGCACATCCATTTGTTGGGTAAAGACAATTTCCTGGTTAAAAAATGTATCTAGTGAGTCTCTCTGATTGTCAAGTAGTCTTCTCAAGAAAAAAATGGTAAGGGGATCTAGGGATATAAGATAGGTTTTCACTACCACACATTCAAGTATCACATATGGATCTTCTAATTGTTTAAGGGCTTTATCAAATCAAGTGTTGTAGATATTAATATACTCATTAGGTTCTTTCCTACAGGTCACAAATTGATGGCATAGAATTCCTAGGTCTATGTACATCTTGAACTAATTGAGGAACTTATTTTCCAGGTCTAATCATGTTTTTATCCCTCCTTCAGGAAGATTAAGGTACCAGTTGTAGGAAAACTCACCTAACTAGTATGGAAACATTCTACAAACAACATCCTAATGGGCAATGTGGGCCTGATTGCAAATTTATTTGAAGGTTTTAATGTGATCTTTTCTTGTACTTGACTCACCATATATTAATTTAGGATAATTTTTTTTAGGATTCTTTGATAAGTCATGTAGAGCTCCCACAATGTTTAAGGGAGAACTTTTAATAACAACAAAGAAAGCCATTTGTGGTGGAGGAGAGGCAACAACAATTGTTATTTGCAGTGTTGGTCAACTTGCAGGTGAGGATGGTGAACTAGGGTTCACTGGTGAAGTTACTGGTCTAGAAGTTTCACCCCTCAATTTTCCCTTGTCACACATTTTTTGTGTTGGAATAATTTAGTTAGATAATCTTTGTTGAGATAAGATCTAAGTATCATATGATATCTTTTCATGGAAAATGACCTAATGTTTTCCAGTTTTTCAGATGGGCCCTCCTTCTAGTGCAAATTCTACTGAGGGTGATTTTTGTCACACACAATGTGTTAGGAAATAAGGGTTTATTGCCTCTTGAAAAGGAGTGAAACTACTCCAAGGTTCCTTTCTATTAGGTCATGACTATGTAAATAGCACAGTGGTGAGATCAATGTAGTTTCACAAGGAGATTTGGAATTTATATAACTAGAAAATCATATGCAATCACAAAAGATAATTCTAACAATTTAAAGCAATAGATTTCATTTTAGTAATACAATAGATTTATATCACTTGTTGATCTTTAAAAAAAACTAGAAACAATTTATGAAATAAAATAAAAGGAATAAAATGGTAACAAGAGATAATTAAATAAGATCTACTCTAATCAGATAATGATAAAGAACATTTCATCAATCACTTTTGTACGTTTGAACAAGTTCTTTCAAAACAATCATTAAAGCAAATAGTATCACACACATTTAGCATTAATGATGGTGCAATCTTTAAAGGAAATACAACATCCACACGATTTTAAGTTTTCATACAAATAGAACACTATCAAACACATACAAATATGGGATGAAATCCTACTTAATTTCATGGTTATACACAAGATCTCATTAATTTGACATGTTTGATTAGAACAAAATGCTCATACCATCACTATAGGTCCAAATTGACATGCATGAAAAATAGGCGCTATCCTTAAATGAAGAAAATTTTAAATTTGCACAAAGATCAGTAGGTGAATTCCACATTGAGATTTTATTATTTTTAGTATAGAAATTATATTAGAATTGGATCCTTTTCCATGACCTAGAAATAAAAATATATAGAAAAATAGTTTCCTATAATTGTGGATCTTAATAAAAAGTAATTGGAACTAACCCTAGCACTTGAGTCTTTAATTGAAATAAAAATAAAAATAAAGCTTAATTGGGAACCCTAGAACATAGCTCAGTTCAATTGTTAAAACTTATGGAAATGAAAAGCAACTAGAAATAACACTAAAATATAACTGCAATCTAAATGGTAGTCTTCAAAATTCCTATGCCCCCTTTTATCTTTTCATCTTGGCATGGATCTCATGATCAATATTTATTGCATCTTTCCAACACCAAATATGCTTCATTTGGACATGAGATTACAACAATAGCTCACTGGATGCCCTAATTATTTGCAAAAAAGTTAGAGGAAGACAACTACCAACACCACTGACATTTCTAGTCACTTGGCAAAAAAATTCAACCATTTTGGCACAATTTCATTCATCTTCTCCATTGATGGCCCTTTGTTAAACTAGATGCTCGCTCTAGTCAAAGGCAGTCAATTCCATTTGCTATTGTATTTGAGTGAAAGATTCTAATTCTTCTTGGAGAGATTGCAATTTAACATTTTTTTGACCATTTTATTGATGCCTTCTTGTGTTACTTGTCCTTGTATCTGGTTTCGTAACTCATCGACCATTCTTGCAAGCTCCCTTACCATCACAGGACTGCCTCAAAATGTACGTCCAAGGTTTTATATTGCTTGGTAGATGTTATTCATAGCTTTCTCTACCTAGCCTCTATCATATTTTAACCTATTCTTGCACTTATTCAAAATTTTAACTCAAAACTGTGTTGCTCTTACCCAAATTAGAATCATGTCTTCATCTCCATCTTCTATTACAACTTTTATTAGTTCCTCCAATTTGGTCTCATTTATTTTATGGAGGATGGGAATGTGTTCCTCTCCTACCAGTAGTTCTTTATCAACACTTAATATCATTTTTTGTACATTGATGTCCTCATCACAAATAGAATGATACAACTTAACCAATTATTTCAAAACTTGTTCTACTATTTCAAGAAAATTATCTATCCATTGTCGAGCAACGAAAATCCACCCATCTAGGTCAAAATGTTTGACCTCTCATTTAAGAATTTCCTACAATACAAACTTGGGATCTCCAACATCAATAAGTCCAATCAAATTACTTATATAGGTTATCAATTGTCCCACTTGATACTTTAGCTAATCTTTGGTATTTTCATCCTTTTGCATTCTTTTCAATAAGGTGGTAATTGACATTTACAAGGATTGCTACTCCCCTTCTCTGGTCTGTACTCCCAAGTCTACTTGTCTAACCTAGTAATCTTCTACTGTCATCTCATACTCCAATTTATCAACTAAGGGGCAACTGTTTCAACTATCCTTTTTCCATGTTCATCAACAAAAATTGTGGAGATCCTTCAAGATTTCTTTCTTCTCCTCCCCAAATATTGCAAGGCTTTAGATAATACACTTAATATTTGTTTTGGTGTCTCCAAATAGGACCTCTTCCTTTTAAAAATGGTATGATTCAACCATATATGTATGGCTATAACTGTCTCTCTTTGATGGAAATAGCTGACCTCAACACACTATGATCTTTCTCTAATCTATCTTTATGGACTTTTTGTTTAGGCTCTTGGGAAACTCTTTCTTCTTCTTGGGGCTTCTCTTGCTACCATTCTTCTTCATTGTGAGGTAACTCCTCAACAATCCTCTTTTCTTGATCAATGGCTTGATCACCAAGTACACTCCCCTAAATAATATGCTCTTTTGTGCGACTTCTTCTCTATTCACTTTTTCCTCTTTATTGACTTCCTCAACAAACACTTCTTCTCTATTCACTTTTTCCTCTTTATGTGCAGGATCATGATGGGCCAAAAAGTGGTGATATGATGGGTATGTGTAGGGTATGTGGTTGATGACTCTTTTTTACCCAAAATTGATGAAACAAAAATTGTTTTAAAGGATGTTCTTAGCTTTCCACCAATATAAATTATGCTTTACTTTGAATTTAATAAATAATTATTATTCATTTTCTATTTGAATTCGACTAAAGTCTTGATTGATAGGCTGATTGAAAAACATCTATAGCTTTCAAGCGATATCAAATTTTTGAATCCAAAACATGTGTCACATTCTATGCTTCACATACTATAGGATTAAAAAAAATTGAATTTCATGAAGTTTTGACCAAGTTAAGGTGGTCAGGACATATGAGTTTTATATTTTTAAAAGTTGTAATAAAAAATTCATAATTAATTATTTACTTGGAAAAAATTACAAAAGAATATGCATCACATTGGGACATGAGTCCTCTACTTATATCTAAAATATTATTGAAAAAAAATATCATTTTATTGTGGTTAGGGTGGTCAGACAAACACTTCTTATTTTTTCCCTAAAATTTAAGTGCTACTGCATTGAAATTTCAAATTTTCACCAAATAGATTTTTTTTTATAAATAAACCTAGTAGTTTAGAAACTAAATTCAATTTTCTATAGATTATTTTCTTACATATTTTGAAATAATATAGATAACTTATTCAACTTTTTATGTCAAGTTTCCTAACTCTGATTTTTCTGAATTTTATCGCCACTTAAGGGCTTATTTTTTCCATGATGACCCTGCACATACCCACATCCTCCTTCTCCTTTTGGATTTCCTCTTCTATTTGAGGCTCCTTTTATATTTCTCCTTCCTCCATTGTTGTTTCAATAAGGATTTCCACTCCTTGAGGTAGTTCATCTTTTGAAGGAGGAATAGATGGTGGTGGCTAAGAAGGTGGAGTCAAAATTTTCTCCTTGGGTGATTGTGGAGGAGTTGGCAATGGTTTCCCATGGGGGGAAGTTGAGGAGTATGCTCGTTCAACCTCCCTTTGGTCTACCCTTTCTTTAATAGCTTCCCTTTTCCTCTTCTTACAAATAAGACCACTATCATCTGCAAGTTCTTTACCTTCATTGGAGAAAATTTTTACTAGGCTCCTCTCTTTCCTTTTCTTTATCGTTTCTTTTGTAGCTTCTACCTTTTCTTTCTTCTTGTAGGTAACAATATACTAGTATATGGTTTCTCTATAGCATTATGTGGATTTTCCTCCTTGGTGTGTTCTTCAATTGTTCTCTCTCCTTTCTTCTCCTTCTCAGGTCCCTTAGTAGGTTTTTGCAATCTTGACATAGGGAAAGGCCTTTTTAACCATCAAAGAGAGTGGTCCACCACACCTTGTGTTTTTTCCTTTATGTTATCATTCTCTAGAACTAAGCAATCAACATTATAAATTGGCTAATCTGGAATCCCTTGGCTTGAGTAGGCAGGGTCAATGATTTTTTCATCTTCTTTCAACTCCTTTGGGATCCAAAGGTCTATGCAATGTCTCATCAAGAACACTATCAGTTGACAATATTCCTTTCTTCTTACTTTGAATTCATCCTTACAATTGGCCTAGTGATCTTTGAGCTTGGGATCATGAAGGAAGTATGCACCCATTACTTTGTTGATGTTTCCAACAGGGTCAAACATTTCACGGGCATCATTGTATAATAAAAAATTATATCTTATTTTAATTTTTGTATTCTTAGCATTCTAGTTTTTGGAACAAGAATAAATTTCTATTTTATAGGAAAACCATACCCATGTTTGTGTTTTCTAGCAATGAGCTATCACACCTCTATAATCTATCTACAAACTTACTACAAAAGTAGTTTATTTGATGGCTATTGAGGGAGCTTGTATGGAATTTTGTGGAAACTGACCACCCTGATGTAAGTGAAAGTTTTATACTAGATAAAATAGTATCCAATTTCCTTAATCACTTTCATGGCTTCATTAGATACTCTCTAAAAGAAATCTCCCTCCAACCCTCTAATCACATAATATATAAAGTTATCATTAACCACTCCAAAATTACGAATAGATAATTCCATTTCCAATTGGGGATAATGTTGATATATTATCACTTCTCTAAGCTCAAAGGATCCAATCTTTGTGAGTCTTTGAAATGAGGCTTGGGAAGCTAAAAAATATACAAGATAGGATGTCATGTAAAATTTATGAGTTAAAAAAACAATACTTAACTATTGATGAATAGTATCACTGATAAGAGAAGCCTTGTCAATTTTATTCTTGTTTGAAGAATTAATGATCTTAATGAATCAAACCATCCACATATAGAAGTCTCTATCATGTTGATACTCGAAGACCCAACTCAACAACACAATTAGATCTTTAACATCTTCCTTGTATTCACTTCTATGTTGTACCTTGGCTAACTTAGCAGCCACCTTCCTTGGTTTCTCCAACAAGTTGTTATTTATGTAACTCAATTTTTTAGTTCGATGTGCATCAAAATAATCCACTACTTTCTCCATGTCTACTGCCTCATATTCAACATGAGCAGGAATTATGAATATTTTGTCTATATACTCTGGGTTCACATCCAGTACAATTTCCCCATTTCCTCCCTTGAATTTCTAGGACTTGTGGTTGTAGTGAAGATCACAATTCAAGACCAACTCAAGGGATTGAACTATGACTAGAAAAGAAACAACCTCCACCAATCCTAATTTTGAAAGAGTTCTAGCCATTGGAGTCATGGCCCCACTATCACCAATCCTTCAATGGAACTCATTTATGTCAACATGGCCTAGGTTTGTATCACCAATCTCATTATATGCAGAGAACATCTTTGAAGAAAGATGGTATCCTTTGTATTGGTACTTCATTTCTTCTAAATCCTTGGGAGGCATATCTCCTGCAATTACTAGTACCATATATTAACAATTTTATATACCAAGAAGAGAAACCCTACAAGATAAGCCATGTTATACAATGTCCATTTTTCATTTCAAAGTTATAACTTTTCAAAATAAGTCATACAAAATTTTTAGGGATTGGCCTTCGAAATTACCCCTTACCTCCTATTGTTAGCATATACATTTAAAAGTCTACTTTTCTTTTATTAACATCATCGGGTATCGAGGGATCAAGAATCCTTATACCTGTTTCTTTACCCTATAAATACATTGAATTTATAACTATGTTTAATTTTGATGTTAGGGATTGAAGATCCCCTCTACCTCTTACTCATAGAGTGAATTCTCTTTGTAAATACTTCATCTCATCATGCATAGGAGATTGTAGATCCCCCTTACCTATTGCTTGTAATGAGAATTCCTTAGGGATACATTTTTGCTTGATTAGGTGTTAGGGATCAAGGATCCCCTCTACCTCTTACATTGCTAACATTTTTCCTTGGTTAACTGGTATCCCTGACTCACAGTTTGAAAGGGTTTTAGGGGTTGGGGTTCATAGTTTCAATTTTCCTCTTTCTATAAAGTTTTTAGTATTAATTAAATCAAACATCTATGACCTAATAACCTAATTCTCATTTTTTGAACATTGAATTGAACATTTGAAAGTAGTTTAATAAAGGCCTACTTACTAAACACATCTTTTTGAATGAAGGAAACTAATCATGTTTGCAGACATCGAGAGTCGGGGTTTTCATCAAACCTCCTATCTCAATAAGAAAGTGTGTAAATGGTATATCCAATGCACAAAGTGCGAAAGGGAATCTTGAAAAAAAATTGACTAAGTGTTTTCTGGTTTATTAGATGTCGGAGATTGGGGATACCCTTTACCTCTTTCACCTTTATAAGAAAGGAAGTAAGTGATATCTTTGATGTTCAAATTCTAAAGGTCATGATCAAAATTTTGCTAAGTCATAAAGGAATGATCAACATCGGAGGTTAGAGTTTCATCTTACATCTTGCAGATGTTTTCAAGTATTGGGTAATGGAAATTCACGATCTCTGAAGCTTGAAAGTTTGAATTTGAAAATGTTAAGACATGAATCGAGTGGAAATTCAAAGGCTTGATGTCTGAAAGGAATTTTAGAAACAAACAAGCCTAGGTTAAGTGTTGGGTGCATTGTTAGGGGTTAGAGATCAAGGATACCACTTACTTCTTTCACCTTTATGAGAAATCAATAAGAGAATTCTCAAATGGCCGAATCTTAAAAATTGTGATAATTTCATCAAGTTACCAAGGTAGGGTTGGGTGTTGAAAATTGGAGTTTCACCCTACATATTACAATTTTTTTTAGGTATCTAGTAAGGAAGACTCATGATGCTCGAAGCTTGATAGGTTCCAATTTTTTAAAAAATCTAAGGTACAAAAGGATGCAACCCTTGGGAAACTTGATGTATGATGTCTAAAGATGATGTCACAAACAACATTGAAGTTGTGCCAAAAATAAAATAAATTCGATAGGGCAACAAAAACCAAAAAGAAAAGAACAAAAAGGGAAAGAAAAAAATGATAAAATGCAAAGAAGAATACCTAAAGTTGAACTGAGAAAAAGAAAAAGAAATAAAAAAAGGGAATTGAAGAAAACAAAGGAAAAAGGCCCAAAAAAATTCACGTGCACTAGAGAAGCACACAAATTAGTAAATCACAAGGGAAACGACTTGAATTTACCAACCTAATAATGCATGAAATGAGTGGGAGGGAAAACACAAACAAAAAAAACCATGAGCACAACACGAACCAAGAAATCCACAAACATGGGAAACCATGAGCACAACATGAACCACCCTAAATACAAACCAATCACTCAATACACCTTTAAATGAGTTAGGGATGTAGGCAAAGAATAGCAATAATGACGACCAATGATTAGAAGAATGCTTCATAGCTATTAGAGTTTGAATTGTTAATTGAATAATAACAAAATGATCGATGAGTTAACCTAATTAACCTCAAATTCATTACATTAATGGTACACCAACCCAAGTGTTAAGGCATTAAACTCAAGTGGATCTTCATTAAATTTAAATATTTGTATGTGTGTTTGATAGGACATGATGTGACCCGCATGACAAATGAGGTGTCATCACCGTACTTCGCAAGTAGAAGCATGCTAGAAGAGAAAACTCTAATGCACAAAGCTTGATGAAATTCAAGACAAAAGATACCAATGAATGAAGAGGGAGGGGTCAAGGATCAAGCCCGACAAGGAAGGTATATCTTTCCTTAAAAGTACAATTTTCAAACCCTAAATGCAAACAAAGATAGAGGAAAAGAACAAGGGAAAAAAAGGAATAACGGGGAAAGGAAAATGAGAAAAGGGAAATAAAGACATGTAAAATGGAGAAGAGGGGGTCCCCATTTTTCTAAGAGAAAAAAAGGGTGTGATTATGAAGGCACAACAATATATGCACACACATACACATACACACAGACACACATATATATACACACACATGTATATATATATATGTGTATATATATATATATGTATACATATACATGTGTATATATGTATATGTATATATATGTGTATATAGATAAATATATTTTTTGTGAATATTTTATAAGTACAATGAAAATATAAGTTGTTAAGTAATGAATAAAGATTACAAAGTTCATCCTATATATGTATATTTCTCTCTTGTATGTGCAATGGAAAGTAGATAAATACTAACACACTTTATAGAAAATGTATGCTACTACGTTCTATTGAACAATGAAAGGAGAGTAACTTAAACATGGATGAGATGAATATAGATGTGGATTTCCAAATATATGCACAGAAAAGAAAGGGTTTTAAAAAAAAGCTCAAAGAAGTTTAGGGTTTCATGATAATAATTCCTTAATCAAATAAATAAAGATGTGGGATTTCAGATATATACCCAAAAAAGACAAAAGTGTTTTAAAAAAAAACCATACAAGGGGGTTTCATGATAATAATTCCTTTATCAAACGAATACAAACATGGGTTTTTAGATATAAGGGTTTTTAACAAAAACTACCATACAAGTTTAGTGTTTAATGATAATAATTCCTTAATTAGAAAAAAAAATAAAAAATCTATAAACATGGGGTCAAAATCATATGTGAAATAATCCCTTAATCAAATTAAATTGTAATTACAAATGGGGATTTTTAAGCCCGAAAAAAAAGGTGAATGTATGCAGATTATAGAACCTAGTAGAGTATTTCACACTACTAAGTCAATGGATTCATGATAATGTAACCCTTGACGGTTTGCACAATGATGTGCGAAAGATAGGAGTACTTGACCAAAATACATTCATGAGTGCTAAACTGTTAAAAATGAAATGAGAAATGATAGGTTGAAATTACCTCAAACCATGGAGAGCATCACATGATGGAGATGACATGATAAGAAATGATGAAATTGATCAAAAAAAAGATGTTTAAAATTAGCACATAATCAAATAGCCAAGAAACCCTTCACGGTTCCAAAAAAAATTCCAGTAACTAGACTCACAAGTACCATTGTTTTTATTATAAAAGAGGAAATGATAGTTTGACGTTACTTGAAACCATGGAGGGCAATTGAAATGCATCCATCAAGGGTCTAGCAACATTGTTGAGGGTGATCTTAGTAACAAACAACATGCTATGAAATAAAGGTTTATTGCGTCTCTTGAAAAGAAATAAAATGACTCCAAGTTTTTTTTTGTTAGGTCATGACGATGTGGAAAACATAGAGGTGAGATCTATGTGATTACATGAGGGGATTTAGGTTTTTGGAGAAAAACTAAAAGGATTTAAACAATCATAGAATAACATTTCATACACTCAACTTAGATTGCATATAGAATATAAGAAGATTTAAACTAATTCATTTCTCTTTCAAACCACTTTGATAACCATGTTTCAAAATAAAATGCAAAAGAGAATAGGGTAACAAGATACAATTTGAAAGAAACCTACAAAAATAATTCTAATGAAATCTATTATATTCAGACAACAACATAAAGAATTCAATCAATCACATCTGCACATTTAAACAAGATCTTCTAAAACAACCATTAATAGAAATAGTATTCACACATTTACTATCAATGGAGAGAAATATTTAAAGGAAACACAATGAACACAAGATTTTCAAATTTCATTCAATCAAAACAACATCAATCACGTGCAGATATGGGATGAAATTCTACTTAATCCCATAAATTAAACCCAGATCTTATTAATTTATAAATTATGATTAAAATAGAATGACCATACCATCACCATGGCACTAAATCCAAATGCATGCAACATAGGCATAATCATTTGATCAAATAAATCAAAACTTTGCATAAAATTCAACAAGTAAACCACACATTGAGATTGTATTGTTTGTAGTTGCAAAAATTATAAGAATTCAAACCCTTTGAATGGTCCAAAATAAAACATAAATAGAGAAATAAACTTCCCATAATTGTGGATCTAAAATGAAAAAGAAACTATAACTAGCTCTAGCACTTGACCCTTTAACCAAAATAAAACTAGAATTTTAAAATAAAATTGAACTGGGCACCCTAGTTGGAATCGAGTATTTTTGCAAAGTTTAGGAAAATAGAAAAAAATAAAATAAAACTGAAGTGAAACTGAAATCAAATTGGTAGCACCAAAATCCCCACACCATTGCATTTTGGCATATGATTCATGCATAGACAATCACACCTAACTTTGAAATCCCTAATCTTGACGTTGATCTAGAGAAATACATCATTCTCAAAAAAATTGGACACCTTCAAAAACATTTAGCCAAAATCAACAATAACACCCACCTTGTTTGTAGTTATTTTTCAATTTTCTCAGTCCATATTGACACCACTTCATTTATTTTTTCCATGGATGACCCCTTGTGAAACTGAATTCTAATCTTCTGATCGAACATGGTTTTCTCAAATTTCTGTTGTATTTTGGTGAAGGATTCCAACTCCTCTTGAAGAGATTAGGGTTTTACCTTTTCACTAACCATTCTATCAATTCCTTCTTGAGTGACCTATCCCTTCATCAAATTTTGCAATTCCTTGATCATTTTGTCAAGTTCTCTTACTAATACAGGGCTATCCTAGAATGTTCACCCCAGGTCCTCTATTTCTTTGCAAATGTCATTCATTTTCTTCTCTACTTGGGCCTTGTCATTATTCAATTTTCTTTTACATTTATTCAAAAAATTTGTATGAAACTCTATTGCCCTTATCCAAATAGGAATTGACTCATGTTCTCCATCTTGAATTACCACAACTTTAAGCAACTCTTCCTCCTTAGTCTCATTCATTTTTTAGAGGATTTGGATATATTCTTTCCATACCAACAACTCCTGATCAATGCTCAAAGAAACTTGTTGAGTGTGACTATCTTCACTGCTAATTGAATGGTATGATTTGACCAACTGCTTCAAAAATGTTTCTGCCAATTCCAAAAAAATTCCTTCCATTGTTGCACAATAGGAATCCATTCATCAAGGTTAGAGGGTCTAAATTCGCCTTTCAAGGTATCTTAGAGTGCAGAGTCGAGATCTTTATGATTTATAGGGCTGATAAGATTACCGATATAGGCAGCCAACTTTTTAACTTGAGCCTTCATTTCCTCTTGTGTTTTCATCTTTTTGCATTATTTTCAAAATCGTAGGAACTAACATCTATGAAGATTACTATTCACCATATCTTGTTTGGACACCTAAATCCACTTGGAAGATCTAATAGTCATTGGTCATCATCTCAGATTCCATTTTGTCCACCAAAGGGACTACTACCTGAGCTATCATATTACCTTGCTCATCCATTGAAACAATAGAAATCCTTTGATCCCTCTTCTTCTCCCAAGGGATTGGAAGGAATCTGATAGCATATTCAAGCTAGGCTTAGGAGTTTCTACATATGTCCTTTGCATTTTTTGAATGGTTTGATTCAACCATACTAGGATAGAGACATGTTTCTCTAGGGGGTTGGAGACTGTTCTTATATCATGATAAGTGCCAATACTTACCTCTAGCCCCTCCTAAGTTTTCTTCTCTTCTTCCTGAGCTCTTTCTTGATGCACCTCTCCCCCTATTTTTGGAAGCTCCTTAGTAGCTTTCTTTTCTTGGTTGACCTCTTCTTCAACCTCATGTTGTTCAACACATCCTCTTGAGAAATATTCTCATCTATGAGAGGTCCTTCCTTAATCACTTCTTCTTGAAACACTTCTTTGACATTTACATTCAATGGAACATTTTCGAACACATCACCAGTTTCCTTTTGTGCTTCCTCTTCCCTAGGATGCTCCTTCTAAACTTCCCTTTCTTCAACAACATCTTTAGTAGGAATTCCTCCTCTGAGGGGTAATTTACCTATCAAGAGGTGAGCAGTTGGTGGTTGTGGTTGAGATGGTGGTACAAGTACTCTATCCTTTAGTGATTGAGGGGGAGTTGGCAGTGGTGGCTCATGAGGAGGAGTCGAGGAGTATGTTTCCTCAGTTTTTGGTTGAGCCACCCTCATTCTCCTTTTTTGTGATATAGTTTTTCACTTTCTTCTAGTTCATCTTATTCTTTTAAAGCAATGTTTATTGGCCTCATTTCTTTTATTTTCTTTCTTTCTTCTTTATTTGGTTCACCCTTGTCTTTATTCTTTGATGCGAGGGCACTAGAGGAAGGTTTCTCCTTAGCATTTTATACCTGCTCTTTCTTTATAGTTGCTCTAGCTGAAGTTTCTCCTTCTTCTTAGAATATTTTGGATTCTCTAGCAATTTAGACACAGAGAAAGGTGTACTCAACAAGCAGATAGAGCATGACACAACCTGTTGAATTCTATCCTTAATGTTATCATTTTCCTTAACCGAAGAATCCACATTGAAAGATATCTTCTATGATGCATAGTCAGGATCTAATACCTTTCCATCTTCTATTTTTTCTTTGGAGATTTGAACCTTTAGACAATGTCTCATCAAAAATATTGTTAATAAATAATAATATTTCAATCTCACCTCAAATTCCTCTTCACGATTTACCCAATGATCTTCAAGTTTGGGCTCATAGATGAAGTATATACCCATCACTTTATTGATATTCACTATGGGGTCAAATCTCCTATGAGAATCATTATACAAGTCAAAATTGTATCTAGACATCTCAACTTCTATACTTTTCACATTTTGTGTATTCACACAAGAATACTCTCCTATCTGAAAATATCCATGCTTATGTTTCCCTACAATACATTTCTATACTTCAATAATTTGTCTACAAAACTTTAGCAAAAGCAACTTTTCTGATGGATACAGGGGAAGCTTGTATGGAATTTTATGGAAAACTACCACTCTAATGTAGGTAAATGTTTTATATTGGATAATCTATTATCCAATTTCTTCAATCACCTTCATAGCTTCATTGGAGACCCTCCTAGAAAAATCCCCCTCTAAGCCCTAAATTATCATATAAATGAAATTATCATTAACAATGCCAAAATGGCAAAAACTTGCCTCTAATTCCAATTGGGGATAATGTTGATAAATAGTTAATTCTCCCAGCTCATAAGATCCCACCTTGGTGAGTCCTAGGAATGAGGCTTGTGAAACCAATAGATAAACAAGATATGAAGTCATGTAAAACTTGGTGGATGAAAGAACATTACACATTTGTTCATGAATGATGTCACTGATAAGTTGAACCCAACCAATTTTCTTCTTGTGGGAATAATTGATGATTTTGATAAATCTCACCATCGGGGGATAAAATTCTTCCAAAGATTGAACTATAATCGGGAAACCTAAAATTTCCACCAATCCTAACTTCAAGAGAGCTCTAGACATTGAAGTCCTAACACTAGTATCACTGATCCTTCACTTGAAATAATCCATGTTGACATGTCTAATGCTAGTGTATCCGATCTCATTGTATGAGGAAAAAATATTAGAGGGTGGATGATAACCTTTGAATTGATACTTCATTTCATCTGAATCCTTGGGTGTCATCCTTTCTGCAAACAAAAGTACCATATATTGCCTACTTACATTTTCAAGGAAAGAAAACCCTGGCAACACAAGCCAAGTTAGATACTGTAAACCTTGAGTTTAAAGATCATACCATATCACAAAGAAATTTATGAGGTTTCATGGATCAACCTTCAGGCTTACCCATTACCTTATACCATTAATATGTTCATTTTAAAGTTTGACCTCCTTTGCATGATTCTTTAGATGTTGAGGATCAAATTTCCCTCATACCCCTTGCTTTTAATCAAAGTTCTTAAGGCATTTCAAGGTTTGGTCAAGCATTAGGGATTGGTGATCTTGTTTACTTGTTACTTAGAAAGTGAATTCTCTTCGTTGAGAATTTATACCATCAAGCATCAAAGATCAAAAATATCATTTATCCCTTGCTTGTAATGAGGATCACTTAAATATTTCTTATGTTTGATCACATGTTAGGTATCGAAGATCCTACTTAACCCTTTTTTTGTTGTTATAGTAATTCTTAAATGGTAATTCCTATTACCTAATTTTGGCTTTGAGCTGAAATCAAGTAACTTATTGTTTATTCTTTTGTTTTTTCATTTAAACATTAAAATATACATCATGTTTTGCTAAGTTCATTAATGTGCATAAAGGAGATTGTCAAAAAAAATTGCATTTATTCTAGTTTTTCAATTACATACAAATAAGAGAGAGAACCAACATGTATTCCAAATGTAATCTTTATTGATAATCATGAGCATATAATGTCCCTCACAAGCAAAGGGACTAGCTATTTTAATGCTTATAAAGAAAAGACTATACGCCTATAGATAATAGAAAAAAAATTGCATATAAAATGAAAAGGGACCCGTCATTGCTTGGTGGAAGGATGAATCCCATTGGCTTGGTTTTGCATCATCCCAGCCCTTCCCATTTCCCTACTTCCATTTGACACCCTCCTCGTTGCTCCTAGGTTTCCTACATCTGAAAAAATAGTGTTGTTAGAGTAATGAAAGGTCCCTGATCAAAATATATGCAAAACATCCATAAATGTGTACTATGATGTCCATAAGCATTAAAATAGTAGCATACCATAAGTTTCCATGAAAACAAGAAAAGAGTAATCAAACACACCTATGATATGCTTTTTTTATCTAATTGGTTTGTTCCTTGTGCAGATTTAGGACAAGTCTTTGTTACTATTTTGATGTGGCTAATTACAACATGTGGAGTAAAACGTGGCTCCCATGAGGGTTGATCCCAACATCTTCCCTCTGATGTTTTAAGAGGGATAATAAATTGAGCAACTTGATCAAATCAATGATAAACATATTCTTGATGCATTAAATCAATATGGAATCACACCAGTTGATCAACTTTCATTATCAAATTCAAAAGATTCAACACATAATGTGAACTATCAAGATGGTCACACTTCATCTTTTCACAATGAATCAATCAATAGGCTACCATCATGTCAAAAGGAAGGTGTATTTTGTTGGATATGTCTTTCAATCTTCTTAAGTTGATCGAAGATCCATTTTATTAAAGAGGTAAATATTTTCTGAGATTCATCAAGTTCAATTATACATATATTAAAATAATGAAGGAGACATCAAGTCATTCTTGAAACCATCATGAGTCATATGGAACAGAAAGAAGGAACAAGGAGGTAAGATTCCTCAAAATATTGTCATAATATAATGATACATCTCATAGAAGGACAACAACAGTGAAAGAAGCATACATGGTAGCATGATCATCACAATGGGTGGAATGCATATTTCAAAGGGGTAAAGCTATGTACTGTACACATTGAACAATGAATATCATTCACTCAACAGAGGCACATGTATGGTTGTTTGTGCTATAGGACAACAATAATCAATGAACAATGACAATTTTGTATGGAAAGAACCAATGCATTCAGAGACAAAGCAAAGGAATAGTGATCTCTAGTGGAGTAGGACAGTCAAGAGATGAAAATGAGATGATAGTGGAAACACTAACCTTCATAGGGGACAGTGGTAGTATAACAATACATTTAGAAGGACTCAATATGCATCTACAGTCATCAAGTAAGGTGCAACAATGGTTTTCAGTCAAAAGACAAGGGCAATGTGTGGTTAGAAAAGCACAATCTTTCAAGGAAGAAGATTGTCACATAACAAGATTGAGAAGTGGTGATTGCATTAAACACAAGTTGTGCAAAAGTAAGAAGACCTAATTGAGCTTGGAGCTCATTTGATCATCCTTGAAGGATCAGTACTCTTCATTGAATCATGAGGAAGAAAGCATCTACAATTTTTTTCTGCCCTTTGGTTACAATGATGAAAATTTACAAACATCCATTCTGAAGCCCATGAAGGGACAACAATAATCCTACTAGTGAAAAAAATATGCATTTAGCATCTATTCCATCTGGTAGAATATATAAAAAATGTAGCACTCCTTGAATTATCTTTTTGGAACATTGACAGACATGGAAGTAAAGAGCACATTTTAGTTTATGACTCATGAATTATTGTTTCAAGAAATAAGTCTATTCTTGGAGATTTGAATCTAACAGGGTAATTTAGCCTATCATAGTGGTGAGAGGCCTGGGTTTGAGTAGCTCATGACAAATTCCTTATAGATTTGGGATGGTAATATTATGGCTTGAGTAACACCACACAGTCCATGAAAAGGAGAATATGATTAGTGTTATTAAATGAAGTCAAGGGTGATTGAAGAAAGAGCAACAGATCTTGTGGTAATAATAGAGGTTGTGAAAGATATTGACAGTTTATGAATATTGATAGAACTATATTGCAATCAAAGTGCAATTGAAGGTAGTCTTAGCCTTGGCATCAACTAAGATTCCACAAAGACATGGAGCCTTTAGATAGTCACATAATGGTAAAGAGTATTATCATGAATAGCTCTCATGTGAAGACTATGATGAGGCAATCAAATGTGGGGAAAGGATAATGAGGATGATGCATTTTGCATGCAACACATAGCTGGACCATGACCTGGATAGGCTTATAGTCAACACCTAAATACCTTGTGACAATGACAATTCAATTTCAAATGAGGGCTATGTACGATAATGAAGTTTTTGGCTAGCCTAAAACTTTACAAAGAGTTAGCAAGCTTACTATTCTAGATACATTGACAATGTTATCATGCATAATCGGACCCATGGTAGTTCCTTTGGGTTTCATAATCATCAAACCTCATGTAGTGAGTAGGTCATAATGTCAGTTATGCATGGTATACATCTTTAGTGCAGGGATTTGAGCATAGTCATAGTCCTCACTCACCATGAAACAAGTTGTAAGTCATGTCAAGATATAGGGTTTCATTGTATGAAAGGTCAAGCTCTCAAGTAATCAAGACAACAAGGTTTTGTTCTTCATTTTATGACTTAAGATGCAATATTTATAAATTCTAGTACTAGTATCATGGTGCCTATTAGTAGAGACAACATTCTAAAATTGAAGTGGATGTTCTCATTGGAAAAATACAGTGAGTAGGGGTCAGCACAGTGATAGGGACTATGAAGGGGACAATGTACAATTTTTTTCTCTTTCAGACATTGGTCTCAGAGAATGTGTTCTAAAACACTTTGATGGAAATATAAAATTCCCTGGATATATGATGTGTTGCAGTCAACATATATGGTGTAGAACATTTCTTTTTCAAGCGACAATCAATGTTTGTGAGTTGTTTTAGTGTTCTACATTAAAGGATGCCCTTGAGAGATTTTCCCATCATTCTGAAATTGCAACCATGTTGTCATGAGATTTGAAGCTTAAGCTACAAGAAATTTGGGATTAGGAAATCATGTAAAGTCCATAAACAAAGTAATAGAGAAGTGCACAATTCATTAAATCCATGCAATGAAACAAAGAGGGAGTTTATTATTTTTACTATACTTATGATATTTGGCATTGCTCTTTTTATTTTTCACCAACTTTGTCTCTTTCTATTGACAAAAATAGATGTAGTTATGTGCATGGTCAATATAGGTGTGGCCTGGATAGTGTGAAAGCATGGCACTAACTTATCATGGAAGCTTGTGTAACAAGGGGAAATCACTTGAAGTGAAATGTAGTCAAAGCTTAAAAGGGAAGTGCTCATAAAGGAATGAAAAGCATGGAGTCTTTGACTCATACCCATACTATGCTATTGCATTGAATCATTTTACAACCATTTCTTCTTTATAGGGCAGCATTTTATTGTGGAGCAAGGGTAGTTCTTGTTTTAGATGATCACTCTCTCATGAAATATCATTCATATTATAATCTTGCATGATTTTATGAGCAAGGGAAAGTTTCCTTGAAAGTGGTTATCTACATAAAATGCCATAAAAATCCAATGCATTCTCTCATGGCTGCAACCAAAAAATTAGGTTTTCTTCACAAAAATAACAAAAACCCACTTGGGGTTTTGGATACCATTCAAATGCAGAGATTATAAAAGAGTTTTTCTTCCATTGATACCTATAGAAGGTGTCTTTTTTTCTAAAAAGATAAAATTTCCACATACAAAAATATCAATGAAAACCAGAGGCCGAGCATTCTCAACAAAATGCATAAATAAATACAGAAGAAATTATACATTTTGCATCATTCTTTCGCATGGAAAAGAGCTTGAAATGAGCTTATTTTCACTAAATATAAAAGGAGAAAAATCAGGGAATGAGTTTGATCAAAGATTACTTAAGCTAAAATTGCTCTTTTTTTTTACATTAGAATACAAGTTGTTTTTCACCATTAAAGCTTCAAGAAGTCACATCAATGGCAGATGAAAGAAGATGTGATAACCACAAAGAAAGATCAAACAAAAAAATTGCATCAGAACATGCTTATGGCCACAACATTCACAGTCCAATGATCATCCAACGAGAAGAAAAAAAGGCAGATTTGGTTCAAGAAAATGGGTACCTCTTGTTTCCTAGTGGAAACCACAAGATTTCATCAAAAGTATGCCAGAAGAAAACCATCAACAGTGCACTCCTTGAAACCCTATGGCGGCTAGGTGAAGTGGAGCTCCTAAATTTTGAAGGACAAAATGATAAACCTTTTCTTTTTTCTTTTGATTTTGTTTAGGGTTTGATACCCTAGTTGAGGTTGAGCATCAAAGGTAATTTTTACCTTTATTTTTAATAAATTCCAAATACATTTAATATGCTACATGGGCTTAGAGTTAAAACCTATGCCTTAGGAAATTTTTTTCCTTATGTTGCATTTTCAGGGCTTAGGCAATTTTTTCCTTGTATTTATTTTGAAAACCACATACTTGCCTTGGTGAATTTTCACATCTTTGACAACTGCAAAACTCTTTCAAGACTTAGAAGTGTGCACTTTGACCTCCCATAGGACAAGCTATTGCTTATGTTTTTGCATCTATTTTGAAATGTGAAATGTTTGACCTAGTGATGGTTATAAATCACTTTTTTCAAGCATTACTATTAGCTGTAGAAATAGTGATTGGTAAGGTTTTCATCAATCCCTTGAGGGAATCTGAGTTGATTTTTTATCCTCTTTACAAGCATTTAAGGGTGATTGAGGAATGGTTATTATTTTGCATTTATTATGAAAAATGTAAAACATTAACTTAAGTGATAATTTATAAATCGCTTAAGTCTAAATGTTACCTTTAATGCAAAATTAAATGCATTGAACTTTCAACACATGCTTTTGGAGGTTTAGTTGAGGATTTATGCCTTCCAAACATAATGGAATAGGTTGAAGACATGTTTGCACACCAACATTGTGAGTCAAACAATTTGGAGGCATGTGAGCAATTTGGAGGAATATTGACCAACATGTCAAATTGGTGAGTGGGTCATTTTTGACATTTTTGGAGGGAATGGGACCATTTTGGAAGCATTTTGTCATGCTTTTCTTGTGGGTCAAGTCATGGCTTGAATTTTCAACACTTTGGAGGCCTTTTGGAGTGATTTTTGAAGGTTATTTTTTGGCCTTTATGCTGCATCCGACTAGGGTTTCTAGAAGGACATTTGTGAGCAATTGTTTTAAAAATTGTTGAAGTATATTCAAACTTAAGCTTTAGGGGGTTATTTTCTTTCTTTGTGTAGGGAATTGTAGCTTAGTTTGGAGCTTTTCAGGTAGAGGACAACATTGTGACTCAATATCAAACATGTATAGCAGTATGTGACACCATTTTTATTAATAAAATTTAGTTCTTACCTTTGTTGAAGCTATCTCATTGTGTGAACTGTGGTGATTGATGAATTTCCTTGTGAGTTTTGGTAACTCCTTCAATGTTGTTGTCCTTTTAGCACCTTTAGGTAGGATAAATATATATTGATGTAGGTTGTAAGTTGTGTGGTTGTTCAAATAGTCTTTTAGTTGTGAAATATTTCCTTTCTTTCAAAAATGTTAAGAGAATCAAACCTACTTACAAAATACTTATGCATTGATATGTTAAAATATCTGAGTTGTGTTAGGTTAAGTTGAGAATTTGATGAGATTGTGTGTTAAAGCAATTGTATAGGTATAAGAAATTAAATTATATGCATCACCATAGGGGTTTAGTTTTATTTTCATGTTTCTTTCTCCCCTTTTCCCAGCAAAGAATAGTTTAGGTGAGACCATCAAAAGGGGAACCCACCCATAATCTGGAGGCCTACTTTCACAATAGGATACCCACAACCTGGAAGTAGTCCCATGTTAGTCCAAATTTTCTAAGTTCTTTCATAGCTTGGAAAAGGGGTGCAAATTTGGGTCTCTAATTGTTTTGGCACGCCCGGTGGGACAATGAACTAATTATCTGTCCATTTTATATGTTTTTCTACTGTTGTTTGGTGTGTATAGTAGTCGATAATTTCCTTTTGAGGTGCTTCAAATACACACTTGGTGACTCTAAATTTGAATTTACTAGTTTCAGCAGTACCAGTCCTGGTATGTTCAAAATTTATTAAAAGAAAAGTTGATTTTTTGGCTTTCCAATCTCTTGAATGAAAAAATATGTCTTCATTTCATGGAAATATGTCATATTATCCTCCATTTCATGAAAATTTTTCCCATGCATCATCCTATCAACCATATGATACTAAGGATACTACTAGTTTTATCCAAAATAACCCTGTAGCAGTAGGTTACTAGCATGTTTAGTACTCTTACCACCCACCCACCTTTGCTCCATCATCATGGCAGCCAGTATATGCCCAAAACCAGTCTCAAGAAGGCTATTTTGTTCCAAAACAATGGTCTTGTCCTCATTTGTAGTCCCAAAATGTTGATGATATAAGGATTAGTAATATTGATAGTATATTGCTAGATTTCCATAGGAAGTTGGATGAAATCAATAAAGAACAAGAGTATCAAATGCAACAACAGGAGGTTGACATGCATCAAGAAAAGGAAGCTTACCAAGCCCATCTCCATGAGCAGGAGTGGGAGGCACAAAAGAGGAAATTTGAGGTGAATCTTGCTCAACAACTTGCTGCAAAAGGATGAAAAAATGAGGCTAAATTTTGGCAAAAAAGAGGTTGCAAGTTCAATATTCCTAGCTTCAAACAAGGTGAACCTCTTAAGCCTACTAGATTTGAGATTCCAAGTGTTAGAAATCCCGTTTCAATTCAAGAACCTGTCCTTGAGCAAGCTCAACCTGTAAAGGAGCCTAGAGAATTTTCTTTCCCCAGTTTTAGGAGCCCTCCTTCTGTTCAAGAACCCGTTATTGAACAAGTGCATCCTTGTGAAGAACCCATCAAGGAGGCTCAACCAACCCCTTATCTTCCAGAACAACCTAAATAAGAGGTGCTTATAGAGGAAGAAACAAATATTTTAGCTATTGTTAGGTTTGAACAAGAACTTGAGAATGATAAATCAAATGTGATAACGAAGGAAAATGAGTTTGTAGATGAAGAGTAGCAAGATGTAGATCAACGAATAATTGATGGTTCTCATATTCTAACTATTCCATTTGATGAATTGCCATTGTTTGTGAACAAGGAAGAGAGTGCAGTTCAAATCACAACCACATCAACTTCTATACAGCAAGAGGAGGCTCAAAAATTTTGTGTTTTGACATCTCATTTGAGCTATAATAAGGTAAAAATTAGTCTTCCTTCATTGAAAAAAAAGAGAGGATTAAGATGATCTTTTTTGGGATGATCTAGAATCATTTGTTTCGAATTTGGAGATCAATCAATCATCTTTTGAAGAGAAAAAGGTGGGATAATAATTAGTTGAGATAGAAAAGGAAGTTCAAGTTTAGATTTATGTTGGTTTATTTGATGAACTTCCAAAATTTATAGGTGAAGATGATAACTGCTTGATTGAACTAACCTTAATGCCCAGTTTTGAGCAGCAAAGTGATGAGATAATGACTGATTTGTTTGTTGAACTTCCTAGTTTTGTGGATGATGATGGAGAAACCATGCTTGTACTAACACCAGTATCAAGTTTTGGATAGCAAGAAGATGAAATTCACTTTGATAGGTTATTGGTTCATCAAGAAGAAGATTGGGCAGCCTAGTCTTGAGAGGTGAAAAGGTTGGTACCTATAAGAATATCCATCAAGATGAGCATGATCAATAGAGGTATGTTTTGAAAGGTATGAGTACTCCTTTAAATTTTCAAGGAAAAATTCATGAAGTTGACATAGGACATGTCATGCATGAGGGAGCTAACCATGAACTTGAAGAGGACATGTTCTTGAGTATAATAGAGGATTTTTGTTTAGGAATGAGCTACTAATTTTTGAGTTTAAGGAGTGTGAGCAACATAACCAAATGGGAATAACAGTCATAGTTTCATTTGAATCACATGAGGTAGCTCATTCCAATCATCATGAGGTTGTGGTTATAGAAGCAACTGATCAAAGTAAACCCAGAAAGATTGGCTTGAAGGTTATTCTTTCACGAGGATGCCCTATTAGGCATTTAGATAGAATGGAGGCTAATAAGGATGTTGACATCTTGCTTGCACCTGAGGGTACTGCTAAGGAAGAGTACACTCAAGTTATCTTTCTACCTTAGAACAAGAATGTTTGCATTCCATGTGAAAAGATTAGTGAGCTTGTATATGTTCTTCAAGAGATATTGCAACTATTTGCTAAATTTTATTCATGTTCCATTTCTTTCTAGTTATTTTCTAGCATGACAAACATTGTAAATTCTTTAGAAAATGTAGCTATTTCACCCAACCAGTTAATGGGTTTGTTTGACCAGCTTCCTTGCTGATTAGAATAGCTTAGGGTAGTTGCATTTCAGTTGTAGTTTTCATTTCCCTAAGTGTTTTTTTACACAATTAGTTAGTTTTCTTTGGCATTTTGGTGTGTTGGAATAAGTTTCATGGTGTCTCACATTATTCTGATGACTTGCAACAACATACAATGCTTTTTTTAGGTTGTGTCAAATTTTAGATGACTCAATGAGCAATGGATAAGCTTCAAGCCACTGGTTGAGATGCTTAGCAGCAAACATATAGCAAATGTTGCCAAAAATATTACCTGATTTTTGCTTCCAGCTAAAATCATGTAACTTATTATATTTATTCTTTTGTGTTTTCATTTAAACATTAAAAGATACATCATGTTCTACTAAGTTCATTAATGTGCATAAAGGATATTGTCAAAACAGATTACATTTATTCTAGTTTTGCAATTACATACAAATAAGAGAGAGAACCAACATGTATTGCAAATGTAATATTTATTGATAATCATGAGTGTGTAATGTCCCTCACAAGCCAAGGGACTAGCTATTCTAACCCTCATAAAGAAAAGACTATACACCTACAAATAATAGAAAAGAAATTGCATATAAAATGAAAAGGGACCTGACATTGCTTGGTGGAATGATGAATCCCATTGGCTTGGTTCCGCATCATCTCAGCCTTTCCCACTACCCTACTTCTGTTTGACACCCTCCTTGTTGCTCCTAGCTTTCCTACATCTAAAAAAAATAGTGTTGTTAGAGTAATGAAAGGTCCGTGATCAAGATATATGTAAAATATCCATAAACGTGTAATTTGATGTCCATAAGAATTAAAATAGTAGCATACCATAAGTTTCCATGAAAAAAAGAAAGGAGTAATCAAACACACCTATGATATGATTTGTTTATCTAATTGGTTTGCTCCTTGTGCAGATTTAGGACAAGTCTTTGTTACTATTTTGATTCGGCTAATTACAACATGTGGAGTAAAATGTGGCTCCCACAAGGGTTGAGCCCAACATGCTACCCTCTGATGTTTCAAGAGGGATAGGAAATTGAGCAACTTTATCAAATTAATGATAAACATATTATTGATGCATTAAATCATTATGGAATCACACCAACTAATCAACTTTCATTATCAGATTCAAAAGATGCAACACATAATGTGAACTGTCAAGAAGGTCACACTTAATCTTTTCACAATGAATCAATCAATAGGTTGCCATCATGTCAAAAGGAAGGTGTATTTTGCTGGATATGTCTTTCAATCTTCTTAAGTGGATCCAAGATCCATTTTATTAAAGAAGTAAATGATTTCTGAGATGCATCAAGTTCAATTATAGATGCATCAAGTTTAGTTATGCATCTATTAAAATAATGAAGGAGACATCAAGTCATTCCTGAAACCATCAAGACTCATATGGAATAGCAAGAAGGAACAAGGAGGTAAGCTTCCTTGAAATATAGTCATAATATCATGATACATCTCATAGAGGGACAACAATAGTGAAAGAAGCATACAGGGCAACATGATTATCACAATGGGTGGAATGCATATTTCAAAGGGGCAAAGCTATGTACTATTGACATTGAACAATGAATATCATTCACTCAATAGAGGCATAGGTATGGTCATTTGTGCTACAGGATAGCAAGAATCAATGAACAATGAAAATTTTGTATGGCAAGAACCAATGCATTTAGAGAGAAAGCAAAGGGACAGTGATCTCTAGTGGAGTAGGACAATCGAGAGATCAAAATGAGATGATAGTTCCAACACTAACCTTCATAGTGGACAGTGACAGTATAACAATACATTTGGAAGGACTTAGTATGCATCTACAGTCATCAAGTATAGTGCATCAATGGTTTTCAGTCAGAAGACAAGGGAAATGTGTGGTTAGGAAAGGGAAATCTTTCAAGGGAGAAGATTGTCACATAACAACCATAGACTGAGTGGTGACTGCATTAAACACAAGTTGTGCAAAAGTAAGAAGACCTCATTAAGCTTGGAGCTCGTTTGTTCATCCTTGAAGGAGTAGCACTCTTCATTGAAATATGAGGAAGAGAGCATCTACAATTGTTTTATGCCCTTTGGTTACAATTATGAACATTTACAAACATCCATTCTGAAGCCCATGAAGGGACAACAATATTCCTACTAGTGAAGAGAATCTGTATTTAGCATCTATGCCATCTGATAGAAAATATAAAAAATGTAGCACTCCTTGAATTAAGTTGTTGGAACAATGATAGTCATGAAAGTAAAGAGAAGGTTTCAGTTTATGACTAATGAATTATTGCTTCAAGAAATAAGTCTATTCTTGGAGATTTGAATCTAATAGGGAAATTTAGGCTATCATAGTGGTGAGACGCTTGGGTTTGAGTAGCTCATGACAGATTCCATACATCTTTGGGATGGTAATATTATGGCTTGAATAACATCACATAGTCCACCAAAATGAGAATAAGATTAGTGTTATTAAATGAATCCAAGGGTGATTGAAAATAGAGAAGTAGATCCTGTGCTAATAATAGAGGTTGTGAAAGATATGACAGTTTATGAATATTGATAGAGCTATATTGCAAGCAAAGTGCAACTGAAGGAAGTCTTAGCCTTGGCATCAACTAGAAGGCCACAAAGACACAAAGCCTTAAACAGTCACATAATGGTAAAGAGTGTTATCATTCATAGCTCTCATGTGAAGAATATGATGAGGCAATCAAATGTGGGGAAAGGATAATGAGGATGCTGCATTTTGCATGCAACAAACAGCTAGACCATGACCTGGAAAGGCTTACATTCAACACCTAAATCACTTATGGAAATGAAAGTTCAATCTCAAATGAGGGCTATGCAGGATAATGAAGTTTTTGACTAGCCTAAAACTTTACAAAGATGTAGCAAGCTTACTATTCTCAATGCATTGACAATGTTATCATGCATAACCAGACCCATTGTAGGGCCTTTGGGTTTCATAATCATCAAACATAATGTAGTGAGTAGGTCATCATATCGGTTATGCATAGTATAGTTCTTTAGTGTAGGGAATTGACCATAGTTATAGTCCTCACTCACCATGAAATAGGTTGTAAGTCATGTCAAGATATAGGGTTTCATTGTATGAAAGGTCAAGATCTCAAGTAAACAAGACATCAAGGTTTTGTTCTTCATTTTATGACTTAAGATGCAGTATTTATAAATGCTAGTACTAGTATCATGGTGCCTATTAGCAGAGACAACATTCTAAAAGTGAAGTGGATGTTCTCATTGGAAAAATGCAGTGAGTAGTGGTCAGCACAGTGATAGGAACTATGAAGGGGATATTGTATAAAAAATTTCTCTTTCAGAGATTGGGCTTGGAGAATGTGTTCCAGAACACTTTGGTGCAAAAATCAAATGCCCTAGATATATGATGTGTTGTGCAGTCAACATATATGGTGTAGAACATTTCTTTCTCAAGCGACAATCAATTTTTGCAAGTTGTTTTAGTGTTATGCATTAAAGGATGCCCTTGAGAGATCTGCCCATCATTGTAAAATTGCAACCATGCTATAATGAGGTTTGAAGATGAAGGTAGAGGAAAGCTAGGATTAGGAAATCATGTAAAGTCCATAAACAGAGAAATAGAGAAGTGCACATTTCATTAAATCCGTGTAATGAAACAAAGAGGGAGTTTATTATTTTTACTATACTGATGATCTTTGGCATTACTCTTTTTATTTTTCACCAGCTTTGTCTCTTTCTATTGACAAAAATAGATGCAGTTATGTGCATGGTCAATACAGGTGCGGCCTAGAAATTGTGAAAGCATGACACTAACTTATCATGGAATCTTGTGTAACAAGGTAAAATCACTTGAAGTGAAATGCAGTCAAAGGTTAAAAGGGCAATGCTCATAAAGGAATGAAAAAAGCATGGAGTCTTTGACTCATACCCATATTGTGCAATGGCATTGGATCATTTTACAACCATTTATTCTTTACAGGGCAGCATTTTATTGTGGAATAGGGGTATTTCTTGTTTCAGTTGATCACTCTCTCATGAAATATCATTCATATTATAATCTTGCATGATTTTATCAGTAAGGGAAAGTTTCTTTGAAAGTGGTTTTCTACAGAAAATGCCATAAAAACCCAGTGCATTCTCTCATGGCCACAACAAAAAAATTAGGTTTTCTTCACAAAATCACAAAAACCCACTTGGGGTTTTGGATACCATTCAAATGCAGAGATTATAAAAGAGGTTTTCTTCCATTCATACCTACAAAAGGTGTCTTTTTCTGAAAAGATACAAGTTCCACATACAAAAATATCAATGAAAACCAGATGTCAAGCATTCTCAGCATAATACATAAAGAAATACAAAAGAAATTAGACATTTTGCATCATTCTTTCACATGGAAAAGAGCTCGAAATGAGCTTATTTTCACTAAATATAAAAGGAGTAAAATCAAGGAATTAGTTTAATCGAAGCTTACTTGAGCTAAAATTGCTCATTTTGTTATTAGAATGCAATTTTTTTTAACCATTAAAGCTTCAAGAAGTCACATCAATGGAGGCTAAAAGCAGATGTGATAACCACAAAGAAAGATCAAACAAAAAAATTGCATCAAAACATGCTTATGGTCGTGGCATTTACAGTCCAATGATCATCGAATGAGGAGAAAAAAAGGTAGATTTGGTTCAAGAAAAGTGTTACCTCTTGTTTCCCAGTTGGAACCACAAGATTTCATCAAAAAATTTCCACAAGAAAACCATCAATAGTGCACTCCTTGAAACCCTATGGCAGCCAGGTGAAGTGGAGCTCTTGAAGTTCGAAGGAGAAAATGATAAAATTTTGCTTTTTTCATTTGATTTTGTTTAGGGTTTGATACCCTAGTTCAGGCTGACCATCAAAGGTAATTTTTACCCTTTTTTTAATAAATTCCAAACATATTTAATATGCTATGTGGTCTTAGAGTTAAAACCTATGCCTTAGGAAGTTTTTTTCCTTATGTTGCATTTTCAAGGCTTAGGCAATTTTTGCCTTGTATTCATTTTGAAAACCACATACTTGCCTTGGTGAATTTTCATGTCTTTGAAAATTGCAAAAACTCTTTCAAGACTTAGAAGTGTGCACTTTGACCTCCCATAGGCCGAGCTATTGCTTATTTTTTGCGTCTATTTTGAAATGTGAAATGTTTGACCAAGTGATGGTTATAAATCACTTTTATCAGGCATTACTATTAGATCCAGAAATAGTGATTGGTTATGTTTTTATCAATGCCTTGAGGAAGTCTGAGTTGATTTTTGATCCTCTTTACAAGCATTTAAGTGTGATTGAGGAATGGTTATTATTTTGAATTTAATATGAAAAATGTAAAACATTAACTTAAGTGATAATTTATAAATCAATTAAGTCTAAATGTTACCTTTAATGCAAAATTAAATGAATTGAACTTTCAACACATGCTTTTGGAGGTTTACTTGAGAATTTATGCCTTCCAAACATAATGGGACAGGTTGAAGACATGTTTGCACACCAAAAGTGTGAGCCAAATAGTTTGGAGGCATGTGAGAAATTTGGAGGAATATTGACCAACATGTAGAATTGGTGAGTGGGTCATCTTTGACTATTTTGGAGGGAATGGGACCATTTTGGAGGCATTTTGTCATACTCTTCTAGTGGGTCAAGTCATGGCTTGAATTTTCTACACTTTGGAGGCCTTTTGGAGTGATTTTTGAAGGTTATTTTTTGGCCTTTATGCTGCATCCGACTAGGGTTTCTAGAAGGACATGTGTGAGCAGTTGTTTCAAAAATTTCTTAAGTATCTTCAAACTTAAGCTTTAGGGGGTTCTTTTCTTTCTTTCTCTAGGGCATTGTAGCTTACTTTGGAGCTTTTTTCAGGTAGAGGACAACATTGTGACTCAATATTAGACATGCATAGCACTATGTGACACCATTTTTATTAATAAAATTCAATTTTTACCTTCTTTGAAGCTATCTCATTGTGTGAAGTGTGGTGATTGATGAATTTCCTTGTGAGTTTTGGTAACTCCTTCGATGTTTGTCTCATTGTAGCACCTTTAGGTGGGATAAATATATATTGATGCAGGTTGTAAGTTGTGTGGTGGTTCAAATAGTATTTTAGTTGTGAAAGTTTTCCTTTCCTTTAGAAATGTTAAGAGAACCAAACCTCCTTACAAAATACTTATGCATTGATATGTTATTTAAAATATCTAAGTTGTGTTAAGCTAAGTTGAGCTTTTGATGAGATTGTGTGTTAAAGCAGTTGTATAGGTCTGTCAAATCAAATTAGGTGCATCACCATAGGGGTTTAGTTTTATTTTCAGGTTTCTTTCTCCCCTTTTCCCATCAAGGAATACTTTAGGTGACACCATCAAAAGGGGAGACAACCCATAATCTGGAGGTCTGCTTTCACAATAGGATACCGACAACCTGGAAGTAGTCCCATGTTAGTCCAATTTTGTTGAATTCTTTCACAACTTGACAAAGGGGTGCAAACTTGGGTCTCTAACAATTCTGACTTGTGAAATCTAAAAGGATTTTAGGAATTGAGGTTCGAAGTTCCATTTTTCAGTCTATCATTTAGTCTAGCATTGGTTAAAGAAAAACCTCGACTTGCAAGGTCCGATTTGTAGTTTTATTCATTTATATCAATAATTTCAAAAGAGGTTTCACCAAAGGTATACTTGTCAACTTTACTATTTTGAAGAAAGAAATTACCTCAATGTTGGCAGATGTTGAGGGTCATAGTTCCATCATACCTCCCATCTCTATAAGGAAGCATGCAAATGACACCCCTAACTCGTGAAATCCAAAAGAACATACAAAAACAAGAATTTTGGCTAAGTGTTTCATTGTGCATCATCAAGGAATGGGGATCAGGGATACCATTTACCTCTTCCACCTTTATAAGAAATATGTACGAGGTACCTCTAAAACCTGAGGTCTAAAAGTTATTACCAAAATTTCTAAGTCAAAAGGCGAGGTCGCGGGTCGGGGAAAAAATTTTATTCTTACCCTTTTCAGATAATTTCAAATATGGAATAGGAGAAACTTGCAAATCCCAAAGTATTTTTTGTATCTTTAGAGCATTAAGGCATGAATTTGAGTTGAAACCTAGGGAAGTCAAAGGTCCGACGTCCGAAAGGCCATTTTTGGAAGTCTGCAAGCCTTAGTTAAATGTTTAATATTTTATTGGAGATTAGAGTTTGGGTATCCCTCTTACCCTTTCCACCTCTATAAGAAATAGGTAAGAGGTATCCTGAAGGCCAAAGTATGAAAGTGTTAACGGTCTTAGGGAACTTCTAAGGCATGATCAATGGTTGATGATCAGAATTTCATCTTACTTTTGTAAATATTTTTAGGTATGAGGTAAGAGAAACCCATGACATGTGACACTCGATAATTATTGAACTTGAAGAACTCAAAGGAAAACATAAAGAAGCCTTAGGGAACCTCAAGGTCCGATGCTTGATGATGATGGATGAAAAAATCCAAAACTTGGAAAGAACCAAAGCAAAATGAGAACGTACGAATGAGAAAAACACACTAGAACATCCAAAACCAGACTGGGGAAAGAAAAAAAATGAAACAAAAACCCACAGAAAACAAAGTATGGAGACAAAACGAACAAACCCAAACCCCCAAAACATAGTCTTACACCATGCATACAAATACATTTACAAAATTAAAAGACAAAAGCAATATGGATTCACCAACCTAGAACAATGCGAGAGAATGGAGTTAGAGGATGAAAGCCAAACAAACGCCCAAGCAGAGCTAGCACAACACAAACCAATGAATCACAAAATCAAGCAATCATGAGCAAGCGAGCAACACGAATGAAGAGAGTGAACACACCATGAACATGAACCAACTCAAGAAACTACCACACACCTTGGTAAATAGAAGCATAGATCAACAATTGATAGCAATGGCGAGTTTGATGAATGGAAAAGGTTATAGAGCTCTTTAAAATGTAAGTTGTTCTAATGGGTAGTCACAAAATGAGTGAAGTTTTGGTGTAATACCCATTCCATTTCTCATATTAATGAAAAAATTGTATGCTAGTTGGTAGCATTAACTTTTGATGGTGCAACATTAAGCTTAAATTCCCATTCGCTCTCCTAACAAGACATGATGTGACATGCATGCCAAACGAGGCAGTATCGCTCTACAGTGCAAGCCGAGGTGTCATAGAAAAAGAAAACACTAACCCACGAATCTCGAAGAATCCCCAATAAGTGACCACTAATAGGTGAAAGGGAAAGGTCGGGAGTCAAACTCAACAAGGATGGTATACCTTTCCTTGGAAGGTCAAATTCTGAACCCTAAAAGAAAGCAAAACAAGGAAAATAATAAGGGGAATAAAAGAGGAAAGAAAAGGTAAAAGAAAAGGGAAAAGAGGAAAGGGGGACAAAGACATGCAAAGCAAAAAACAAACAAAAAGGGGGGGGTTCCCATTTTAACAAGAGAAAAAAGGGGCATGAGTGTGAATGCACGACAAATCCCTGTCAAAAACATGGAGCACATGATGACAATGAAGATTGTGGAGATGGCTATCAAATGGAGGGCAATAAAATTAAAAAAATGGGAAAATAAACAATGCTAGACCCTTTTTGGATATTAATTGGGTTAAATGGTGGATAGAGCCCGAGACATGGCCGACAGAGCACGTGGCATTGTGGACAATGAACACAAAGTGAACTTTGAACATTATAATGTGAATTTTATAAGTTCAAAAGTGAGCGGTTATATTAAATATATAAATATAATTGCACCCTAATATTATCACAAATATGACTTTTAAAAAATATTTATTGTTGGTGAAAGTGAACACCTATTGGGTCATTAGAGGGCACATTTTGGACGTCAAATCTAAATGGTCACTTTTGACCCTTTCACACTTAATGAACCCTCCCACATTCGTCGAAAAACCCCAGAAGCCAAAAGAATAGCTATAAGCTATTAACTCACATTCGAATAAAACCTAAAAAAATCAAGTCAATATGATGCATTGTTTAGGAGGTTAGGTTACATGAAATTATCTATAACAGATACTCGCCCCTTCCCCTAGAATGTAAAGTGCAAAATCTAATAAAACATCACACCATCTAAATTTTTGAACTCTAAGAAAAATATTGTGGCATAAAATAAATGAAGGTTTATCTACCCCAAACATAAATTTTTACATCGACAACCACAAAATGGATGAGAGAAGCAGTTGCCATTCTCTTGGGAAGAGCAATAAATGACATGAATGAGTCAGGGTACTTGAATAATGGTACACCCCATGTTTATGTCACTTCGCTCTACATAGGGGAGAGGACCCGATAGTTGAACACCCTAACTTTGCATTTCTCAA
>VDFB02373365.1:230837966-230934492 GCA_007258455.2 Sequoia sempervirens
TTTTCTCTTGCTATCAAATATCACTCTACCTATAGTAGGGCTACCTTTGACTCTAGTCTCTCAAACTCTACTAGGGTTTGGGATGAATGTGCCTTTGATGCAACATAAGCTTAGAAAACTCACCTCCTCAAACTCTCACATTATTCTTGTAGTCTTACGAATGACGTAACTGACTCTGGGTCCTAATCTACAATAGGTGGGGGCACATAGTCTGAGTCTGTGACCTCCTTGTCAATTGAAACGAGCACTATCTCTACAACTACATGTCTATAGAGATCCTTCCAATCTATCATAGCTCTTTCAAGATAGACACAATAAATAATTACTACACATCATGATATATATAGAGAGAGAGGATAAAACATAAGCACAAAGCACATGCATAAATAAAATATCCTCACCAATATCTCTTTTAGGTTGTGCAACATCAACCTCATCTTGTGTAGGGGGCATGGAAGATGTGTTAGCCCCTCCACAACTATGGGTACTAATGCTTGTCATGGATGTTTCTCATGATCTAGTCATACGAATGGATGAAGACTCTCCCTACTCATGCATGCTTGATCCTCAGCTACTGCCTCATCACCCTTGCTCATGTGTGGCTCCTCCTCCTCGTCCTCCTCCTAGTACTGCTCATCATCCTCCTCCTCTTCTCTATGCTAACCATCATAATCAAGATCTACATCCTCATCATAGTCCTCATCTATGACATCTATAAATATGTCTACAACCCTTTATTGTGTCTCCTTGGCCTTGTCCTCTATATCATCTCCCTCATCTAGAAATTGTACTACATCTCATATAGGCTAATCCATGGGAAATAATAGTAGCTGGTCATGATACTGTACACCACTCCTCATAATCATTTGTGGCACTGACATCAACAACTTCAAAGACTAGAGGCATATTGTGATCCGAGTACTTAGAGTCGCTATAGACAACATTCTCTACAGTAAACCGTATTGTATCACTAGGTCTTCAGGCACTCCACACTGATCTCCTAAAAAAGGATCATGCCCTCGATAGTGTTTGGACCTATCCAAACTATCATGCAACCTGCTCATAGTAGAAAGAACATTCTACATAATCATGGCAGCCAATTAAAAATCTATCTAGCTACAATCTCCTTGTCTACCAAGTGTGATCTATCCACTGAAGTGTAAGTTGATATGGTCTCTAAAGGATCTTGTCCTCCAATTGCTCAAACTTTACTCTCCAAAAGTGTAAATCACTTCCACAACTGTCATAGAGGATAACTAAAGGATTAAGGATACCCCACTACTATCGAACATGGTAAGTCGGTAGGTCTAGTACAAGTGATATGCTCTAGGAAGCAAACCTATAGAAGTGTAAAGTTTACCATGTCCACATCCTGAAATACAAACCTTCCAAGACTATAGTATAAGTGCACTAGGATACAACCCCATAGATGTATATTGTCATGTGCTCCACTAGCTCTTGTATTAGGTGTACTAGTCCTCCCTCTAGGTGTGCTTCCCACCCATCAGGGATGAGTACTAGTGAAACTATGTGCATCATAATCCATCTCACTAGTGGGACTCGTGAACATAGTAGCATCGGTAGATCAATTTGTGCTCTCACTCGCTTGTCATGAATTGGTCCATTCTAGAAATGCTACATGCCGAACTTCTTCTCATGGAATGTTTGATCTCCTCAAAAGTGAACCTACTCACCCCAAATAGTAACTCAGAGTATGCTGTGGATGTCTTTTAGGGTGATTTTCATCTCACCAATAGGAAGGTGGAACGTACATGTGTTGGAAATCGAATGCTTGGATAGAGCCATCAACATCACATCGTGGTACCTCATGGGAGGCATGAGGTATGCCCAATATATCCCTACATCCTATAATAACTTTGTGTTCTATTCTAAAAGTGTGGGGACTAATTTTTGAGAAAGCTAAGCTATCTGCCACCCAAATGTTGACGTGAATAGGTGAGTACCTATCAATAAAGAAAAAATATGACCTATAAGCAGTCTAAAATCTTTAATTTTTACATGAATCACCATAAAAGTGTAATAAAGTTCCTCTAGTGTGCTTTCTTAAAATCCCTAGATACTTTATACCCCTTTTGGGACACTTCATGAAGAAATAAGACACTTTGTGAAAAAGTGGGACACTTTGCAAAAAAGTGGGACACTTCGCGAACAAAAGGGATACTTTGTGAAACAATGGGACACTTTGCAAGAAAAGGGGACACTCTACGAACTTTTTTCCAAGGCCTCAAATCAACCTAGAAATGTTTTCAATTCATAAAATAACTACACAAAGACAAAGCAAAGGAGATGTTAGATTACCATTTCTGGTTTTCATGACTAAACTTTAGCTATGGGGTGTCTTTCATTTTTATGCGATGGGTTAAATGGAAACTCCCACAAGGGTTGAGCCGACGTAAACTAGTTTGATCTACAAGGGGTGGCTGTGTTAGCATTTGCTGGTTTTCTCTTTTCACTTTTGGGTTTTTATTCCGGTTCCCGTTTCTCTTTTGCTTGCTTTGGTTTTTCTTTCAGAATCGGGGGTGGAACGGATGCTTGAAGGGAACTAGAACTTCTCCAATTCTGAGGTTCTAATTCATGTTCACACATCCATCCCGGTCTCGATTCCGTGTGTTTGGTGTTCCTTTTTCTTTTTGCCTTGCGGCGGTCGCTAGTTCTTTTCCTCTGTCTCTTCGCTTGTCTTTTGTTTTGTTTTCTTTGGCGGGGGCAGGATCGGGATGGGAATCATTTTTGGAACCTTCTTCATGTTTCATGTCTCGGGTTTTGTCCCGCTCCGGCCCCGCGGCTTCTTTTTCTCGTGTCGGTTCTGGCTCCACCTCCGCGGTCTTTTCTTTGGCGGGAGCGGGATAGTTTTCGGCCCTGGTCCCTTTTGTTCCTTTTGTTCCCCGTCTCTTTCCTGGTCCCAGCTCCGGCCCTATTTGGTTCCTGTCCTGTTTGCCTTTTTGTTTCATTGACCTGTCTGCCCAATTTATTCTAACTTAAGTGGTTCACCTAAGCCCCATTTTCCATTCGTTACTGGCCCATAGCTACCGTTTTTACCAGCCCCGCTTCTTCTTCGCTGTGACTTTCAGCTTTCGATGTAACCTCTCGGCGACTCTTATCTGTCCCCCCGAGGTTCTCTTTCTTTTTGGCTTGGGTTGGTTGTGTCGGGGAGATGTCTCCCCGACTCCTTTGTGTCTCACCGATGGGCTTTCCTTTCGGCGTGACGGTTCTCGTTCGAGGTGAGGTCCTCCCGACTCCCCTTGGTCTCCCCAAGTTCCTTTTTGCTGCCCTCTGTTGTGCCTTTGACATGACTCTTTTGGTTCGGGGTGACATCTTGGCGACTCTGTGTTCTCTCCCCGAAGTCTCTATCGGCCTATGTTCTTTGTGTCAGGGAGATGTCTCCCCTACCCCAGCTTGTCTTCTCGACTGTGGTGGCCCCCTTTGCTCTTCAGTGTGACTTCCCTTCGGCAGGACTTGGAACTCTCAATATATCTCTTGGCGAATCTGTTATGTCTTTCCGACGGTGTCTTGTGGTTTTCTTTCGGCGTGGGTGGCACCTTTCATTGAGATGTCTCGGCGATGTCATCTTGCTACGCCGACCGGTGATGGAAGACTTTATGCTTCAGGGAGACTTGTGTTTCGGTGTATGTCATAGCGATGGGGTCGTGTCTTGCCGACGGTGATTCAATGTGTGGCTTTCGGTGAAGGTCTTATCTTCTCTCGGCGAACAAGTTTCTAAGGGTCTTCTCGGTATAACAGTGAAGTGTCTACATGACTTCTCACCAATGATTGTGTGCTACAGGGACATACATTTGGTAGGTGATTTCATCGGTGAAAGAAGTTATAGGACACAGCGACTTAAGTGGTGTATAAAGATCTCTTCGGTATGAGCTTGGGTCTTCGGCGAGAGGTCTCGGCGAGTGACCTTCGGTCTCGCCGATGGAACATAAAGTGGTCTTCGTCGGCGTGAGTTTTGAATCGTCTTGGCGACACTGCATGAAGGAAATATCTTTCGGTAACACACTGTGACTTCGCTATGATGTCTGGCCGACTTGGCCATCTCTCCCTGACTCTATGGTGTTTTCAGTGTCACATGTGGATTTCGCTATATGGTCTCACCGACATTGTGATCTCCTGTCGACTTTGACGGGTGTTTGGTGCAACATGTTTCCTTCGGCCAGACGTTTCCCCGAGTTCCTTCTGTCTGGCCGATATGCTTGGCTCTTCATTGTAGCTGTTTCTCTTCGCCCTAAGGTCTTCCCGACACTGCTATCTCTCATCGATATGAGCCTCTCCACGCGGTGCGTTAAGGCCTGAGCTACTAATGGAACATCAATGCGCACATGTAGATGATGAACGGTGATGTTTTAATTTGAGCAATAAAGGTGCCTGATGTTTATCTGAAGACTAGTATGCAGTGCGATCTAGTGGAGGACTTGTCTTAGCAGTCCGATGAAGATTTAAAGGCGACTGCCCGATCTCTGATGATCAATGGTCGAGTTTCATACTAGACCACTGTTAGGGTTTCTGTGTTCGCATGAGAAGATTTGAAGCATTCATGGCGACGCAGCTCTGGTATAAGGACGACATGGCTCAAGTATGGACACGCGGATTTGGTGGCGGATTTGACATTGATTGCCTGGCTCCATTCGTGTGGGAATGTCTTTTCCTGCAGCGGCCCGACCAGTTGCATTTATGTGACTAGTGAGGCAGTTGGAATTTTTGACTTGGCCTGCGAGCTGTTCTAGGGTTTGTCCTAGTGAGCTGATGATGTGTAATCTTATCTGGTCGGTTGCTTGTTGCTTCTCCTGTTCCTATAAAGGAGAATTTCATGGCTAGATGTTGGGGTTCCGAACTTTGGTGTTCTGTTCCACATTTTTCTGAGTTCTGGGATTAGCCTGGGATAGATTAGGGTTTGGTCTTAGGTCATTTTTGAGTCTGTAAGCTGTAATGTTGAATTCCTCTGTTAATGCAATCAGTTAAGCAAGAACACATGAAGATGCTTATCTTTCATGCATATCATCAGATTATCTCCATATTTGTAAGTTTTTAATCATTTAAATAAATGCATAAGGTGCTTTTGTTCATCTTCTCATACTTCATGGGACTATGTTATTTGTTGATAGGTCTGCTTCAAGGAAGCAGTTAAATCCTTTGAAAAGATAGCAGTGATTATTTGTTTGTAGGTTGGATTGGGTAAGAAGAGTCGGGTTGATACAAGAGCCAGATTGTCAGTGTAAGGCACTGATAGCTGATGTAAGGCATTAGCAAAACATAATCCACTGATTGAGTCTAGTTTGCAAATGAATTCCATCTTTTGTGTTTGACTCCATGGCCCAAGATTAGGCACTGGTCTGTCCTGCGGCCTAGTCCCTCTCAGAAAACCTTTTAAAATTATTGAATATCTTTGGTCTAATATCTTTCCCTACCTCCTGGTTGCTTCAAGGTTGAGCTACTGAGAATCTAGCCCTATTTGAGGTTCTCAATACTTGGCATCATGAGTCATCTGCTATAAAAAGCAATGTCTAGTCTTATTTGAGGCATTGTGTGGGTATACCTGCCCTGGTTCTGCAGAGCCTAAAGTGCAGAAGATCTCAGTCTTTGACTGAATCTTGTCAGTTGGTCCAGGTCCTCCGAGCTGCCCTTGACTGGAGATGGCTACTCCATAGGTAGAATAGGAGACCAACCTGGTTGCTCATTAAAAACAACCAACAAGATGGCGACTCCGCTGGGGATTGACTAGAATCTTGCCTTATCAAAGAGTCATATCAATTGCCATGTTGGTTAGGTTCAAAGTTTGAAGAATCTCAGGCTTGGAGAAAAGCTTTGTTGCAGTGAACCTGAAAGCTACAAGATCTATGGTGCTCTATCGGATGGAACTCAGAGAAAGATTTACATGTAAGTGAGCTTCATATCATTTGAAGTTTTGTCCTCTGCAAAGAGGTGGTGACTCTGTCAAGGTAAACCCATTGAAGATTCAAAGAATAGTTCCATGACTGCAACGTTTCTAGGTATTCTTCATGCTTTTGAACAAAATAAAAATAGAAAAAACTTTTTCCCCTTTATTTGGTGGGATCAAGCACTAGCATCAAGGGAGGTTTGATTATTGCAACTGGATAGTTGTAGAGGGATAGGTTTCATTTGCAAAATGCATTGTTGTCCTGTTTCTCCCTCTACAAGCTTTGATACCATGCTTAAGGCACAGTCTTGTCCTCATAAGAGAGAGTATGATAAGGAAAGATACAACCCTTTGTATTTTGATAAAACCAGGGTTACCCACATGCTGCCCTTAGGGGAATCAATAAATATTTACCCAAGTTTAAAGGTGGTGTTGAGGAATCAGCATCAAGACATATTCAACTTTTTATTGATTTCATTGGACACTGTCAGGTTGAAAAAGAGGATGTGGTCATGAAGCTATTTGTCAGATCTTTAGAAGGTGTGGCCAATGATTGGTTCACTTGCTTACCGGTGCACTCCATTGTTTCATGGTATCAGCTCATAACTTTGATCTTTGATACCTTTGATGAGGCTTCATCAAATGATGAAGAAGTTATGTTTGGTCAAGAAGAGGAAGAAGTGGTTGAGAGGGTAGGACAGAGCGCTGTCCTACTAAGTTGTAAACAAATATCAGATTTGCTAACCACAAAATATCAAAGATATGCACACAACAACTCTAAGTTGTTGTGGGCAACTCATATCGGTCTTGACAGTGAGGACCTGCAGGATGCAAGGTATGATGCAAGTGATTCTGACGCCCCTTCTAATGGTGATCTTACAGATTATGATGACACTAATTTCAGTTTGAAATTAGATTGTGCTTCTGAACTAGAGTTGCTCAATGGTGAGCAAGATTGGGATGAATGTGACAGTTGGACATCCCTTGAAGATGAGTTAGAGTCCTTTGGTGACTCTCATTGCCAGCATGATGAAGAACAGAGCCAAGTGAAAAGAGGAAGTGGGAGTAGTAGTTTAATCCATCATTGCATTAATGATGTGCCTCCTCCTACTGAAAATGATACAGAGCAGTTGCAAGATGTGTTGAATGGTGAGTGTATCCCTTTGTATACACTTGATGAATTTTTCACAGAATGTGACAATATGCAGAGCACTGGAGCTAGTTATTTTTAGCTTCAGGGTAATGTAAATAGTGAATATGATAGCTTGTTGTCACATAACAGTCAGCATTTTGGAAGTATGCCTGACTTTCAAATGCATAAGGATCATGTACATGTTTATAATGATGAATATGATAGCCTGTTGAGAGGTACTAACATATTTTGTCAGGTAGCTAATTGTGATCAGACTGTGTTTTTATGTAGTTCTGATCAGTATTCACATGTATTGCCACAAGATACAGAATCAACGAATCAAGAGTGTGGCAATAATAAAGTTTATTGGATCTGGTTGCCAGTTGAAGATAAAACTAAACAAAGAGCAAGTTTTCACTTGCACAGAGGCAACCTGACACTTATGTTTGCAGAGGTACATTCATTCATACTGTTGCAGATTGGCAGAGGCAAGCACAAGTTAGGGAATGTCAGCTCATTTAGCAGAATTGTGTTTGACAGAGGTAAAAGTTGGCTCTCATTTTTCATTTGGTGGCCTAGTGTCATCAGATGAAACAAAGGAATCAACAATGTGACTCTTGAATTGCCTGTTCATGGACAATTCTCGAAATGGTGCTTCATCTGAAGCATTTCTTTTTCCATGAACATTAGGTTAGGTTTTTTCTTTTCTGGTCGGTTTTGTTTTCCTGTGTCTGCTAACCTTGTCAGGTTAGCTCCTCATTGTTTTTGGCTTTTTTTGTTTTGGTCTGCTCTCCTAGTTATCTGAATTCTTGCTATGCCCACCAGGGGCATACATCCCCCAACTGGAGCCTATGTTAGTGCCATTTCTGGTTTTCTCATTGTCTAGTTGTGTACTCTAGTTTTTCATGACTAAACTTTAGCTATGGGGTGTCTTTCATTTTAGCATGTGGGTTAAATGGGCTCCCATAAGGGTTGAGCCTACCGCGTTTGATCTTATTAAGGGTTCGTGGTTTTGCCTTTTGCGGACCCGGCTCATGTTTCTTTGTTTGTTTTGATGCCAGATCAGCGTGAACTGATAAGCGGGAACCGAACTTCCACCACTCGGTTCGAAACGAGTTCATTATTATCCATCCTGGCCTGATTCCATGTTTAGGTTCTTTTTCTGTTTTGGCGGGCGGTTGCTGGTTCTTTCGGCGGTTCTTTTGTTTTGATTTTCGGCGGGCGAAGATCGATGGGAATCATTTTGAACCTTCTTTGTTTTATGTCTCGTTTTGTCCCATCCGCTCCCCATGCTGCTTTCGTTCTCGGTTTGCTCATTCATTGTTTTTCATATTTTCGCCCTGTCCTTTGTTCTGACCTCGGTTTTCCCCGGTCCCGGCTTCCAAACTTATTTGTTCCCTGTCCGCTTTTGGTTTTGTTTAACATTGACCCGTCCGCTTTACGGACCATGGTTCCCGAGGATTCCATTCGATCTTCAGCACGGCATATTAATTACTTTACTAAAATTCCGCTTCTTTTCTTTTTTGGTTGACTCTTCGGCTTTTAACATCTCGGCGACTCTTATCTGTCCCCCTGAGGTTCTCTTTCTTTTTGGCCTGGGTTGGTTGTGTCAAGGAGATGTCTCCCCGACTCCTTTGTGTCTCATTGATGGGCTTTCCTTTCGGCGTGACGGTTCCGTTCGGGGTGAGGTCCTCCCGACTCCCCTTGGTCTCCCCAAGTTCCTTTTTGCTGCCCTTCGTTGTGCCTTCGGCATGACTCTTTCAGTTCGGGGTGACATCTTCGTGACTCCGTGCTCTCTCCCCGAAGTCTCCATCGGCCTATGTTCTTTGTTTCGGGGAGATGTCTCCCTGACCCCCGCTTGTCTTCTCGACTATGGTGGCCCCCTTTGCTCTTTGATGTGACTTCCCTTCGGCAGGACTTGGAACTCTCGATATATCTCTTGGTGAATCTGTTATGTCTTGTCGACGGTGTCTTGTGGTTTGCTTTTAGCGTGGGTGGCACCTTTCATTGAGATGTCTTGGCGATGTCATCTTGCTATACCGACTGGTGATGGAAGACTTTATGCTTCGGGGAGACTTGTGTTTTAGTGTATGTCATAGTGATGGGGTCGTGTCTTGCTGACTGTGATTCAATGTGTGGCTTTCGGTGAAGGTCTTATCCTCTCTCGGTGAACAAGTTTCTAAGGGTCTTCGTGGTATAATAGTGAAGTGTCTACATGACTTCTCACTGATGATTGTGTGCTACAATGACATACATTTGGTAGGTGATTTCATCGGTGAAATAAGTTATAGGACACAATGACTTAAGTGGTGTATAAAGATCTCTTCGGTATGAGCTTGGGTCTTCGATGAGAGGTCTCGGCGAGTGACCTTCAGTCTCGCCAATGGAACATAAAGTGGTCTTCGTCGGCATGAGTTTTGAATCGTCTTGGTGACACTACATGAAGGAAATATCTTTCGGTAACACACTGTGACTTCACTGTGATGTCTAGCCGACTTGGCCATCTCTCCTCGACTCTATGGTGTTTTCAATGTCACATGTGGATTTCGCTATATGGTCTCGCCGACATTGTGATCTCTTGCCAACTTTGACAGGTGTTTGGTGCAGCATGTTTCCTTCGGCCAAACATTTCCCCGAGTTCCTTTTGTCTGGCTGATATGCTTGGCTCTTCATTGTAGTTGTTTCTCTTCGCCCTGAGGTCTTCACGACACTACTATCTCTCGTTGATATGAGCCTCTCCATGCAGTGCATTAAGGCCCGAGCTACTAATGGAACATCAATGCGCACATGTAGATGATGAACGATGATGTTTTAATTTGAGCGATAAAGGTGCCTGATGTTTGTCTGAAGACCAGTATGTAGTGCGATCTAGTGGAGGACTTGTCTCAGCGGTCTGATGAAGATTTAAAGGCAATCGCCCGATCTCTGATGATCAACGGTTGAGTTTCATACTAGACCACTATTAGGGTTTTTGTGTTCACACAAGAAGATTTGAAGCATTCATGGTGACGCAGCTCTGGTACAAGGACACATGGCTCGAGTATGGATGTGTGGATTTGGTGGCAGATTTGACATTGATTGCCTGGCTCCATTCATGTGGGAATGTCTTTTCCTGCAGCGGCCTGACTAGTTGCATTTATGTGACCAGTGAGGTAGTTGGAATTTTTAACTTGCCCTGTGAGCTATTCTAGGGTTTGTCCTAGTCAGTTGATGATGTGTAATCTTATCTAGCCGGTTGCTTGTTGCTTCTCCTGTTCCTATAAAGGAGAATTTCATGGCCAGATGTTGGGGTTCCGAACTTTGGTGTTTTGTTCCACATTTTTTTGAGTTCTGGGATTAGCCTAGGATAGATTAGGGTTTGGTCTTAGGTCATTTTTGAGTCTATAAGCTGTAATGTTGAATTCCTCTGTTAATGCAATCAGTTAAGCAAGAACACATGAAGATGCTTATCTTTCATGCATATCATCAGATTATCTCCATATTTGTAAGTTTTTAATCATTTAAATAAATGCATAAGGTGCTTTTGTTCATCTTCTCATACTTCATGGGACTGTGTTATTTGTTGATAGGTCTACTTCAAGGAAGCAGTTAAATCCTTTGAATAGATAGCAGTGATTATTTGTTTGCAGGTTGGATTGGGTAAGAAGAGTCTGGTTGATACAAGAGTTGGATTGTTAGTGTAAGGCACTGATAGCTGATGTAAGGCATTAGCAAAACATAATCCACTGATTGAGTCTAGTTTGCAAATGAATTCCATCTTTTGTGTTTGACTCTATGGCCCAAGATTAGGCACTGGTCTATCCTGCGGCCTAGTCCCTCTTAGAAAACCTTTTAAAATTATTGAATATCTTTGGTCTAATTTCTTGCCCTACCTCCTAGTTGCTTCAAGGTTGAGCTATTGAGAATCTAGCCCTATTTGAGGTTCTCAATACTTGGCATCAGGAGTCATCTGCTATAAAAAGAAATGTCTAGTCTTATTTGAGGCATTGTGTGGGTATACCCACCCTAGTTCTGCAGAGCCTAAGGTGTAGAAGATCTCAGTCTTTGACTGAATCTTGTCAGGTTGTCCAGGTCCTTCGAGCTGCCCTTGACTAGAGATGGTTACTCCATAGGTAGAATAAGAGACCAACCTAGTTGCTCATTAAAAACAACCAACAGAGTAATGGGCCTCCTTGGTGTAGTCTTCTTCTATGAATGGATATTTTATTTTATTGAAGAGATTGTACGTGGAAAGACAAAATTCAACTAGGCCAAGATCATTAGTGAGAACCTGCACGCAAAAATCATGGCCATGAAGAAGACATCATAATTCTATATGACCTCCTACCTGGTCTACCTACTAGCAGAGGAATTCCCATAAAAAGGCATCTTTGATGTGCGAAATCCAAATCCAAGAGGTAGGGAGCTCAAGGTATATGACCGCTACCCACAATTGTAGTATAGGAACTTTAAGAGGGAGTATCAAAGGGTAAATGATGCCTTTATTGGGCATATTATCATACGCCTTGGTGGATATTTTCAAAGGAGGGTCTCACACAATGCCTTTGCATTCATTCAAAGGTTTGGGTTCCTATTTATTTAGTTCCTGAAGTTCACCTATATCAGGACAAAGGGATCTTTGAAAGGCCTTACAAGATGCCCTGATTACCCAATGACTGGATGATTATACTAGAAGTCTCCTGAAAACTGTAGAATAGTCATAATCTATTGAGTGATAAACGCCAAGAAACAATTCCATACCCTCTCACATTTGGGCAAGGCATGTACACTATCCTCATGGACCAATTTGCAAAGTATTCAGAGAAGGAAATAGTGGAATATCATTTGGACCTCCACACAGACCGACCAAGAATGGACCCCTATGAAAAACTGAATAATTTTTTTGGAAGAAAATACACCCACTTGTCTCACATAGAAGATTTTTGGGCTAATTTCCAAGATGAGAAGGAGATAAGAATGAGGCATTATATGAGGATGATGACCCAGTTTGTGTAGACAATCAATTTGTTCCTAGTGTTGGAATAGATTGTAGAAGAGGAGGATGCCATCCTCGATGAAATATTTGTTGTTGTGGCCAAGTCATTGTCGTTGATTGATAGGGATGAAGAAGAGGTCAATGACCTTGGGATTGTGACGAGGCCCATAGAAAATAGAACCAGGAAGTGGATGGATGCTTTAATCACCCAAATCAAGGCACAAGTTGTCATGCTGACATATGGTGAGCTCATAGACAAGCTCAAAAGTGAAATGGATAGTGGGATAGTTGCTACCTCAATAGTGGAAGCCCCTAAATCTCCTCTACCATCTAGATCAAGGAAGAGGAAAGAGGTGTCTGAGTGCTAGTCTAAGCACAATGTTTATATGCAAAAGGCCTCATAAGGAGAGTCCTCAAAGAAAGCCAAGAAATTTGAAGGATTCAACAAGATGCCCACCATTGATGAGGATCCTCAACATGAGGGAGAAGAAGATGCTAAGCAACCAAATTTTCCACCTACTATGATTGCTCAAATTGCTATTGGTTTGCCTATTCCTCCACCACCCACAGAGCCACCAAAGATGGAGGTGACTATGCAAATATCAGAAGAAATGGAGAAATGACAGAGAGAGGCTACCAAGGGAATAATGGAGGAACTAGAAGATCCCTTTAGGGATGATTACTTTGAACACCCCAAGGGCAGAATGAGCATGAGTCTAGAAAAGGTGGAAATTTATGAGGAGATGTCACAATCTTCAGAGGAGGATGTTGAAGCCCTCAGTGCAAAGTACATAATAGAGACCTTTGATCAAGAACTTTAGGAATATTTTTCCTAGCATCTCAGTGATATCAGAGAAGAAGTTGAATCCAAGAAGTAGCCTTCTATAGAGAAGAAAGAGGACAATGAAGTCAACATGGAGATACTTGAAGAGCCTCCACTAGTTGGGAAAGATAAAGGACCTATTCTAGAAGAAGAGGTACCACCAAAAGAAGAAGAAAAGAAGGAAGAAGATGCTCTTGAGAAGAGCCCCGAGTTGGAACACGATGAAGGGATCGAACAAGAAATAGAAGGGGTGCCTCAGACAGAAGGTGTCACCAAAGAGAATGTGGCCATCGTTGACACAGAAAAGGACATGACTATACATATTGAGGACTCTGACAAAGAAGATGAAAGGACTGAGCAAGAAGCCCCAAGCTTCCTGTGGATCCCATTGTATGGAATTCCCCTTGTGGGTCTCTATCTTGTGACAGTTGTTCCTCAATGGTGGAGCTCCAAAACACACAAGATGACCTCTACCTCCACATTATTTGAGTTTTCATAAGCCAAATGATTTTTTGGGTTCCTCCAAACATCATGGATGAACTAACCAACATACTTAAATTCCCTAGATCCTTGGCTAGCCTCTAAACTCCAAATGTGGATATCTCAATGCAAGTGGCTATCTATAGGCCACTAGGCTCTCGACGTCGTTTCCCTTCTACTTCCTCCAAATTGCTGCCAACCCAGGGAAGCTTGCTTCCCTGGGCCTACATTGCTATAATTGACCCAAACAAATGCCAACCGATGAACACTGATGAACTTTATGATCTTTGATAGATGAATTATTGAATCTAACCTTTTTTTTAAAGATATTTCCTTGATTTTATATGAATTTTCTTACTCCACCCTTGTTTGTAGGATTTATGGAATCTACTATAAGCACATCAGGGCAGTCTGCAAAAAAAAGAAAAGGGAAAGAAAACTGCCAAAGTACTGAGGGGAAAAGAAGAGAAAGACCAGATGAAGTATCAATTCCATGGGGTGAAATTCACCTTCAAGGTGACCTCAATGTGGGAATCGATATCAAGTACCAAATTGGGGTACATGGACATAGATGAATTTAGAAGAAGAATTATGAGTAACCCTATCACTGAAAATGCACAAAAGATTCTAAAGAGAACTCTAGCCAGGGTAGATGACTTCCTACCTATGCTCATAACTCTAGAGCTTATAATGGCATGCAGAGAGTGCTATCATAGTGGAAATAGAAAAATCATTGATCATGAAGGTAGGTTATTGGTGGATCTATCTACTTGGTCCATAGGTGAAACCTTTCACATCCCTAGGTTTCACCCCATGGAAGAAACAAAGAAGAGATATGTTGAGAATATGTGGAAGGAAAATCCCCTGGCATGCAAGAAGCTAATCAACCAACATTGGTTGAAGGAAAAGAGGGGTAGTGCCACCAAGGTGCTATAAGAGCTTTACAGGAGTGACTTCCATGAAGAGTATCATGATCTGGTCACTCTACTAAGTAGAGTAATGGGCCTCCCTAGAGCAATCTTCTTCCAAGAATGGACATTTTATTTTATTGAATAGATTATATGTGGAAAGAAAAAATTCAACTAGGCCAAGATCATTAGTGAGAACTTGCATGCATAGTTCATGGTTGTGAAGAAGACATCATAATTCTATATGACCTCATACCTAGTCTACCTACTAGCAGAGGAATTCAAATGCAAAGGCCTCTTTCTTGCACAAAATCCAAATGCAGGAGGCAAGGAGCTCAAGGTATATGATCGCTACCCACAGATGCAGTACAAGAATTTTAAGAGGGAGTATCAAAGGGTAAATGATGCCTTCATTGGGCATATTATCATACTCCTTAGAGGATATTTTCAAAGGAGGGTCTCACATAGTGCCTTCACATTCATTCAAAGGTTCAGGTTCCTATTTATTTAGTTCCTGAAGCTCACCTATATCAAGACAAAGGGCTTCTCTGAAAGGTCTTACAATTTGCTCTAGTACCCCAATGAGTAGATCATTATACTGGACATCTCCTGATAGTTGCATAATGCTCACACTCTATTGAGGGATAAACACTAGCTAGCAATTCCATACCCTCTCACATTTGGGCAAGGCATGTACGCTATCCCCATGGCCTAGTGTGTAGAGTACTTTGAGAAGGAAATAGTGGAATATCATTTGCACCTCCACACATCCCAACCAAGGATGGACCCCTACAACAAACTTAAGAAGTTTTATGGCAGAAAATATGACCACTTGCATCACATAGAAGATATCTAGGCTAATTACCAAGATGACAAGGAGGTAAGAATGAGGCATTATATGATGATGACAACCCATTTTGTGCAGACAATCAACTTGTTCTCGATGCCGGACCAGATTGTAGAAGGGGAGGATACCATCCTCGATGAAAGATTTGATGTTGTGGCCAAGTTGTCATTACCGTTGATTGATTATGATGAAGAAGAGGTTAATGACCTCAACATTGTGACAAGGCCCATAGAGAACAGAACCAGGAAGTGGATGGATGCTGAAATCACCCAAGTCAAGGCACAAGGTGTCGTGCTGACATATGGTGAGATCATAGATGAGATTAAAAGTGAAAAGGATAGTGGGACAACTACTACCCCAATAGAGGAAGCCCGCAACTCTCCCCAAGAAAATAGATCAAGGAAGAGGAAAGAGGTGTTTGAGCACCATTCCAAGCACAAAGTTTATATGTGAAAGGCTTCAGAAGGAGAGTCCTCAAAGAAATCCAAGAAATTTGAAGGATTCAACAAGATTCCCAACATTGAGGAGGATCCTCAACATGAGGGAGAAGAAGAGGCTCAACAACCAAAGTTTCCACCTACTACCTCTGCTCCCACCCCTATCACTATTGTCACCACTCCTCCACTTCTCGCATCTCAGGCACTGCCTATTTCCTCTCCGTCTATCATGGATATCTCTATCCACCTTGCCTCCACTTCACCACCAGCCCCGTTCATGGTATTAGACTCCTCTTTAGCCACAACATCTCCATTGTTGTCTGCCTCACTGCCCCCCACCATTTCCTACTCTCTCTACTATAGTATCTACAATTGCTACAACTGCTATTCCTCCTCTTTCCTTGCCCAAGGCATTTTACAAATACATGCCGAGAATGTGATGAAGGATACTCCCCTTACAATCTAAAATTCACAAAAACAATAGATAATGGAACAAACAAAATGCAAGAAGGAAAGAAAATATTTTCTATTATCACTAAAATGAAAATGAAATTACAACATTAGATTTGCCATTGCATGGGCTTTCTAATTACATAAATCTGCAAATCTATAAATCAGAGCCACCATCTACTCTTCTTTGACCTCCCCTCTGTAGCCTCCCCTTACATCCTTTATTTGGAAGGTGTAACCACCCTGGAATCTTTTGGAAAGTGTAATCGCCCTAGAATCTTCTGGAAAGTGTAACTTCCCCAAGAAGATATTTTGAAATTTTATTAATTTTGTTATTACAACTTCATGGGTTCATAAATTTTGATCAAACCATCGGATTTTCCATTTTAATACCTTTTCAAAAAGGTCTTGAGAAATCTTATGTCAAAAAGTAGAGCCTAAAGGCCAACTACTTTCATTTTCCACCAATTTTCAGGCCCATCTCGAGCCTCTAAGTGCCTCAAAATTGACCTCGAAGATTTTACTAGGATTTTCAAAAATTAAAATTTTAATATCTCTCAAATAATAAATGGTATTGAAGTGATTTCTTCACCATTGGCTTCAATTTACCATTATGGAGGTCTGTGTAAGATTTCATGTCCAATTGTGCATAAATGCAAACTTACAAAAATAGTAACCCTACCAAATTTATCCCTTATTGAAAAGAAAAAACATTTTTTTTGGGTGATGCAAGATTGCTCTTACACCTTGGATGCTCCTGCATTAGAATGTTGGTCGAGCTCTCTAGGGTCATAGTGAACCCTATTGTCCAAGCTATGATCACCCAAACTATTGTTGGTCTACTTATTCCTCCACCACCTGCAGAGCCACCAAAGATGAAGGTGACTATGCAAATATCATAAGAAATGGATAAATGACAGAGAGAGGTTGCCAAAAGAATAATGGAGGAACTAGAAGATCCCTTTAGGGATGATTACTTTGAACACCCTGAGGGAATAATGAGCGTGAGTGTGGATGAGGTAGAAATTGATGAGGAAAGGTCACAATCTTTGGAGGAGGATGTTGAAGTCCTCAATGAGAAGTACATAATAGAGACCTCTAATCAAGAACTTGAGGAAGAGTTGTCCCAGCATCTCAGGGATATTAGAGAAGAAGTTGAATCCAAGAAGCAGCCTTTTAAGAAGAAAGAGGATGTTGAATTCAACTTGGAGATACTCAAACATCCTCCACTAGTTGGGAAAGATAAAGACCCTATTCCAAAAGAAGAGGTACCACCAGAATAAGAAGAAAAGATAGAAGAAGATGCCCCTAAGAAGATCCTTGAGTTGGAACACCATGAAGGGCTCGAACAAGAAACATAAGGTGCACCTCAGATTGAAGGTGTCACCAAAGAGAATCTGGCTAGTGCTGAGTCAGAAAAGGACACGACTATACATATTGAGGACTCAGATGAAGAAGAAGAAAGGACTGAGTAAGAAGCCCTAGGCCATGAAGAAAAAAAACCCCAACATGAACAAAAAGAGGAGGGTGATCATGAATCACCAAAAGGGGAGACTTAGATGCCTAATTGGCTCGATAAGGAGCTACAGAAGAAAACACCAGTCCTCGTTGATCCAAAGTCCCGACTCAAGGCTATCCTTTCCAGAGCACAAATGAAGACCAAGAAGGAAAAGAAGCCAAGAGTCTAATCCAATATCACAATTGATGCTTCAAGATCAAGGTCTGTGTAAATAGCCACCTTGGTGACAAATAAAGGAGAAGGGGTTAGTTATAGCATCTCCACCATCAACTTGGGCAGTCCTACAAGAGAGTAGAAAATTGATGAATTCTAGGGATTAGTAGCCATGATAGTGGAAGATGAACAAAGATCAATCCTCTAAGGAGGAACTGAAGGTGCAAGTGGCATATCTTAGTGCCTATATACATCAATGGACATCTCTGGAGGAAGAAGCTCCAACTACATCCTTTGTGCCCCCACTCCTCTCCCAAGAAGAAATCTCCAAGATGGAGAGGATGAAAAATTGGACCAAGTCTATCGCAGATTGGTTCAGATGAGTGCTCTATAATGGTGATATGGGCATAGGCCATGCTGTTCAAATGACTAATAAATTTTGAGAAGTGTAAAAGTAGCTAGAGGGCACGAAGAAGATTTTTCATCAATTCACTGATCTATATAGGATTACCTATCCTAAGCTCGAGGCAATTCTTAAGATGCCCAAAAATACATGGGAGAAGGAGCCAACCCTTGTAAAAGATGATCATTGGCTAGTGGAAATGTGGAAGACGGGCCTTGATCATAGAAGAGACGTTCTAGAAAGAGTAATTCATGAAGTTGAGCTTGACCTCGAATGGGTCAAAGAACATAGGATGGAAAGTGAGGAGTGCCTAAAGCTAATGACAAAATATGATATGCCTACTATAGAACTGGACCCAAAGAATATCATACCCTACTTCCAGAAGAAGATGAAGCAAAGAGCACCAGACTTGCTAATGTTGGACTTCATGGATTTTTCTGCAAGATCATTCATTCAATCAAAATAGGTGATCAAGGCCATAGAAAAATGTGCAATGAACTGGGAGCTAATCATCGATAGATCTAAAATTATGACCTTCCAAATTCTTCAATTTGATATCATGTAGTGGAATAAGCTTCATGCATTGATCAGGAAATTTGTGGAGTACACCACCCTTCAAAAGAATGAAGGAAAACTAGTGATAGATAATGAGTTCCTGACAGTATAAGAAGAGAAAAGGAACTAGTCACAAGAAGACAAAATTTCTATAGTGTTAGGACACTAAAGGATGAAATAGGGGAGAACACAAAATTGCATTTTATATTAGTAAATTTTTGGGGTAGGTGAAACCCTAATGTAAAATGAATCTTGTTCACATAATGAGAGTAAATCCTAGCCATTCATTTCATTTTTGGCAAACTATAAATAGGGGGTCTCCTCTCATTTTCAAGAGAGAGTTATATTGTTGTAAAGACATGTTGTAGAAATTTTAATAGAATTTCATTTCTTTTGATGGATTCTTGTGTTTCTCTCATGTTGCATGATTTATCTCCTCATATTTGATAGATTTAGATTGATTAAGTTTGTTGTTCTAGTTTTTTTTTTTAAATAGTAGATTAGTTGATGTTGTCCATTTATTTTGAAGAATGTTATGGTGTTGATGCTTTCCGTGTTCATGCTTTTTGCTGGTTATTGATGATAAATAGTTGTGTAAAGCTAGTCCAAACATAAATTCATTGTTGAACATAAAATTAATCTTTTATTCATGCTTAATGGTGAATGAACAGTTGAAAATCTCTAGACCTTAGAAGATAGCACTAGTTTCATGATATTGTATGTCATTTGGTTAAGTGGAACTTAGTTTTAGGAAGGTTTTCCACTATAGCATCCTCCATTATCACTGTTCATCAGTAGTTGCAGGTCTAGGAACTCTTATCTCCCTTTTCGCTTTTGACCTTTCTTTGAAATAGTAGTTTAGAGAAAAAGTTCCAGCATCATTGTAAAGCCAAATTTGATGTTGCACATAGAGTTTTAAACTATTTTTTTTAACTTGCAGCAATTGCACATCACTCTTAGAAACCCAGACACTCCATTCGAAGATCCAATCTCCTTCCAACTTAATTCTCCATGCCACTTGTGATTACCAACAAATCACATCAATCCACTGATTTGTTTGTGCAAGTCATGACTTGACACCCGAGAGACCTTGGGGTAATTTTCTACATTTTTTTTGTATAGAGTTTCCTTTCAAGAGAGGTAGTGCACTTGTGTGCTTCCTGTGTTGAGAAGTGCAAAAACACCCATCAACAATTTTTTCGTTCTTGGGTTTTCCACGTAAATCTAGTGTTCTTATGTGTTTTGATGTGTTTGCATTACTATTTCTCATGTTTACATTTTTCTAATGCATCAAAAGGGTTTAATGGTTGTTAAGGTTTTAAGAGCTAATGTGGATTTGAATGTTAATGAGGGTTTTGATGTTTTAATGTACAACTAATTCACCCCCCCTTCTCAGTTTTCTTGTACATTAAAAACCAGTATGAGAGCAAGGTTCCTTAGAAGAAAGCTTAATCACTTGAGGTAGATTTGGGATGACACATGATAAGGAGGCTCTCCTATTTGATGGATCTAATTATTCATTCTAGAAGACCAAGATGGAAGGTTTCCTTATTTCACTAGGGTTTGGATTTTGGAAGTCAATTGAATATGAATTTACATTGCCTCCAAATGGATATTCAAATGATGGTGAGATCAAGGCTTATGAGAGCAATGGTAAAGAAAGGTATTCTCTCTTGATTGGTCTTTCTAATTTAAAACTTGTGAAGGTTATGAGCTATAAATATACTAAGGAAATTTGGAAGAAACTAGAAAGTTTATAAAGGATATGATAAGCTCAAGTAAGCAAAGATAAAAAATCTAAAGACTAAGTTTGAAAGCCTAAGAATGGAAAAAGATAAAGATATTACATGCTACATACATAGAGTGGACAAAGTTATCAATTTCATCAGAGAACTTGGTGGAAAACTTAAAGAAAATGAGTTGGTAAAGAAGGTTTTAAGAACTCTTCCTAAATCTTATAGTCACAAGCCTTTTGCTATTGAAGAAGCTTGGAATTTAGATTATTATCCTAGAAATCAGTTGTTTGGTTCTTTAACTACTTTTGAATTGAGATATTTTGGTCCAAGTGATTCAAGAAAATAGATTTCTTTTAAATTTGGAAAAGTGGAGAAGAATGAGGAATCTGATCTAGATGAGTTTAATGAGCTAGAGACAAACTTTGTGAGGATATTGAAAAAGGGAACTAGAAAATACAGAGGTAAGTTGCCTTTCAAATGTTTCGATTGTGAAAAGATAGTTCATTATGCTTCAACATGTCCAGTCAAAGCTTCAAATGACAAATTCAAGGAGAATAAAGGTAAATCAGTTAAGAGAATTTATTATGTTAAAGAAGATGCCAGTATATCTGATGATGAATATGATTACCTAAATGATGGAAATTATGAATGCTTTTTCATGGATCTAAATGTTGGAACTAATTCTTCTAACTCTGAGAGATGTATGAAGGAAGTTGCTCCAAAAGAAATTCATAATGTTAGAGGGTCTATGGTGACTAATTTTCATGCTAGAGAGGACAAAAACTATTGGATTATTGATAGAGGATACTCAAATCGTATGACAAGTGATAAGAGTATTTTTTTTAAACTCGAGAAGTTTGAAGGTGGTCCTGTTAAGTTGGTGATGATACATCCACTAAGATATGTGGAAAAGGTTCAATCAATTTTGATGGAAAGCATAATACAGATGATGTTCTTTATGTTAAGGGTCTTTGACATAATCTTCTAAGTGTAGGAAAAAATTGTAGCAAAGAATATAATGTTGTATTACATGATGGTGGTAGTGAGATCATGAAAGGCTATAGAACTCTGGTTGATGTAGGAAGAAGGATAGATTGAAATGTTTTTTAGCTTAAGGGTGCTAATGGTATGTGCTTTATGACTCAAATAAATGAAATTTGGCTATGTCATAGAAGAATGTGTCACATCAATTTTGATAGCCTAGTTATAATCAACTCTACTCAAATTGTGAGAGATTTTTGAAAGATTGCAAAGACTATAAATGTAGTTTGTATGGAATGTCAAGTTGGGAAGTTGCAAACAAGAAAAATTTTCAATATCAAAGAATACTCCATCATAGGACCTTTGGAGTTACAACATACAGACCTTTGTGGACCTACAAGAACAAGAAGTTTTTGTGGTGACAAGCATTTCATGTTATTGATTGATGATTACTCTAGACTGATGGGTAAATTTTCTTAAAGAATAATTAGAAGCTCTAGTTAAGTTTAAGGCATTTAAATCCATGGTTGAGAATGAAATGGATATTAAAATAAAATGTTTAATATTTGATAGAGGTGGAGATTTCATCTCCAATGAGTTTAATAGTTTTTGTGAAGACCATGGAATAAAGAGGCATTTTTCAACTCCTAGGACTCCTCAGTAGAATGAAGTGGTGGATAGAAAGAATAAAACAATTCAGGAAGCAACAAGGAAAATGGTGAAGGAAGAAAATATACTAGATGTCTACTAGAGAGAAGAAATTCATATTGTGGTGTATATACTTAAAAGAGCATAAGCTAGGACAAACAATTCAAAGACTCCCTACGAATTATGGTATGTAAGAACACCTACTGTCAAATATTTCAGAGTGTCTGAAAGTAAGTTTTATATCAAAAAAGATGAAGAAAACTTGGGAAAGTTTGATGTAAGATCTGATGAAGGAATATTCCTTGGATACTCTATAGAGAGAAAGGCTTATCAATGCTACAACAAGAGCAAAAAAATATTGTTGAAAGTGCAAGTGTCAAATTAGATGAAGGCTTACATAAAAGCTCAATTTTGATAGAAGGATATGAATCAAACATGAGCCCTCTTGTAGAGAAGAAGAAAAAGATGGTGTTAAGGAAAAATAATTGTGGGTTGAAGAGGAAGAAGTTCTTGAAAGAATCCCTAAGACTCCTAAGTATGCGCAGAAGAATCATTCTAAATATCAGATCATTGGTGATAAAAGTAGAGTTGTATTGACAAAAAGAAGGCTTCTATGATATAAGAACAAGTAAATTTATGTTTACTTTCCAAATTTGAGCCTAAAATAGTGGTTGAGGCATGCAAAGATGAATTCTAGATCAAAGATATGGAAGAAGAGTTAATGAAGATTGAGAAGAATTAGACTTGGGAACTTGTCCCAAGACCAATAGACAAGAACATGATTGGAACTAAGTGAGTATTTTGAAACAAACTAAATGCGAATGGAGAAGTTGTAAGGATCAAGGAAAGGCTTGTGTGTAAAGGCTACTCACAAGTAGAAGGAATATAATTTGAAGAGACATTTTCTCTAGTGGCAAGGATGAAGGCTATTAGGATGTTTTTGGCTTTTGCAACACATAAGGATTTTAAAGTTTATCAAATGGATGTGAAGTATACATTTTTGAATGGTGAGTTGGAAGAAAAGGTACACATTGAACAACTTGAATGTTTTTAGTTATCAGATAATCCTAATATGGTATGCATATTGAGAAGGCATTATATGGACTCAAGAAATCTCCTAGACCTTGGTATGCAAGATTGGATGGATACTTGTTATGGTAGGGATTCAATAAAGGTATCATAGATAGCAATATTTATTTTAAGGTTGAGAAAGATAAAATCTTGATTTTAGTTATGTATGTTGATTATATGATCTTTGGAGGAAATAAAAGTATGTGCAAGAAATTTGCAAAAGAGATGTAGAAAGAGTTTGGGATGTCTATGTTTGGGGAGATGAATTTCTTCCTTGGGATTCAAATCAATCAGATAGAGAAAGGAATATTCATATCAAATTCAAAGTATGTTAAGGAAATGTTGAAGAAGTTTGGAGTGGAAGACTCTAAACCGGTATGTACTCTCATGGTTATTGGTTGCAAGTTGAGTAAGGATGATGAATCTCCTAAGGCTAATAAGAGAAAATACATATCAATGATTGGTGGGTTGCTATAGCTAACTGCTACTAGATTGGATATAACAAATGCAATTTATCTTATGGCTATATTTCAAGAAGATCCTAGAGATTCACATGTGGCATCACTAAAAATGAATATTCAAATACTTGAAAGGCACTCAAAACATAGTTTGTGGTATCTAAAGGATATTGATTTCTCTCTAAGTTCCCATACAAATGTATATTGGGAAGGTTGTGTGGATTATAGAAGAATTACTAGTGGTGGTGCTTTCTTTCTTGGAAGTAGGTTGGTGTCTTGGCTTAGCAAGAAGGAGATTTCAGTACCATTATCTACTGCAGAGGTAGAATACATTGTTACAACATCATACTGCACATGTGTTGTGGATGAAGAAAACATAAAAGGACATCAGAGTGTCAAATGATCAACCAATTCCTATTTTATGTGACAATAAAAGTGTTATCAATATTTTATAGAATCTGGTAACGCATTCAAGGACAAAACATATCTCAATCTAGTATCACTTTTTGAGAGAAAAAGTTGTAGATAATGAGGTGAAGCTAGAGTATTTTCCTACAAATGATCAAGTTTCAAATATCTTAACAAAGGATCTTCCTAAGGATACCTTTGAGTATCTCTGAGAGAAGTTAGGGGTTATGGACCATCCTTCTTTCAATTAGATGCATAAGGTTATGTATCAGTCTAGTGGATTTCAAGATTCATTCTTTATTCTAGACTGATGTTGGTGTCTACCTCTCAAGTGGAGTAGGTGGTGGAAATGTTGGTCGTTGCATTCAAGGGAGTAAGTCTTGTCATTGTGTGGTAAGAAAAGAGTTGTGTGTTGTTTCTATCCTTTGAAGCCTTGTCAAGGGAAGTAAATTTCAGTAGGTTTATCTTTAAATTCACTCAACTAACTTTCAAATAACCTATTGTAATTGTGAATCATTCAAAATTTTATGTGTTTAATGAATGAAAATTTGAAGGAGTAATTACCCATAATTTTGTTAGAATGTATGGAAATGACTTGATTAATGGTTGATTGTACACACCTTTTTTATTGTCTCAAACCTGTACCTTCTTCCAACCTTTATTTATGGCATTCCATTTCTTTGTACTCTATTTCATGAACGACTACATTTACTCCTCAATCTCCCCTCCCTTCAAAACTTAGTTAGAAATTTGTATTATCTTCAACCTTAACACCACTATTTACTTCATTAGACCAAACTTCAACATGATTTACACAATTATTAGAAAGAGGGGAAAGAAAAGTTTGATACTTTGTCATTTGTATAGAATTAAGGGTTTCCTCCCTTTTAAGTCATGGATTCACAATTAGGGGTGAAAAGCATACATCTCCTGCTTGTTTCACCCATTCTTTCTTCTCACTATCATCCACGTGTGTGAAGAATGGTAAATTACTCCTTTCAAATTCACACCAATTAAAGCATGATATTCCCAAATTCTCATGACCTTGCTTCTTTTCATGTAAAACTTCTAAATTTCCACATAACAATCACACTTAGAAAATTCATTTGATCTAACAGTTAAACCAATAAAAAATCTATCTCCACTAAGGTTATGCATTCTCCTAAAATTCAAACACCGATCTGGTAATGGTTCCCCCCTTTTCACACTTAAGGACTCCTTCGTTAAGTGAACAAAATTCCTAAAATCCACTAGCACTGTGTTCCTACATTTAGGCTATGGCTTCAAGGAAAATTATTGAAAGTATACCACCCTAGAATTAGGCTCCTCCATCACATGTGTAATACCTAAGTCCCTAGTTCCTTGATTACCAACATTTCTTCTCTATACACTTTATTCTAGCATGAGATTTCAGAGTACACCATCTAGCCTAGTAACATTATTGGATTTGCATGCAATCCAAATTTTTCTAGCCGTCCATACCTAAATGTTGTCCAACAACCTATTTCTCCTACACATAAATTCCATATAGCAACCCCCTTTTAAAATATTAATAAAACCTTCTCTAACATAAAACTATCATTATTATTAATCCTTTTAAAACAACTCGTAAATAACACACTTTAATGTATTCTTGTTTAACAATAAACTTTAGGTGGGTCACTGAATGTTTTAGGCATTCAGATAAAACCAAACAATAAACTTTGAACACTTTGGAATCAATGCACCATTTACCCGAGTACTCGAGTACTCGACTCCCAATATATCTAACTACCTTTAAAACCTGACTAGCCAATACACTTCACTTTCCTAGAAAAGATCCTAACCTGACTTTTGACTTTTACCAATCATTTCAAATCCTTGGGCTTTTAACTCTTGGCTACAACAACTTGCTAAACTTTACTTTACGAACTCAAATTACTCGAATTCCCAATATTGAGTACACTTAACACCCAGTATACAAAACACCTAGTATACTTAACCTTGAATCATTTTTGAGATTTTTTAACTTTCACAGGTTTCCTGGTTACCATCAGCCAACCTGTGCCTACCTTAAGCATTAATTTTCAACTTGATTCCCCAAGCCTTTTCATTCTTAGGGTGTGTTGTGGGACCACACAACAAAATGTAATTTGGTGCTTCAATGGTTACCTTAGAGGAAGGGACAAGGATTGTTAAAGAGAGTGGAATCCTCCTATTGCTAGAATGGGACATTGCTTCAACAATTGCACTTGATACCATTAGAAACTAGGATGGGAAAACATTTACATTAGGTGAACATGCAAAGTAAGTGTACTTTGGATCAAGCTTAAATCCAAGATTGGAGACCCTACCTATTTGGGCTATGGCCCCAACCTCTGATAAGCCAAGGTAGTAGATAATGTTCAGGAGCTATCAAGGAATTTGATTGTAAAAATAGTATCTGATACATCTTCCCTTCAATTTGCATCCTTGGTGGTGCATAATGTCTTATTTAGTGAAGCAACTACTAAAATGAAAAAGGTTGAGTATGAGAAGTTGCATGAAATGCACCTAAACCTGGAAAATGAATACAATAAAGTGGTGGCTCAATTACGACAACTTCATCAACATATTTTTGAGTACAACATAGAGAGACTCTTTCTCTTAGGATAAAGGACTTTTAGGAGCAATAAAAATAGAGTCAAGAAAATGAAATTTTAGCCAAGGAGGAGGCAAATAAGATAGCTACAAATATTATTTATGATCTCCTGGGTCATAAAATTTTAGGTGTGCTCCATAAAATTGAAGGCACTTGGATTGCATATGATGGATTACAAAAAGTATATGCCAAGAATATGCAATTACAAAACAACTTCCATGAAATATTAAATAAGTGGATTCTTAGAGCCACTTCAATAAAATAAATTATTAAAATGAAAACTTTTGACAATAATGGTCCTCAAAATTTGACACAGATCATTGAGCATATTGAACTGTTAGGATAAGTTTTAGTCTTTCAAGAAAAAATGGATATGCAATTTAAGGCTAAATTAAAAAAAATTGAAGGCATGGAGCAAGAGGTGATGCCTAAAATCAAGGATAATTTAGGAACAATCAAGTCCTTAGATGCATGGAAGGCACAATTTGTTGGTATCATCCCTTTTGTGTCATCATATATCTATACAAGTGGCAAGCCAAATTTAGCACTCCTAAATACATCAATTGATGATTTGTTCAAATTAGAGTCTAAGCTAGATATTTTTGCAAAAGAGATTAGGGAAATAACAGATCCAAGATATGTTGCCAATAATAATATGGTCCAAAAATTACTAAATTTCAATGACCTTCAAAGGAGTACAACACATGGTTGGAAAAATATACTAAATAAATATCCCCTCTGTTGTCTTTTTTTCTTTTTGTAAAGGTGGAACAATTTTATCCTTTTATGGCACAGTCAACTCTTTCCTTCAGTGGGTTTGGAAGGAGTATAATTTTAATGTGGTGGAGATTTTCAACAAAATGATTGTGTCTCCCTCCTTTCAGTTTCATCATTCTAGGATCAACAAATATCTTTTTGAATGGATTACACAACTGTTTTTTCATCTTGTGAAGGTTTTGTTGCTTCTAGAATATTGTTGTAACCTTGTATTTTTTCTAATCCTAAGACAAGATTGTCAAATGAAAGTGTGACATATGTCCATGGCTTGAAGCTTGTTGTTCCATTGTTCTATATAAGGGAATTTAGGGTCATTTTGCAAGGATCTTGGAATTTTGTAAGCAGTGCATCTATATTCTAGGTCTGTATCAACCTAGTCTAGGTCTTCTTGGGGAAAATGTCAATGTAATTGCCAATTTTGCATAACAATACTAGTTTTGTACATGAATATACTGTGACAATTTCTTAATCAATTGTCTCCTGAATTGTATACTTCTTTACCACTTATGAATACAATTAAAGCACAAATAATTAGATAATATTTGTCATTAGAGATAGATCATACACTCAAAATGCAAGGAATTATGTGGCTATATGTCTCCATTTGACTATTTTTAATAATTTTATCCCCTATATTTGATCATTTTTAGTTCTTTTAGAAATGTCTAACTTGCTCATATTTGATAGAATTTCCTTAATTCTAAAATAAAATCACTTCAAATTAGAAACTTTAATTACTTAAGGTAAATACATATCACACAATTTTATATAAAAAATTGGACTCTAATCACTTTAGTTGATTAATGATTATTTTTTATTTTCTCTTCTTATTCCATTTTAACATCTTTCTTTAGAAATCATGTATTCACAAAAAAATACTTTGAATTGCGGCTAAATTTATATTTTAATAGAAAAATGTAATCATTGAATTGCAAAAAAAAAAAAAAACTATTATCATTTTTTTTAAATTTTGATTTTCAATAATAAAAAAAAAATTAAAATATTTTGTTTCTTTATTTTGAATTCATCAAAATTTCTATAATTTTGAAGAAATCATTTATTAAAGTATACTACTCATTTAGATTTAATAAATTTAATATTTTATATTTTATAAAAATTGTTTAGATCATTTACTTTTTATTTTGTTTTAATAATAATGTGATCCCTAATGTGTTGAGTTATTAACATGATAATATTGATATTTAAGAAACGTTTCCAATAACTATTGCTTATAAGGGCACTCCTTTACTATTTATTATGACAAGGTGTGCCTTGTTTTTATAATGATAATCATTCCTTGCAATTAGTAAGCCAGGAATTAAGTAGACTGTGCATAAAGTAAAATAAAATAGTATGTAATAATATAAACGCAAGGTCCTTCTTTGTAATATTTGTATAATGAATTAAGCTTTAAGCATGATTGAGTATAGTGATGGAAAGTGGCGAAAGGTTATTATCATTACTTAGGCATTCCATTGCATACTCACAATTTAGTAAGACATGTGGGGGATTTAATTGTACAATCACAATTTCATGATAACATTCAATGGTTTTAGTTTCATTGGTAAGATACAATTTATCTTATTTTGGACATTTATATTTAGGGTTAATGAGTTAGAGGTTGGTGTATAAATTAAGTTGAAATTTTGAATAGAGTTGAATTGTGATTTTATTATCTTATTAAAAAAATTAGGTTTAATATTTTTCTTTTTCTTATGGAGGGTTTTAAATATCAAATCTATATTCATTTTGTAATTCAATATAGGCACATGAGCCATAGGTTGAACCTCTTGGCTGAGAGCCAAGGATTGAGGGGTATCCATTCCACCAAATTCGTCTAGGGCACGATCCCAGTCTCATCCCTTATGATGTTGGAACCTTGCACTCAGCAAGACTTGATCCCTGGTGGGCTCATTTAGAACCATTCAACTCCATCAATATTTTGATTTTACATTATATTATATTTTTTTAGATATATTAAATATTTCATATATTTCATAGTTTTTGTGTTTTTATATGATTAAAAAATAATGTTATTTTAAGTTTTTGTGGGAAAAAATTTGCAATAGTGAATGTGTAAATATATTATCATTATCATATGTTGTGTTACAAAAATTGTGGTAATTTGATATGTAATTAAGCTCCTATGCATATTAAAACTCTTACTTCCATTTTACATCACCAATAATTTCTAGAAGATATTTCTTATGATTGAGAATCATCAATAATCCTTAGAGAATATTGCTCATATCTAAAATTACATGTACATTAATTATATGATTTCTTTTGCAACAATCCATGAGATAAAATTTGTCTAATTATATAGCAGTGTTATAATACCTAAATTTCTCATTATAAAATCTCTATAACTTTCTATAGATCTTGTGCACCTACATAGTTTGTTGATTTAAATGAAAATAAAACATAAAGTAATATTACAACCCATTTGTTGGTTATAGAATGCTTAATTACTTTAAGGACTTTAAAGATATATTTTTTGAAGTGATGTACTACATATCCTCCAATCACACATCTTATATTGATGATATGTATGTGTGACCGATAGAGTAGTATGAGCCGATTATGCTTGATCCATGAAGAATCAAAACATAATGAAGCCACTAATGTCAAATCTCAATAGGATCATTCAAATGAACATTAAACCAAGCATCCATTAAAACCTATTATACTAAACTACGAAAGCTTTAAAATGCCTACTCTAATCCATTTGAAACTTATCCGTTGGGGGAGTGGTGTCGCATTGATGTGGAACGACGACCCCTTCCCAATCTCGTGGATAAATAAGCTTGTTCTAGTCAATTTTATTGAAGAAAACTAATGGAACAGTTGTGAGATGTGTGATGAAACATGATTTTAATCTAAATGAACATGATGCAAGCTAATTTAACATTATTTTGTGCTAAAATGATCTAGATATGCAAATAGAAAGCTAATCTAAATGGATTCTAAGCTAAAAGATTGAAACCCTAATTAATAAACAAGCTAAATGTATGCATCTAACTTACCATGCAAGCCATTAATGAAAGCTAAGCTAATTAATGCAGGTATTTAAGCTAAAATGATACTAAGCAAATGCTAAAAGTGAGTGTGAGTGTGAGTGATTTCAACAACATGAGTTTTATCTGAAAAAGATGGATCAATTTGTCTCCAAATAGTGCTTCATTTATAGGAAAGCAAATGAGAAATGGAGGGTTGAGATCAAAAAGGTTAATCAATAGTCAAGTATGGAATAAGTTGGAGGCATGGATCATGGATTCTCATCAATGGATGAGAATGGAAGATGAGATTTTAATCAAGGGCTAATATTCCTTCAAACAAGCACACTTTTGACATATAGAAAAGATCACAAGTTAACTTGCACAAGAAGTTTTGAGCTAACTTGCACATGAAGATTTGTAAGAATATTCCCTTTTTCAAATGAGTGAGGGAAAAAAGATATTTAGTTAATTAAAACCAAATTAAAATGTGCAAAAGAATATTCTATGGGAATATTCCCTTTTTGTAGGAATGTGCAAAGGAGGAATATTCCCTTGCAAGTGGGGGGGAATTAGATTTAATTAGGTAATTGATAATTAAACAATGTTAATTATGCAATTAGGGGATTTGAAGAATTGCATGATATTCATTAAATAAAGTGATTTAATGAAAAGGGGAGAAGGTGATGACATTTAATTAAATAACTTAGGGTTATTTAATTAAATAAGAGGACTTTGAGATTTAAATTAAATAGTTCGATGTATTTAATTTAATAGGATGAAATGTTAGCATGAATGGGGAGCGAATTAACCCAATTAAATTAATTAGGTTAATAGATGCAAATGATGCAATTAATTAAATAGCTAGGCTAATTTAATCAATTAAGCGAAAGAGGATGGGTTTTAGGAGGAAATGATGTTAGTATACCTAATTTGAGTGTATGATATATGTTGCCTATAGTTCACCTACAATTTAAATCAAGCAGGATAATCATATGTTAGATCTTCAAAGGCCAATGGAACATTCACACGAGAGCAAAGACTCTACATCTATTGCTAGGTCATGGGGAACTCAGTGGGAGAAACTACCCTAGGGAGTTTCAGCATGAAAATAATCTAAGGAGAAAGTCGGCAGGACACTCTTGAGGTCTTGCCGACTAGTAGGGGTTCCATTAGGTCCGAATGCTTCAAACCAAGGATACTATCGGCATGAATTGTCTTTCGACAAAAGATCTCGGCGACCATTGAGGTCTCACCGATAAGAAGGCCTTTGGTATAGAATTCCAAGTCAGAGAGAAGTCTCCCCGACTCATGATGTCTTGCCGATAATTGAACGACTTGGCAGAGGATGGATTCTTCGGCTTAGGTGGGAGCCTTCGACAGGAAGTCTCACCGATGCAAAAAGTCTCCCCGACTTTTACATAGGTGTAGTGTCCGACTATCGACGTGATGTCTCGCCAACATGGTATGGTCTCAGCGATAGAAGCGGGTATCAGTGCAACATTTGATCCTTGCTATGGTGTCTTCCCGACTTGATCATGTCTTGGAAAAAGGAATATAGAGCTCGATAAGGTAAGAATGCATTCAGAGAGACTTTAATAGTCTCTTGCCGACCAGAAGGTATAGACTTCGCCGAAGGAGCTTGACGTTGGCATAAGGTCTTGCTGAATGAGGATTTCTGGCCGATAGAAGGAAAGGAGTTCAGCAAGATGACTTCTAGAGACATCGACAAAGGTCTCCCCGACATGAATTTCATCGATGTAGCGCCTGACTGTTGGACCTCGCCGGGATGTCTTCCCAACCAACGGGAGTCACGGAAAAAGGAATATTGCATTCGGGGAGACTCGAAAAGGAGATGGAGCTTTTGACGGGATGTCTTCCCAAATGAGGGTGGTCTCAGCGATAGAAAGGGATCTCCACGTGACTTTTAAAAACCCACTGGACCTCTTGGCGATAAATGGTGTCTTGCCGATGGCTCCAATAAAATCGATATGACTTTGCGAGCTCGATAGAACTCTCATCGACTGTCACATGCTATGCCGATGGATTCAGAGGACATAATTGCATCGATGAGACACTTTCAGTGTCTCACTAAGATTTGATTCTTTTCAAAAGAGTTTTGACTTCCTACAAAGCTTGCGTGGAATATGCTCGACCAACCAGGAGGAGCTGAGACGAGCCATGGCAGTCTGACCAGGATAAACAACGTCAACAAAATGTGAATGCAACACGTATCTATTATGAGCTCAGGGCATTCAAGGCGTTTAGCTGAGGTGGTTCAAATAGGACACGATTGTAGGATTAGAATGAATGCGATAGCTGTGAAATATCTAAAGAAGGCTTCCCCGGGGATGAATTTTCACCGTCATGGACACATAGGGGTTCTGCATTAATTTAGTCAAAAGATCTATGGGGGGATCTTTCCAGGGCCGGATATTTTTGTAAGCGCTAAGGGGCCGACACATTTTGATATATAAGGATTTTTTGCCTTTTTGTAATTAGTTCAGAATATACATTCAAAAGTAGTTAGTGTTTTTGAAAAAATCTTTCTCACCTGATGTATGTTTTTTGTAACTCAACTGGATTTTGGAATATAAAGAATACAGTTTCCTTGGCCCCTTGTTAATGATTCAGTTTTTTATCACTATTCTTGTAGAGTGTTGTGTGTTTCAGGTTAAGATCAAGTTGTGTGAATTCTGTTATTCCTTTATGACTTTATCTGATATTCACACCTTCCTTTGTAAAAGAGCACCGTTATATGAATCATAAGTTGTGTTTTTATAATCACACATAGTTTTTATTCTGTAAAAGTATTTTCCTTTATTCAAATGTGTGTGTATCAAGCCTATTCGTGATTTATTAATGTGTGGCTCAATGGAATTTGATATGTGTTCTTCTAACCATCAACAATTTTCAAGTGCATCCCAAGTATTCCTTTGATCTTATCAAGCTCGGTGTATCACCATAGGAATAGGCTACTTTAGTTTCATTTGTATGCACTCTTTCTCCTTTTACCTCATAGTGATCAATAGTTTAGGTGATACCCAAAGGAAGTCAGCCTTCTCCAGAGGTTCACTCCAATCTTAGGTGACCCACAGCCTTGGAGTGATCCAATGTTTCACTAGAAAGCTCAGTTTTACAACTTTGCATAGGGTGCATTTCTAGGTGACAACAGTTTCTAGCACGCCTGGTGGGACAGTGAACTAGATTGAACTGTTGGTTTGGTATGTAGCCGGTGAATTACAGACTTTATACAAGCCTTTTTGCATACCTAGTGACTCCACAAAGAGGAAGAACTCTAGAAATCAACGCCTTCTACAGTTTATGAAAAGAGTTCGAACAAGAAGCAGCTCAGGCCCTTTTGAATACTTGCAGTTGTCACCACCAAGAATACAAGGCAGGGTATAGGAAAGGCAAGGAACAACAATTATCTATTCTAGAACTCAGTCCACTCCTCCACCTGTAGGGTCTCATTTCGCTGCACCAACAAATCCACTTCAGATACCTCCAATGGCCGCTCCAAGGAATCAACCTTTTGTTACTTTTAATGGAGGAAGCCCCTTGAATCTGGCACAACACAATGACATCTCGATGGCAGCCTTGAAGAGTCTACCAACTTTCATGGGAGAAGACCAAACTACTCCCATTGAACATATGAGAGATGTGGCTTCGTTATGCGGAGTCCACCACATAACCCAAGAGGACGTTGCAGTGAGATTACTAGTTGCTTCACTGAAAGGAAGAGTTGTGCAGTGGTATAGGAGCCTACCAATCAGTTCAATTGCAACATGGGAAAAAATTGGATATAAGTTGCATAAGCAATTCCAAGACAAGTCTAACAACTTGTCTCTACTGGAGCAATTGACTACAATTAAGAGGGCTCCATAAGAGCAGATGAATGATTTCAACTTTAGATTCTAGAGAACTTGGGATAGGATCCCTGCAATGGTGAGGCCACCTCTAGAATACGCATTTTTGTATTTTTTGAGGGCTCTGAATAGCGACATAGCTATCATGATACAGTCAATGGGAGGAGTTTCCTTGCCAGACACTTTTGAAATAGCAATCAGAGCGGAGAACAACTTAATACAAGCTATCAAACTCACTCCTAGGCCACCAATGCCTATATTTCCAGAGATTCATGCAAACATCCCTTTGCAAATACCTCCTTTCACACCTCTACAAGCTATACCAATGCTGCCAGTTGATGTTCCAACCATTGATAAACAAGAAAGTGTTGATTCAAGCTCATCACAGGAGTTATAAGAGATCAAAAGTCTTTTACAAACTTTTGGCAACAAGTTGGTGCACTTAGAGAAACAACAATCCTATTCTAGGCCTTATCAACAGCAAAGTCAAGCCTCAAGTCAGCCCTTCCAAGGTTAGCAGCAGCAATTCCAAGGGAATAGACAACAATATCAGGGCAATTATTAGGGCCCAAGATAGAGTGTGAATACAAGGCCTTTTTAGGCCTATGCTCCAACCCCTGTCAGTACGACCAAGGAGCTGGTTCCTATCCAAAACAACTTAGCAGCAGACTATGAGTGGTGTTACCCTTGTAACCAACCTCATAATCAAGCCACTTGCTCAAATGGACTAATCAATCAGGCACTTATGGTACATAATGCTTCAAGTTCACAATAGAGTGCATGTAATGATGCATCTTCACAACACTAGGACCAATTTAGCAATGATACAACCTTGCTTAACTAGAAAGGTCAAGAGTTCTGTGGGTTGAATGAAGATAGTTCTCCAGTTACAGCTAACACTAGGGAAAAGAAGAGAGATTTTGAGCTTAGTCAAGTGGCTGACAAAGGAAAGGCAGCGGCTGCAGAACCATCTACATCTCGAGTGGCCCCTGTTTGGCAAAGAAATCAACAACTCCCAGACAAGGAGCAGTCACACCCGAAAGCTGATCATACTAGTATAAAGGTACATCCTAAAGTAAATCCAATTGTACCTTATAATATCCTTGATAGTATGAGAAAAATGAATGTTACAATGTCCATGTGGGACTCATTGTCCATCCCAGGTCAAAAGGATATGTTATAGTTAGCCCTGTCAGGTTTGAAAATGTCTAATGAATCTGAGCACCCAATAGGTCAGGCTAGAGCTGTGTTAACAAATAATTCTCAAGGAAATTATCAACAACCTTGCATGGAGACTGAAAAAGGAGTTAAACCACCTCCTTTCTATGTATCAGTGATTATTGGTGATAAGTTAGTTCATAACTGTATGGTAGATAGCGGAGCTAGCAGCTCCGTGATGCCAAAACAAATTGCTGACAAACTTGGACTAAAATACCAGCCTTTAGAGAAGGGAGTGATCCAATTGGATGGTACTTCAGTTAATACTTTGGGTATTATCAAGGATTTAAATCTCACCCTCCATGCTTGTCCAAATTTTTTAGTTCCGCAAGAAATATGTGTCATAGACCTCCCACCTTTCTTTTCCTTGTGTTTATCTAGAGACTTTACAGCCAAGATAGGTGGTTATGTATCAGCCGATTGGTCAAATATGCTATTTAGAACAAGATACAAAACCAAGGTTACCATTAAATCTGAGAGATTGGCTAAGGATCACATTGAGCCATATAACCCAAGTCCCCTTAATGTTGTTCCTAGTGCTACATAGACAAATTATGTTGTTTTTTCTGACAATGAACTAGCTGTTGCTCAAGAACTCCAATCAGAAGTTGTTCCTGACGTGTTGCTGCATGAATGGGTAGTTAAGAATGTATTGGATAGTCCTAAGGACCTCATTCAAGATGCTTGTATGGGCGACTATGTCATTCTTGAGCCTGACACAGAGATTCCAAACTTGGAGAAAGATGCAGATCAGTTGTTGCAACCACTAAATGGACTTTGGGAGATGTTCTTCGATGGTTCCAAAAGTAAGAATGGGGTAGGAGGAGGTGCAATGTTGATTTCTCCACAAGGTGATAGGTACTACTCTACATTCTGGTTTGCTTTTGCATGCTCCAATAACACTGCTGAATATGAGGGCCTTGTTCAAGGTCTAGAGTGGGCAAGGAAGAGAGGAATAACTAGCTTGAAAGTCTATGGGGACAACAAATTAATTGTTAATCAAGTAAGGGGCCTGAATGTTGCTAAAAATGACACATTAAAGTCTTATAGAAATAGAGTGTGGGACATGCTCGAAGATTTTGATGATTTTGATACATGGTGAGTGTGTGATATATGACATTGATGTCAGCTATGATGCTTACCATGAGGTGCTTGATCAAGAGGACATTGTTCTGGTCAACTCCCAAACTGACCTCAAGATGTATAGAGGTCAGGTGTTGACTTTTAGACTCATTATTGCAACAATGATCTCAGGTTTGGTCACTCTAGATCAATAAAGTAGAGGATTCAGTCTGGGATGGGGTCTACCTTGGCACAAGATGTTATTGAAGAGGACTCAATATGCATGGGAACTAGTGATGTTGGCCTCCCTTTACCATGATATGCATGAATTTGTATATTGTGATGGTAGGGCTATTGGCATAGGGGTTACTCTTCTCCATATTTGGGCTTGGGAGCACATCACTATGCTTTAACCTATTGTTCAAATGAAAAATATAGAGCTAGATGATCCTATTGTTTGGAGATACAGAGGTGCCATCACTTTGCAGCACACAAGGCAACTCGACATTCCATACTTGCATTAAGTGATTGATGATATGATAGTATTCAGATGGAGGACATGGATTCAGATGCCAACTTGGTACAATGATGTGCAACAGTTGTTCTTTGCTCGATAGACCCAATATATGCAGGGTCAAGAGCACACCATTATTGAGAGGTACCTACTTGATAGGGTTTCCAAACAGTTTGGCTAGAGGTAGGACATACCCGATGACCAGTATACTACCATCTTTGCCATATCAGTTTGAGAAACAGCATGAGGACACATGATCCCAACCCAAGAGGTTGTTGAGGGATTTTGATAGTTGATTGCTAGGCTATGGGCCTATGATGAGGGACAGGCAGATGCACATATGATGCCTACTTATGATGCATGGTTCATAACTCCTCATTGATTTATAGATCCAAAAAGTGTACCTCCATGAGGGAGGCTGAGAGGGAGGGATGTAGGCTGAGGTAGAGGACAACCAGATGATGGACAAGGTAGAGGACAGGGTAGAGGTCCAGATGGTAGGGAAAAGGACAAGATGACTAGGATGGCCAGCCTCATGATGGACAAGTCTTGAGTGCACCACCATTGCACTAATAGCCTCCTCAACAACCACTGTCGGGGCCAGATCCCTGTGATGCTCAAATTTAGCAGTTGTAGGTGGTGATTGGTGAGAGAGATTAGGCTCGTCAACAAATTTTGGTCATCACTGTTGAGAGAGACTAGGTGAGACAATAGGTACAAGAATTGACTAGTGAGAGGGACCAAGAGTAGCAGCCTAGCTAGACTATTGATATGTAGTTAGCATAGGAGGTCGGGCAACATCAATAGTTAGAGACCATGACCATTGTAGCTTAGGGATGGACAGTGTTTTTCTGTTTGTACCAAGAGGTTGCTATTGAGGCTTCTTATTATCACATTCACTACCATTGGGATGTCCCTATGGAGATTAGGCAACCAGATTACTGAGGAACACCCCTAGGCTGAGAACTAGCCAGAGACAACCTAGTGATGAGAGCAACCATCAAGGCTAGTCCACTTGTATAGACACTTTTTGATTATTGCCTGATTCTTTATACAAATATACATTCATGGGCTCCTTTTTTATAGCCTCATGACTATTGTACTTTTGATCAATATACATACACTAACTCAGATATTGTATTATGAATGTCACCATTTTTTGATATATATATGATACATATTCGATATGATGTGATGCGTTCATTTTATTTCATTCTTATGAATGTATGGATTCATTTTGATATGATGATGTGACATGCTTATATATTATGATCATGTATGGATGCAATTATTTTATTTATGCTTATGTGATATGTAATGACGATCTATAATGCGATGATATGGGATATAATGATATGGAATGGATGCAATGTTATATACTTTTTCATTATCTTTTTATGATATTTAATGCAATGGATGATATGATATACTTATGTGATGTGTATGCAAATGATATGTATGCATTTCTTTTTGTGTATTTTTTTATGAGTTTTTCTGATATAATGTTGTATACATATGGATGTATGGATGGATAATGCAGATGTTCATGCTATGTATGTGTATCCACATGTTCGTTCTTATGTGTATGCAATGATTTAAGATGCTTAGAATAAAAAATATATATTCTCCTTCACAACTTAAATGATAATGCATTTGATATGTTTTCATATTATGATATGTCGTGATTTATGCAAGATGTATGCATGCTAATGATTTGTGGATGGAAGATGGATGTATTGATGATGTTTTTTGTTGACTGCTATGATAACAGGTTAGTGTGAAGAGAAGATAGAAGAAACAAGATGATTGACCATTGATTTTGATGATTGATTCAAAAAGTCCAACAAGTCTATGATCCACCAAGAATTTATTAGAGATGGTGATAAAAAATGCATGATGATGATGATTTACTCATGTCTTGGGATTGGGATTTTCCATTGTTCCTTATTGTTTGATATAACACATAGAAACAATGCATCAAGGTATTAATAATCAGGATGGTGTTGTATCTAGTGTAATGAACTTTGACTCTACAAATAGATAGGATAGTTCTAGTTCACACCTTGACATACGAAAACCTTGTTGGAATGTAAGTTAGAAGCTTAGAATACATCGAACCAAAGCATATGCAATATTCAACAATTTACTCCAAACAACTTCCCTACACACAACTAAGCAAGTATGTGTCAAGGTTATTTTACAAGGATACCCACAAGCACAACAAATGAAATATAAATATTGATGCCCCATTCCTTTCTTTCTAAATCATTTTGATAGACATCATCGAGAGGTCCTTAGAATGGGTTATTAAGATAAATCATAAGAAAATATCAAAGACAAATAGTCAGTGTTATCCATATCTCTTTCCAGTTTATTATAGCTAAGGTGATTTATGATATTGATTTGTCCATTGCAGGAAGGATGCATCCTAGGACATGTTGATCAGATGGTTTGATTTAGGATGAGGTTGTTTGATAAGTCATTGATACAAACTTCATTGACGCATTTACCTATGATCTATACTTTAGATTTTGACACTTAGGTTCTCACTTTACAACTTGTGATACTTGTTTCCTATTTGTTTTTCCAAAGGTTGAAAGATGGCGATCAATTTATTATGGATAAAGGTTTATTATGGGTAAAAGCAAGATGGGATGGATGGTTTTGGGATTTTCTAGAATACTTCGATGTGTTTAGTACTTTGAAAATGTTTTGAGGCCATTTTTGGTCTTTTTGAATGTTTATGTGAATGTTTTGGTTTTCGATTATTTGAAGTTGTTTAGAGTTTTCTAAGGTTTTCCAATGTTTTTTTGTTTTTCTGATTTTCAAATGTTTTGGGGTTTTTTGATATTTGAATGTTTAAGGATTTTCTAATATTTGAATGTTTAGGGATTTTCTGAGAGTTTCGACCAAGAACCTAGCCTAGAAGACATATCTTAGGGGCCTCAGGGATTTATCAAAGATTAGCCTTGCCTGCATTATACACGCAAAGACCACATAGTTCAATTGTCTCGACTTATTGAAGATGAGATATGTGTAGTTGATGGAATGCCAGTTTATTATGATGAACTCTTTAAAGACTGACCTAGGGTGTCTCAGGGCCACATCAATGATGTCCTTTCCTACCTTCAAGCTTAGAGACTTGTAGTTCGACATGGTGTTGTTTTTGGATTTTTGATGTTCGACCTTTTTAGGGTTTTTGATGTGTTTTGGATGTTTTGGATTTTTCCTTTACAATTTTATGATTTTTTTGGATTTTAGTTGTACAAGAATTTTGATGTTTCTGGGAAATTTGACTATACAATATTTTACAAATGTTTTTGGAAATTTTGATGAGCATTTTACAAATGTTTTTAGGATTTTTGAAAACCTTAAGATATACAAGAACTTGATCCGATCCATAATGAATTTCCCCCAATGTTATGTAATAGACTACCTTGATATAGGCAAGACAAACTAACCTTTGAATTATGCCAAGTAGTACTAAATGGGATATGAGGCTTCACAATATCAAGCTATGATATGGATGTGGATGGGTGATGGAATGATGTGATGCGATGGATGGAATGATAGGATAAAGAGCCCAGGTAGATGGAGGATCTTTATTTACTTAAGGCACATGTTTACCAAGTTTTCACTAGGATACTTGCCCAAAGCGCCATCGAAGTGGTTTTCACTAGAGGATGATTGTTTTTCTTTAATTTTTTTGATCATTTTTCTTATTTTTGTTGGATTTTGATCATTTTTTGATTTTTTTGTATTTTCAAATTTACACCCTTCAAGACTAGGCATAAAATTTTTTAAGATGCAAGTTGTTGGTTGGTTCTTGCAGGGATTCACCTTCAAGTTTTGATAATTGATATGCTCCTGATCTATAACTTACTGTGATAATTGTAGACACATAAAAATGACCTAGGCCTGCAAGCTCTATTTTTTGCCACTTTCTTCTTAGCATAATTAAAACATTTGATTATGTCCTATGGTCCACTTTCAACTATTACTTAAATAATACATAATTATTTAATTAATTCATATCTTTTATTCCTCTTGATTATTTAAATAAATAAATTTTATTTATTTATTTAAATATGTCACTAATGCTCTAATGTCTTTTCATAATTAAATAAATTCCTAAATTTATTTAATTATCTTAGTCCATTAATTCTTCCTGATTATTTAAATAAATAAATTTTATTCATTTATTTAAATACATCATTAATTCCTAAATTTCTTCTCATAATTAAAAATACTCTTTAATTTATTTAATTATTGTCCACCTTGGCATTTTCTCAATTTTAAATAAAATTATTTATTTAAAATGGTCCCACTTTCTAATTTTTCCTCTTTTTAGTAAATAATTCAAATTAATTAATTACTGTCACATGACCCCCCCTTTTTGAATTAAATTAATTTTTAATTCAAAATAGCAATTTTCTTCCATAAATCAAGTAATTTCTAAAATTATTTGATTTTTCAGCCCTCTCTTTTTATGTTTCATTCTTATCTCCTTGTCACATGCATTTTCAACTCTTGATTTGATTTTCTCAAATCAAATCTTGTCCACTCATTTAAAATTTACCCTAATGTTTCCCTAACCCTAATTGTGGGTTGTCACATTGAATCTTGTCCATTGATTCTAGGGCATTTGTCAATCTTCAATCTTGGCCATTCACCCAAAATTGCATTTTCTATAAAATGACAATTTTGGTCTCATTTACACATCTCTTAGTCTTTTGGCATCTACATCTCTCATGCTCTTGACTTCATACATCTTGGCATTTTGGAATTTTTAAATTTTAGGCATACTTTAGGCTTGCTTACTAGTTGCATAGTTGCATAGTGTAGAATTTGTGATCAAATCCTTCAACATTTGCTTAGGTCCTGGCATAGTCATAGGTTGCTCACACAAAATCTGAGGGAAAACTACATATTGCAGTAAATAGAGAAGGTGCAATGGAGGTCAATCATGGAGGTTGAAGACACTAGGTATTATCTTTCTTGGTTTTCATGTTATTTTCTCCTTTGTACTTCATTGTTTACTTTGGGTTTTTATTTATTTATGCACTAATATGCTAACCTAAATATTTCCCTTAGTTACAATAACAAAGTGACCCAACCAGTTAGGCTCAAACTTTCCATTACTCTCATGATTTGGAAGATTCTTCTAATTTTTCTTTAAGACAAGATCCCCTACATGGAAAGACTGATTCTTGATCTTCTTGTTATAGCTGAGTTTTAGTTAGTTTTGATATACTTGCAAGTGATTAAGAGCATCAAGATGATGCTCATCCAAGAATTCTAGCTCATTTAGCTGAGATACTCTATATTCTTCATCAATGATTAGGTTATGTAGTGGCACTCGTGGTGATGTAAGCTTAGCATTAATAGGAAAGATGGCTTATGATCCGTAGACTAAGGAGAAAGGGGTTGCACTGGTAGTCATGCAAATACTAGTTTGATAGGCATAAAGAGCGAGATTTAACTATAGATTCCAGTCAACGGCCAGCTTCATTGATCATTGTCTTCAGGATTTTAAGAATGGTCTTGTTCGTAGCCTCAACTTGACTATTGCCTTGGGGGTAATACAAGGTAGAGAATCGGTGTTGTATGTTGAATCTTTTACATAGCTCTCTCACATCCTAGTTCTTGAAGGGTGTTCCATTGTCTAAGATAAGATTTTGTGGAATACCATAACGATAGATAAGGTAGTTCAAGATAAACTTAGCAATTTCATTTCCCGTTATGTAAGTCATAGAATGACTTCAACCCACTTGGTAAAGTATTCAATTATTGTTATGATAAACTTGTGGCCATTAGACGAGGTTGGGGTAATATTTCCTATGAGGTCAAGCCCCAACTATGATAAAGGACAAGGTGTGATCATTGGGTACAATTCCTAAGTTGGAGCATGAATTAGGTCTCCATGTTGTTGACACTAGACACACTTCTGCACATACTAATGAGCTTCTCTTTCCATGGTTGGATAGTAGTACCCCATCCTCAATAGTTTCTTAGCTAAGGTCATACCACTAGAATGGGAACCAAATATGCCATCATGTACTTCTATTAAAGTGTCCAAGGATTCCTCTTGGTTAAGACATCGTAGTAATGTCCCCTCAATGCTTCAACGATAAAGGGTATCACCTAGGATCATGAATTGAGATGCCTTTTTAACAAAGGTCATTTTAAGGCTGGAGGTGATATCAGATGGGAGGTTTCCTCTGTTTAGGTAGGTGAATATGTTATGATACCACAGGGATCCAGGACCAATAATGACACACACGAATTCAGATTCTAATATTTTGAAAGTTGGTACGATAAGTTGTTCCACCAAGAATTCACATTGTAGGACATTGTTTGACATGTCTAATAGTGATTCGATTGTTGCCATAGCATCTACTACTTGGTTATTCATGCAAGGAATCTACTCAAAAGTTATATCAATGAAAAGGTCTTTGAGATTGTCTACCATCTTCTTGTAGGGAGTAAGCTTTTCATCCTTATTTTGATAGTCGTCGTTGATATGGTTGATAACCAGTTGTGAGTCTCCATAGACTTTCATCTCTTGTATCTATCATTGGACTACTATCCTAATACCTGTGATTAGGGCTTCGTACTCAGTAATGTTGTTAGTACATGAATATGATAGCCTATATGACTTCAAAATGAAATCACCTTGAGGGGTGATGAAGAGAAGACCCACTCCTTATCCATGTTTGGTGAATGATCCATCAAAGTACATCTTCCGCTAATTTGTTGTATTGACAAGGAATACTGATTCATCAGGGAATTTAGATATCAACATATTCTCCACATAGATAGGTGCCTCTACTAGTTGGCCCATGATCACTTGTCCTTTTATTTCCTTGCACTCTACATACTCTATGTCAAATTCAGTCAAGATCATTACTCATTTGGCCATATGCCCAAAAAGAGTTACTTTGGATAATTGGTATTTCAATGGGTCGATCTTTGCAATAAGCTCAATTTGATGTGATAGCGTGTAGTGTCTAAATTTTTGTGAAGAAAAAACCAATGCTAAGCATGCTTTCTCAATGGATGAATAGCTCATTTCATATCCCACTAAGGTCTTGTTGATGTAATAAATAACTCTTTCCTTTTCATTTTCATCATGTTGTGCTAGAAGAGCACCTAGTGTTGCTGATATTGATGAGATATATAGCATCAATGGTTTGTTTGGTATTGGTGGAATAAGAATTGGAGGTGTCAATAGATAGTACTTGATTTGTTGGAAAGCTTTGTCACACTTCTCATCCCACTTGTAAGTTATTCCTTTATGGAGAATATGTGAAAAATGGTGGATTTTATCTGATAGTTGTGCTATGAACCTTCTGATGGAGTGTAATATTCCTTGTAACCCTCTCATCTGCTATAATGTTTGTAGTGGTTCCATGTCTAGGATAGATTTTACCTTTGTTGGATCAATTTCTATCCCTCTTTTCAAGATGATATTGCCAAGAAGTTTCCTTGATGTAACCCCAAAGACACTTTTTTTGGTTTAGTCATACCTTATACTCTTTGAACCTGTCAAAGTTGGATCCTAAGACTTGTATGTGCTCACTCCTTTTCTTTTATTTTTCCACAATATCATCTACATAATATTCAATTGTTTTATGGATCATGTCATGAAAGATGAGGGTCATTTGTCTTTGATAGGTTACTCCTACATTCTTCAGCCCAAACGACATCACATTCCAGCAGTATGTCCCCCATGGACAAGTGAATGCAGTTTTGTGTTGATCCTCCTTAGCAATCATGAATTGATTATAGCCTAAAAAATAATCCATGAGTGATAGAATTTCATGCCCAACTATTAAATCCACTATGATGTCGATGTTAGGAAGAGGGAAATCATCCTTTGGGAATTCTTTATTTAAATCTCCAAAATTAGTGCATATTCTAATGCCCCTAGTGGGTTTGGAGACTAGTACTAGGTTTGAAACCCACTCAAGATAATCTACCAGTTGGATAAATCCAACATCAAGAAGCTTTTGTAACTCAAGTTTTACCAAGAGTGTTATTTAAGGGTGCACCTTCCTTAAATTTTTCTTTACTAGTTTGGCTTTAGGATAGACTACTAGATGATGCACAACTACTTTTGGATTGAGCCCTGGTATATCTATGTATGAACATATAAATTTAGCTCTTCGCTCTTTTAATAATGTTGCTAGGTTCTTTTGTTATTCATCCAACAAGGATTTGGCATAGAAAGTGATCTTAGGTGCTTCTTTTGTTCCTATGTCAACTGGAGTGACCTTTTCTGCTAAAACTAATGTCTTTTCTAGATGCATCACACTAAGGGGAAGATTGAATCCCTCATCCTTGGGTGCCTCAAATATTTTTTCACCCTTGGATACGTCCTTTCCTTTTACTATTTTAGGATTAGAAAGTGTCGCACTATGGTTTTCACTCAAAGATTTGAAAGTTAGTTGCATGTCATCAAGTTTGCGACTAAAGAATTCAATCATCTCCCCATAGTACGCCCTTATGTCAAGCTCTATGTCAAAAATAGATTTTTGATCCATGGTAAGTTGTCTTGGAGTCCCATGAATTCTTGGATCTCTTCATCATTTTCAAAGAAATCTAGAATCGTTGGTCCTTGTTGGTCCAAGTCAAGGAGTTGCGGCTATATTACATGTATTTCATTTGGTTAGTTGCTTGGGGTGAAGGATGATGTGGATATAATGAAGAGGGAGTTATTCTCAAAATAGGTTGGAAACATTGAGGAGGAAGTCATCTATGGTAGTATCACATGATGTTGGTAACCAAGAACAAGCCTAAGCCCGTTTAGTAGAAGTACCTTTGCCAATAGGGGTGACCTTGCTAGTAGTACAACCTAGGCCAAGATTCTTCAGACATTTCTTGAGAATGATAGGTTCTATCAAGCCATTTTCATTTTTTCCCAGTTTATCATTCTCAGTATAGCCCATTCCCTTAATTAGTTGTAAGCCTTTGTTATCATCTTCCATGGGAAGAATGGGAACATGTCTTTCATCCTGATATAACAGTTTAGAGACATCTTCATCATTACCATCTTCTCTATTTAGGTCCTAATGTCAAGTAGTGGTAGAAAAACTCAAACCAACCTTAGACAACCAATCTTTCAAGTCCTCAAACATCAAATGATGGGTTTTGCTTCACAAGCCTTCATTCCTCCTTGTAGCCTTTCAAACAAGGATTTTCAAACAAAACTTTCAAGGAAGACATGGCATTAAAAATGTAAACACATTTCTAGATAGCCTTTTGGACATTTATCAACATATCCAAAATTTAGGTAGGGTCACTTTGTATGGAGGGATCTAAAATTTGATTTTCCTCGCTCAAATTAGGCCTAATTGCTTGAATAGGCTTGGTAGTAGCAGAGTTTTTAAATTATAGGCTCTATACTTACACTCTAATTCTTCATTAACATTCTACATGGCCCGAAAAAATTTCTTCTAATACATGGATCACTTCCCAATTGCAAATAACAAGTTTGTTCCCCTCACTAGAGCTTATATGGTTGATACGTGAAGATATCAGCCTCCTTAATGGTCCTCCACACATGCAAATCCCATCTCCTAAATCTAGTACTTATGAAACTCAAATAACACATCTACTTCATCCATTCCACCAATTTTTAGGATTTTTCACCAAGTGGAATGAATTTATTTACATTTTATCTACTCATTGCTTACCCTAACTAGGGTTTCAACTAGTCTAGAGTAAAATCAACACAACTTTCTCAAATAAAAATGAAATCACATGAAACAAACACCAATATAAAGTAGATTCACTACTTGACCTATCTCAATTATTTTTAGTGCATTCTTGGATCGTACAAATCCGTACAAGTCACTATAGCAGAAAAAATAGTGTTCAAAAATGCAGACAACAAAAATTTATTGCTCCAAACTCCAATAAATTCAAAAACCAACCTTTCTCTCAACCACACAAGGTATTTTAAGCCTTTTACAACCATGTCCCAATGGTTCATAGCCAATTTTCAAATTAAAAATTCAACTAAACACCATTATGCCCTATTATGACAAAAAATACAAAAATTGCATTGACAATATTTTGCATCTACACACTAACTCACCCCTAATAACTCAAAACTGACTCAAACACACATGAAATGGTCCTTGAAGACCTTATTACATGCAATTAACTCAAGAAAAACAACATTTCAACTTTTGAACCCTCTTTGGAGGCATGAAAACCTATGGTGCCCCTGCACCATACTTCTAGGGAAGAAAAGATTCAAGTTCCACTTGAATCAAGGGTAGCAACATGAGAACCATGCCTAAAATCTCTTGTATTATGTCTTTAAATACATGTGAATTGTCTTATTTGAAACAATCCCATGCTATTTTTATTTTCACTTTAGGTCTCTTGAACACTTGGAAAAAATATTTAAACTTGTCCAAATAAGTCTATCACCCATCTGCACCTTTAAATCCTTCTTTCAACAATGCTTTAACAACTAAAACATGAACTCTATTTTGTATATGTGAAGTAGAAAACTCAAGTTGCTTGATTTCTTGGACTTGAAGGGACTGAAATCCACTTACAACTCTTGATAACCTTTGACAAAATAGATAACAGTTATATAAACAATGTTGCAATTTACCTTCTAGAGATACCTTGTGCAATGATAGTTGGAATTGATCAGTCTTCACAGCAGATTTATGATACTCTTCCTCTTGCATTTGGGTGATAACAATGTTAACATTATCCCATGTAACTACTTGTTTAGCACCATCATCGGATATGTCTTCTTTGCCCTGCCTCTCACACTCTCTTAGTGACCCCTTCAACATGGCAACTATAATATCATGAAAATAAAGTGGGATTAAAGCAATACAAATGCAATTAAACTCAAATCATAAACTAAAGCTAAACAACAAAGCACAAAGGAAATATAAACATAAACATAGAGCAATCTCACCCAATATCTACATCCTTCCATGAATGAACTCAATTGTCCTTCTCCATTTTGTCATGATGGTATTCTTACCCTTAGATTTTTAGTATATGTGCAAGTATAGCCTTGATGTATGTGATTATAGCAAAATATTGAAGATTAACAAGTGCTCCAAACTTCATACTATTTTAAGAGGAGTAACAATGATGAAGGCTAGGTTAATTTATAGAAAATTGATTGTTTGAATGGTAGGCTCAGATTGAAAGATTCGACATGCATTAAGATTAGTGTTAGTAGTGATATGAGTGATAAAACATAAAAGGTGAAGATCAAGATTAAATAATGATTTAATCTCCAGTTGAAAGTATTTAAAAGTTAGAAGAATAATGATTGCATGTAAAGATGAGAATTTACATGAAAGAAATGGTTTGTTCGAATGCACAAATGAATTAATTAATTAAATAAAGTTATTTAATTAATAAATGTGTGCATGCAGATGAATTAAAACTAGATAACTGACTGGTTAAGACAGGGAGTCTATTTGTCAAATATAGTCAGACATTAAATTAGGAGATGATTGACTGATTTAAATAGATCTTGAGTTGAGTGGCAAGTGAATGATTAGATAACTAAGCGATTACCCAATTATAGAAGAATATGTCAAGAATAGTTATTTTTATGAATTAAATGATTTATTTAATTCAACATTCGACATTTAAGGATTAAATTAAATAAATTAAGATTTATTTAATCGACTGAAGAAAAGATTTAAAGAATAATTAAATAATTAATGTATGTATTTAATTATAGTTGAAGGTGTGGTAAGAATTTATTTAATTTCAGAAAGAGGAAAAAGTGAATTAGCAATGTAATTAAATAATTAATATTTATTTAATTACTTAGGATTGAATAATGGTCAAATGAATTAATTAAATAATTAAAGTTATTTAATTAATAGAGGAATAAATGTTAAAATGAATTAATTAAATAAATTTATTTAATCAAAATAGGACCAAGGACTTTAGAAATATAATTAAATAATTAGGATCATTTAATTATGACAATAAAGGTAAGAATTATGAAGAAATTGAAGTCACAAGCCTAGACCAGATTTTAGTGTCTACATTTCCCCCTCTTTGATACAATATAGTTTATCCATTGTGTCAAAGAAAAATATATGCCCTAGTAAAAGTAGGATGAGAGATATGCCCCAGTAAAAGTAGGATATGGAAGGATGACGAGGAGGTTGTGGTATGCCCCCTCAAGAGGATAGGTAGGTTCAAAGAACATGACTGTGCTCTCAAAATCAATGAGAGAACTAGAAGATGAAGGACAAAAGGATAGAGGAAAATAGATAAGGGTGGTGAAGATGCAGAAAAGAAGAAATGTTAGTGTGAAAAGATGAATGTTAGTATTATAAATCTTCAATATTTTTCCAAAACACAATAGGCCTTGCATTAAATCATCATTGGTCGGTAACTAATACAAATGGAGACAAACACCATGATATGAGATAGATCAAGGTGTGCAAGGTCATCCACCTGCTAAAAATAGACAGTTGCAAACAAGGAGTGTCCTAACTTATACTAAGGGAAAAGTTGCCCCAATATTTTTGTCAAGACAAACCACAAACAACAAATAAAATAAAAAATGGGTCATGAGACATCATCGCTCGTCTAAATCCTTCATGGGAAATTCTCGAGGAAACTATTAACATGACTCAAAAATCAAGCCAAAAGACAGTCGACAAATAGCAGTCAAAGAAAACAAAATTCTGATACATTTTTGCTTCTCTAAATCCTTCAATGGGACATCCTCAAGAAATCTAGTAACATGATTCCAAAATAAAGCCAAATAAAATGATAAGATAAACAAGCCACAAAGTCAACAGTCAGTAAAAATATTTTCCAATACTTGATCTGTTTGTTTGATTGTTTTGATTGATAAGACGATTGATTGATAGAGCCTGGTTTTAGGAAGGACACATACTGTATAAGACATTGAGTCTAGTTTCAATTTTGTGACTATCTGTTTAAGGCATGACAAAAGCCTAGTTTAAGAAAGACATGTATCGTATAAGAAATTGAGTTTGATGTTGTTGATGTGACAACCTGTGTAAGGCTATGATGATTGTTTGATAGTGTCTGTGTTTAGGAAGGACTCATCCTGTATAAGACATAGGTTGATTGTTGTTGATGATGTTTGTTTTCAGGAAGGACACATCCTATAACAGACATAAGTTTATTGTTTTGTTCATTGCTTTGGCAATTTGTTTGATTTGGCTTGATGACATTGTTGACTTGTTCATCTTGTTGATGCGTGACTTGATATGATGTGCTGACAATTGACTCTGTGTGATGACAAACCCTAAAGGACTAACCTAGTGCAACCTCGAGGGCTCATCGATTGATGGTTTTTCCTATGTTATACATTCAGAGACCTCGTAGTTCAACTAGACTTTGATAGAAAAGACTGACTATAAAAATCTTGATTTGTATGAAGATATCTAACATGTGTAGTAGTGTATGCGTATGTGCAGGATCATGATGGGCCAAAAAGTGGTGATATGATGGGTATGTGTAGGGTATGTGGTTGATGACTTTTTTTACCCAAAATTGATGGAATGAAAAGGGTTTTTAAAGGAGATTCACAACTTTCCACCAATATAAATTATGCTTTACTTTGAATTTAATAAATAATTATTATTCATTTTCTATTTGAATTACAACTAAAGTTTTGATTGATAGGCTGATTAAAAACATCTATAGCTTTCAAATGGTATCGCATTTTTAATCCAAAACATGCATCACATTCTATGCTTCACATGCTATAGGATTAAAAATAATGAATTTCATGAAGTTTTGACCAAGTTAAGGTGGTCGACATCAAGTTTTTATATTTTTTAAAAGGTGTAATAAAAATTAATAATTAATTATTTACTTGGAAAAAAATTACAAAAAAATATGCATCACATCGGGACATGAGTCTTCTACTTATATCTAAAATATTATAAAAAATTTATCATTATATTGTGGTTAGGGTGGTCAGACAAACACCTACTTATTTTTTCCCTGAAATTTAAGTATTATTGCATTGAAATCTCAAATTTTCACCAAAAGATTTTTTAAACAAAGAAAAACCTCGTAGTTTAGAAACTACATTCAATTTTCTACAAATTCTATTCTTACATATTTTTTAAATAATAAAGATAACTTATTCAAATTTTTACGTCAAATTGCCTAACTCTAATTTTTTGAAATTTTTTGCCACTTAAGGGCATGTTTTTTCCATGATGATCTTGCACATACCCATATATGACAAACCCTAATGGACTGACCTAGCAGGATTAAATAAATACAGATGCAATTAAACTCGAATCATAAACTAAAGCTAAACAACAAAGGACAAAGGAAACATAAACATAGAGCAATCTCACCCAATATCTACATCCTTCCATGAATGACCTTGATTGTCCTTCTCCATTTCACTGTGATAGTATTCTTTCCCTCAGATTTTTAGTATGTGTGCAAGTATATCCTTGATGTATGTGATTATCACAAAATACTAAAGATTAACAAGTGCTCCAAAATTCATACAATTTCGAGAGGAGTAACAATGATGAAGGTTAGGTCAATTTAAAGAAAATAGATTATTCGAATGATAGGCTCAGATTGGAAGATAGATAGACAGTTAAGATTGAAATATTCGACATGCATTAAGATTAGTGTCAGTAGTGACATGAGTGATAACACATAAAAGGTGAAGATCAAGATTAAATAATGATTTAATCTCTAGTTGAAAGTATTCCAAAGTTAGAAGAATAATGATTGCATGTAAAGATGAGAATTTACATGAAAGAAACAATTTGTTCGAATTCACAAATGAATGAATTAATTAATTAAAGTTATTTAATTAATAAATGTGTGCACACAGATGAATTAAAACTAGAAAACTGACTAGTTAAGACAAGAAGTCTATTCCTCAAAGACAATCAAACATTAAATCTGGAGATGACTGACTGATTTAAATAGATCTTGAGTTGAGTGGTAAGTGAATAATTAGATAACTAAGTGATTACCCAATTATAGAAGAATATGCCAAGAATAGTTCTTTTTATGAATTAAATGATTTATTTAATTCAACATTTGGCATTTAAGGATTAAATTAAATAAATTAAGATTTATTTAATTGACTAAAGAAAAGATTAAAAGAATAATTAAAGTATTTATTTAAAATTATAGTCGAACGTGTGATAAGAATAAATTAAATAAGAATTTATTTAATTTCAGAAAGAAGATAAAGTGATTTAGCGATGTAATTAAATAATTAATATTTATTTAATTAATTAGGATTGAATAATGATAAAATGAATTAACTAAATAATTACATTTATTTAATTAATAGAGGAATAAATGTTTAAATGAATTAATTAAATAAAGTTATTTAATTAATATAGGACCAAGGACTTTAGAAATATAATTAAATAATTAGGATTATTTAATTATGACAATAAAGGTAAGAATTATGAAGAAATTGAAGTCACAGACCTAGACAAAATTTAAGTGTCTACAACAACATCAGACTGAAGTATCTTGGTCTGCAAATCCACAATGGCAACTTTATCTTCCTCATCTACAACCCTCTCTACTATTCTTGTAGCAAACATAAATCTCTTTGCATCCCCAAACTCAAATGGCATATGGCTAACATGGCAAACTAAATAGAAAGTTTTGTCCTTGCAACTTAGCAAATAAAAATCTAAATCTTGCACTATGTTTATTAGCAACTCACCTTGCTCCACTTGCACATTAGACTCAAATACACCTTCTTCAAACAACTTTAAATGATTGACCCTTGGCATTGGGAATAAATAATGTGAAAACTTATCCACAACTATGTTTATAGTGTCCCTCAACATGCTTTGGATCTCCCATGGAAAATCATAAGTGTCAACTATTGTCATGATAGTCTAGGGTTTGATCATGGTTTCAAAATCTACCTTTTCCTCCTTCATGGACTGTGGGAACTCTTTTTTACTCATTAACATCATCTTGGAACCCACATTTGGATATTTGTCTTCCTTCTCCATGATTTGTATGAACTCCTTCTCACTCACTAACATAGCACTAGAATGTGATTCTTAACCTTCCTCCTTTAATGGTGCAAGGGTGTTGGAAACACCATCCTTCTCTATGAAATATATATTTTTCCTACAATCATGCTTGGAATTCTTACCATATTGCCAAGGTTTCCCCAAAAGCAAATTGCACACATACATTGGTATTATATCATACAAAACCTTATCCTTGTATCCCCCTATATGGAAATCAACCCAAATTTGTTCATTTACAACTACTTGTCCCTTGTTTAACCAAGACACCTTGGAGGGAGTAGCATGAGGAATTCTTTTAAATTTTAGCTTCTCAACCATTTCAAGAGAAACCAAATTGTCTGTATTACTAGAATCAATAACAACCTTGCAACACTTACCTTGGTTTTTACATGTAGTTATGAAAAAGAGACTTTATTTGTGGTGGTTGTTTCTCCATTGGCCCTTTGAGTAGAGTCATTCTCATAAGAAAAATCTCTCCAATCTTTGGTTCTTCAACATGTGGTGAAGAATGGACACTCTCAACATCATCTCCACCTTGTGCAATCTGATTTCTTCTTTCTCTTCCAACAAAAGTAGATGGTTTCTCCTCAATACATTGTCATGCTTGGTGACTTGAAAATTTATTGCACTTATAGCACTTCCCAGTAAAACAACTTGAACCTCCTTTTCTACCTTTAAATCTACACCTAGAATCTGATCTTCTTCCCCTAAAGCCACCTCTTGAATCTACAACTTGTTCTTGGGTATTTCTTGTATTTTCTTGTCTCTCATATGACTATCCTAAATCAAAAAATGTACCTCTTCCTCTACCCCTACTTTTCTTTTCTTTCCTTCTCCTCAACTTATCTTCAACCTTGATGGCCAATTGGTAACACTCCTCTACCATTCTTGGATTGGTGAGGCTTAATTCATCTTGAAGCTTATACCTCAACCTATTGATGTATCTTGCCACTTTTTCCACATCATCTTCTACATGGCTTTCCCTTATGCTCAATTTGTAAAACTCCTTTGTATAGGTGTGCACATCCATCTCTTTTTGCTTAAGGTTTTGAAGCCTCTTGAACAACTAAATAGTGTAGTCATGGGGAAGGAATTTTCCTTTAAGTTTAGCAACCATCCTATCCCAAGAGGTTATTTTATACTTCCCATTCTTTCTCCTTTCATTTTGTAAATAATCTCACCAAAGAAAGGAATGGCCCTTCAACTTTGTCTTGGCCAACTTCACCCTTTAATCCTCTAACACATCTTCATAATCAAAGTAGTTATCCAATGCTCCTATCCAATCTAGGAGTTCTTCACTATCCAAATTTCCTCCATACATTGGTAAATCCATCTTGATCTTAGGACCTTCTCCCATCACTACCTTCAACAACTTTTCCATTCTCAAGTCATCAAGATCCATCTCTCCCTCAAACCCTTGGGAACTTTCCTCTTCCATTTATTCTTCTTCTCGGTCACTCAAGTCTCCTATGACCATTCCTCTCTTTTGACTTGTTTCCACTACATAAATATTGGCTTGAAGGGCTTATTGAACCTCCTTCATTTTTCTCATCTCTCTTGCATGCTTCTCCTTCATTTCATTCATCTCTCTAGCTAATGGATTCCCTTTTGGAGGCATCTTGATTCTTCTTCTCTTCAACCTTTTCCCTCTTTAGATCAAGCCTAAACTCTTATACCAATTTGATGTAGAGTAGGGGTAGAAAAACTCAAACCAACCTCATACTACCAATCTCTCAAGTCCTCAAACATCAAATGATTGGTTTTGCTTCACAAGCCTTCATTCCTCCTAGTAGCCTTTCAAACAAGGTTTTTCATACATAACTTTCAAGTAAGAAGTGGAATTCATAATGTGAACACATTTCTAGATACCCTTTTAGACATTTATCAACAGATCCAAAATTCAGGTAGGGTCACTTTGTATGGAGGGCTCCAAATTTCTATTGTCCTCACTCAAATTAGTCCTAATTACTTGAATAGGCTTGGTAGTAGTAGATTTTTTGAATTCTAGGCTTTATACTTACACTCCAATGCTTCAATAATATTCTATAGGGCCCTAAAAAATTGCTTCCAACACATGGATCACTTCCCAATTGCAAATAACAAGTTTTTTCCCCTCACTTGGGCTTCTATGGTTGATACATGAAGACATCAACCTCCTTAATGGTCCTCGACATGTGAAAATACCATATCATACATATACAACTTATTAAACTCAAAGAACACATCTACTTCATCCATTCCATCAATTTTTAGGAGTTCTCACTAGGTGGAATGGATTTATTTATATTTTATCTACTCACTAATTACCCTAACTATGGTTTTGACCAGTCTAGAGTAAAATCCACACAACTTGCTCAAATCAAAATTAAATCACATAAAACAAATGTCAATAGAGAGTATATTTATTTCTTGGCCCATCTAAATTTATTTTAGTGCATTCTTGGATCATACAGATACGTACAAGTCACTATAGCAACAAAAATAACGTTCAAAAATGTAGAAAACATAATTTTGTATTGCTTCAAACTCCAAGAAATTCAACAACCAAGCTTGCTCTCAATCTCACAAGGTATTTTAAGAATTTTCCAACCATTTACCAATGTTTCATAACAAATTTTCAAATTACAAACTCAACTAAACACCATTATATGCCTTGTTATGACAAAAAGTGCAAAAGTTGCATTGACAACATTTGTGCAACTTAATATTTTGTATCTACACACTAACTCACCCCTAATTACTCAAAAATGACTCAAACACACACATTAAATGGTCCTTGAAGACCTTATTACATGCAATTAACTCAAGAAAAATAAATTTTCAACTTTTGACCCCTTTTTGAAGGCATGAAAACCTATGGTGCCCCTACACTAGGTCCCCGCATTTGGTGAAGGTAGTAGCCACCATTTTGATAGTTTCTAGGACATTGTTGCTAGGTGTTGGCTTCCCAAGAGATTTTGGAGAAAGAGGTAACTCTCCAAACATAAAATTATCCTTCGTTAGCATATAGTTTTCACAACCATCATCTTAGATCACTGCTTTGATGTAGAGTATGCTCTGCATAATGGGTGCTTTCATTTCAGATGTAGATGCAAGGGATGATGGGTCAACAAATGAGGTAGAAGGTGTATGCCTTTCATCATTCTTAGGTATTTTTGGGATCTTATAAAACTTAGCCTCAAGATTCTTGCAATATTAAAAAGGTTATGGATCTCCATGGATGGTAATTTCTCTACCCTCAAAAGAAAAATTGACACATTGATGGTAGGTTGAAGCTACAACTTTTAAGGCATGGATCCAAGGTCAACCAAGCAGTATGTGGTAGGGAAGATTAAGGTCTAACACTTGGCATATATTTTTTGTGATGAGGGATCCCACTTGGATGGGTAGTGTGATGATGCCTTATGATACCTGTTCTTGGTCGTCATAGGCCCTAATGATGGTGCTCTTTGTATTCTCAATAGTATCCTCTAAATAGCCCTAATTTTTTATCAACTAAAGGGTGAAAATGTTTAGACCAACACCTCCATCTACTAAGACTCTTTTAACCTTATTCTTATGAATGATAACCTCAAGGTGTAAAGCATGATTATGAGATGGTTGCGATGGTAGGTCTTGTTCTGAGAAGGTGAGAAGATGATTAGTGATGTGCCCTACCATAGCTTGAAATTGTTCTATATCAATTTCCTCAAGGATAGATGATTCTAATAAAGCTCTCTCTAGGATTTCCCTATGTGCAAGTGATATCTAGAATAGTTCCAAGATTGATATTTGTGAGGGGGTCTTCTTGAGTTGATCTAAGAGATTGTACTTGCTAGTTCTTGTTTTTAGTTGAGTAGGGTGTTCCCTAGATTGGGATGGGATTCCTTGGATGGTGACTTTGCCACATGGTGTGGTGAATCCACATTCCACACTATTTCCTTTGATGGTGACAACAACAATGACGCTATCATAAGAAGTGACCACAATTGAATAGGTATGGTGAATGTTTGTGTAATCCTTAGCTTTTCCATTAGTTTTCCCTTTGATATGATCTAGCATAGGTTTATTGTATATCTTAAGATCCTGGTTACCATCCAGTACTTCAATAGATATGGTATGATTCTCTATTAGGTCTTGGATAATATTTTTGAGCCTCATACAATTTTTTGTTTTGTGGCCTTTGATTTTGTGAAAGTCACAAAGATTGTTCTTGTTGTACTGGGATGGTTTCTCTTGTGGTTCTTGGTAGTTTTCAAAGTTGGGAAGTGTTATCAGGTTTGACTCTACCAATTTCTTCATGATGGTCTCAATAGGTTTTGAAAACTATGTGTACTTGTATTTCGAATAGTTGTTCTTGTTAGGAATTTGTCGTTTTTGTGTTTTTGTGTTTTGATGTTGTTGAACTTATTATTCTAAGAGGGTTTTGTTTGTTGTACAATTGTTTGAATGTTGGAAACTTTATTATTGTTTGGTCTAGGAGCACTTAGGACCACCTTAGCATCTACTACACCATCATTTGTCATGTTCTTATTCTTTGCCTAGACACAGGGATTTTCATTTGAACCAATTGATGGGTGATTGTCTTTGTAAGCTTGGGTATTTCTATGTGAGATTAGAGATCTCTTAATGTTAAGGGCTCTAGGGACAATTTCATCATAAGATGTGATGCACTACATTTTCAAGTGGAAGGATAGATCTGGATCTAGACTTTTTATGATGATCCCTACTTGTTGTTCATCAGGAAGGGGCTACTTGCTCTTACTAGCTATTTGTCTCTACCATTCTAAGAAATTAGTGAAAGGTTCTCCTTTGTTATATCTAAGAGTATACAATTCTTATAGGCTTATGTCCATGTCAAGATTAAAGGAGAAATGATCTATGAATTTAGCAGTAATTTCTTGAAAAGTTTTGATACTAAGAGGTGGTTAAGAAAACCAATTCATGGCAAGACCTATTATACTTCGGGGGAAGAGGCACATTAAATGAGAATCATTGTACACAACCTCCATACACATGACATTGAACTCTTTGATATGGTCCATAGGACTTCCTCTCCCTTTGTATTTGTCAAATTTGGAGATTTTAAAATCAAGAGGGAATGGTACCATTGCGATGTTTTGATCGAATGGATAGGGACATAGGCTATGTGTATGGGGCTTCTTTGTCTTTCCCATCCTAAGGTCTTACATTTCTTATGACAAAACCATAAGTTATAATGCTATATAATCTTGAGGGTTTGGTGGAGGAACATATGTTGAGATGATTGATGAGTTTTGATATGATAAGGTATTGTATGGGGTGTATGATGGTGTGAGATTCTGTGAAGGTGATTGAGGTATTGATGGTGGATGAGATAGATGTGTTTTGGACAACCGATGTGTTTGATGTATAAAGGGGAGGATTGGATGAAGAGGTACATGTGGTGTTAAAGGATGGTTTTGTATGAGGGTATTTCCTTTCCCTTTTGGGTCTACTTGTGGCACTTGGTCCACACTACTTTGTGTGATGTTGCACACACTTGTGGTACTCATGGGTATGGATGAAGATGGGTGTCCTCGATATGTTGAGGTGGTTGTGGAGTAATGAAGTGTAAGTGGTTTATAAGAATATTTGGGATCCTTGGGAATGGGAGGAGTGCCAAATTTTTGTGTTCAAGTGGTAGTTTGAGATGGAGGATTGGTTTCAAGGGTACCCACAAGTGTGTTGCTCTCAAATGGAAGTGTATGGCCAAAATCCTTAGAAAGACTAGTTGCAATACTAGGTGTTGATGTTTGATTTATCCCTAGGGATGGAGTTTTTGGAATATTGGATGACGTCAAGCCTTGTGTCAATGATTGTGTAACAAAAGATGGGGAACTTGGAACTATGTTTTTTAAGGCTTGATGCTCCATGATTTCTTCCCTAGTAAGTCCAAATGGATTTTTCATGATGTCTTCTATCTCATATGGCCTTAATGGAGATGAAGGTTGTTGTGATGGAGTAACGTGACTTCTCAGATAAAATTCTATAGGATTTGGATCACTTGAGGTAAATGTGACTTTGGTTTTCTCCATGATTCTCTTGTGTTGTGATCTCATTTTTACCATAAATTTTGGGTCACCTCTGGGAGAGTTTTGTCAAGATTTGTAATGTTTGAACTCTCTAGTTGACTCAAATATAGGTAAAAGGGATGCTCTAAGTCTTTTTGGAGAAATGATGATAATGGGTGATGAAAAGGTGGATGATGTGGGGAGTGATCTTTGCAAACGTTTTGGGACAACACTTTTGACTTAAGTTTAATGTTTTGATATTTGGCTAATAGATGTTGATGAACTTGGAAATATTTAGGGTAGACTTATGAGCTTCCAGATGAACTAGTTCAAAGATGATAACTAACTTAGACAAATGCATGGAAAAGGATTCATTTCTCATACAAAGTAACTAAGTTAGGGGTTAGCTTGATAGATTGTTTAAGTCAAAAAGTGTTGGTGTATTGAAATTTTTGCAAAGATAGGTGAAGTGAAGGATGAAATTTGATGGAGGGGTGAATGAAATATTTGACCCAATATTGACCTAAAGTGAACCTTTGTTTGATAATACCAAGGTAATGAGAAACATGCTATACCTATAAAATTTTCAAATCCTAAAGACCCAATGTTTTAGATAGGTTCAAGATCAAGAAAAAGACTAGGGTTTTGACCAAAAAAGAACATATACAAGTTTGGGTTGTTCCTTGAAGCATGTTTGTAGAAGTTGTATATCAACCTAGTTCTATTTTTATGTAGTGCTAAAAGGTTTTTTTTGAGAGATTTTGGACTAAGATGCCTAAGTTGAAAGTTATTGTATAGCTTCTCTTGGGGATTCTGATTTTGCATGAGATCATTTAGAAAAGTTTCAAGTTTATGAAAGAAAAGGGGATATTTATTGCCACGCAGGTGGTGGTAATATGGTCCTTCCAACCATAATATCAAATTGTTCCTCTTCTTCATCTAAGATTTTTGTTGTTTTTTTCCACTAAATGAGCATTTCTTTTGTTTCAAAAGTAAAGCTTCTCAAAAATTTGATTAAGTTAGTTTTTTCTCCTTCAATTAGTTCAAAATTTTGTTGAATGATAGCACCTATAAGGTTGAGTTGTTCAATAGGAGTGATCGGTCTCCAAATAGTCATGTGGGGTTCAATTTTTCAATTTATCTTTCTTAAGTGAATTTATTTTACCACAAACACTTATCTTGATTAAGTTCAAACTAAATGTCTATGTCAAACACATCATAAATTTCACAAGATCCATTTTGTGAAAAAGATGAAGTTCAAGCCATAGTTGCCTATGTTAACTTTGGGAAGTATGGATTGAGATATAAGTCAAGATATTTAGAAATATATAAGGATAGAAATCCTTAAGACAAGCATTAATATCAAGGCTTTTTCAAAGGGTATCCATACTTAGACCAAAGAGTTTGAAATTTTGAGGAAGATCGTGAATGTTTTTTTGTAATGTTTTTGGAACCAAGCAAAGTATTAAACTGACTCACAAGAATTTAACACCTTAGGTTCAAAAGATACTACTTTTTCCCACTTGGATTTCTTCAAACACTAAGACAATGTGAATAGATAGAGATTTGGTGACACTAGCTTCCATCCATGGTACACACTTCTTGGGACCACCAAATCTCAAATCATGAAGATCCAAAGATCCTAAGGATTTTCCTATTTCGACAATTGAATAGTAAAATGTGGGGTGTCTTTGGAACGACCATTCTTGCACCAACAAGCATAATTGTTTTGGTTTCTAAATAATTGGTTCATAATACAGACTTTCGTTCAAGGTGGCCATACATGTGGAAAGATTAGCTCAATATTATTTCAATCAATAGGCCTCCCAATCTCTTCCTAAGAAGATATTTTAATGTATCACACAAATACTAAGGTGACACTTGTCGGTATGACACATCCACACTTGTTGTTTATGACTTTCATCACAAATACATTTTTATATAGTGATTTGAAAGAGCTTGGCTTTAGCTAATTATCGCTTGGGTTGTTCCCTCCTTTCAAAGTGGGGAGGAAATCCCTCTAAAGATAAACAAAATCAAGGAAGTATGTTTGTAGTCTGATCCCCCTATTCACATGAAGCAAGGAGAGAACAAACACCACACCTTTTCCCTACACTAGCATGGGGTTCATTTTAATCCAAATTGAATAGTGTGGATGATTATACAAAATTTCCAAGGAATGTTTTTTATTCTCAAGATTGTTAAGTGGCACAAGAGAAGTGCATACACATTCAATGTCAAAAATGTAAATCACAAAACATAGTTGTAGACACTAAAAAATGTCTTGAATAATATCATACACTCGAAACAGATTTACTAACATAATTTCCTCTTTAAACCCATCTTATTTTTGCTTAATTGATTGAATTAGCCTAGCTATTTAATTAATTGCATCAGTTTCATCTATTAACCTAATTCATCAAAATCAAGTTAATCCACCCCCTTCACGCTAACATTTCATCCTATTAAATTAAATAAATCAAAACATTTACTTTAATTCCCTAAGTCATCTTATTTAATTAAATAACCCTAAGTTATTTAATTAAATATCATTTCATCTCTCTCTTCCCCCCATTTATATTTATCACTTTATTCCTCCAAATCCCCTAATTGCATGATTAAATCTTGTTAATTAACAATTAAACTAATTTTCCTCTAAAAAGGGAATATTCCCCTGGAATATTCCTTCTCTTTGTTTGTACAATTAAAGTTTTCTTTTAATTTGCAAAATTCATTTTTCCTCACCCAAATGAATATTCCAAGGAATATTCTTATTTCTCCATCATTTGAAAAAGGGTTATTTTCACTTAAAGTTTTCTTTTAATTTGCAAAATTCATTTTTCCTCACCCAAATGAATATTCCAAGGAATATTCTTATTTCTCCATCATTTGAAAAAGGGTTATTTTCACTTAGCTTCTTAAGCAAGTTTTAAACTTTAACCTTTTGAACAAGTCACCTTTGACATGTGTGAGCAGGTCAAAAGTGTGTTTGTTTGAGGCAAGTGTGAAACCTTGATTAAATCCCATCATTCATTCTCATCCATTTATGAGAATCCATGATCCATGCCTCTCATCTCCTTCATCTTGGACTGTTGATTAATCTTTTCAATCTCAACCCTTCATTCCTCATTTGCTCTCTTATAAATAGGACACTATTTGGAGACAAATGGATCCATCTTTTTCAGAGAAAACTTATGTTGTTGAATCTCATCCATCTTTCAATTGAAAACTTATGTTTTTGAGCTCACTTGCATACATACTCATACTTTACTCACTTTTAGCTTGTTTTAGTTCATTTCCAATTGCATAATAGCATAGAGCATCCATTAATGGCTTCTATGCATCCATCTGAGTTTGTATATGAATTACGGTTTCTATATTTTAGCTTAGAATTAGCTTAGATTTGTTTAGAAATTGCATAATTAGATAATTTGTAGCATAAAATCATGTTAACTTATCTTGCATCAAGTTTAAATTAGCATAAACTAGGTTTTCATCCATTTATCACAATGGTTTCATCATTTCTCTTCCATAGAATCGACTGAAATAGGCTCACTAATCATAGGATTGGGAAAGGGTCATTGTTTCACATCAACATGACACCAATTCTAAAATAGGATAAATTTCAAATGGGTTAGAGTAGGAATTTAACTATTTTATAGTTTGTAACTTTTAGTTTGTACAAATGCTTAGTTTAATCTTTTTAATTTGAATGATCTTGTTTGGTAGATGTACTTTTTTGGGGTAAATTATGCTTCAATTAATCATGGATTAAGTGTAATAGACCCACACTAACAATCCTCCTCTCAGCAAACACTTGTTAATTTTAATCCCCAAAATAAAGGTGAGTTTATTTTATGCACAAAATGAAGTGTTAAGTTGTATTGTTCAATTTTACACCCAAAGTAAGATGAGATGAGGGTTCAATTTTAACTAATTTGAGTGTTTATTTTAAAACCTAATTGAAATCTAGTGTGTTCCTAAAGCATATAATCAAAAGCATTATGAATGGGTTATAATTTCCCCAAAGTGTCACAACACTTATTACAATTATAGGATGGAAAGATAAGAATGCATCTTCACTTCAACTTTTATCATCCAACCTACAAAACCCAGTTAGACTAAAACCCAGAACAATGTTAGAGGCATGTTAGTGATCTAATGAAGCAAAAAAATAAACCACATTCTGAAAATTGATCATCATTTTTCTTACCATTGTTGTTCATGATGGTGTTGCTCTAGTGAATTTGAGCATCGCTCTGCAGAAAGACAGTGATGATGATAGTGTCACTATTTGGAGAGTGTCACCATTTGCAAATCTTTGGTACCTCTAAAAGTATTCAACATCACTGTTTGTTTTAATCAATGCCAAGAAATTAATTAGGAATCATTGTTTCTAATGACAATAGCATCGCTATATGGCGACGCCCTAGAAAGGCATCACTAAAATTCCCTTGAGCATCGTTGTATCCTACAAGAGTAAAAAAAATGGAATTCAAAATAGAACTTGATTAAATTTGATCAGTTATTCCCTCCTTCTAGTGCTAGAATGTGACTGATGGGTTAGGATGGGTCGATTATGCTTGATCCATGAAGAATCAAAACATAATGAAGCCACTAACGTCAAATCTCAAAAGGATCATTCAAATGAAAATTAAACCAAGCATCCATTGAAACCTATTATACTAAACTATGAAATCTTTAAAATTCCTACTCTAATCCAGCTAAAACTTATTTATTGGGGGAGTGGTGTCACATTGATGTGGAATGGAAACCCTTTTCCAATCCTATGGATAAATGAGCTTGTTTTAGTCAATTTTATTGAAGAAAACTAATGGAACAATTGTGATATGTGTAATGAAACATGATTTTAATCTAAATGAGCATGATGCAAGTTAATTTAATATGGTTTTATGCTAAAATGATCTAGATATGCAAATACAAAGCTAATCTAAATATATTCTAAGCTAAAAGATTGAAACCCTAATTAATAAACAAGCTAATTGTATGCATCTAAGTTACCATGGAATCCATTAATGAAAGCTAAGCTAATTAATGTAGGTATTTAAGCTAAAATGATACTAAGAAAATTCTAAAAGTGAGTGTGAGTGTGAGTGATTTCAATAGCATGAGTTTACTCTAAAAAAGATGGATCCATTTTTCTCCAAATAGTGCTTCATTTATAGGAAAGAAAATGAGAAATGGAGGGTTGAGATCAAAAAGGTTAATCAATGGCCAAGGATGGAAGAAGTTGGAGGCATGGATCATGGATTCTCATCAGTGGATGAGAGTGGAAGATTAGATTTTAATCAAAGGCTAATATTATTTCAAACAAACACACTTTTGACCTGTACAAAAGACCACAAGTTAACTTGCACAAGAAGTTTTGAGATAACTTACACATGAATCTTTGTAAGAATATTCCCTTTCTCAAATGAGTGAAGGAAAAAGGATATTTAATTAATTTAATCCAATTAAAATGTGCAATAGAATATTCCATGGGAATATTCCCTTTTTGGAGGAATGTGCAAAGGAGGAATATTACCCTACAAGTGGGGGCAATTAGATTTAATTAGGTAATTGATAATTAAACAATGTTAATTATGCAATTAGAGGATTTGAAGAATTACCTGATATTCATTAAATAAAGTGATTTAATGAAAATGGGAGAAGGTGATGAAATTTAATTAAATAACTTAGGGTTATTTAATTAAACAAGAGAACTTAGGGATTTAAATCAAATAGTTTGATGTATTTAATTTAATAGGACGAAATGTTAGCATGAAAGGGGGATGAATTAACCCAATTAAATTAATTAGGCTAATACATGGAAATGATGCAATTAATTAAATAGCTAAGCTAATTTAATCAATTAAGTGAAACGAGGATGGGTTTTAGGAGGAAATGATGTTAGTATACCCAATTCGAGTGTATGATATCATTCGAGACATTTTCCAGTGTCTACAGTATGGAATATGTGCAATATTATTTTAAATATTGAGATGTATTTTAATATACTATTGTATGCATTATTTCTTATTTTGTTATTATTGTTTACTCTTTTTGAAAACATTAGTATGTTGATATCTACTATTACTTTATATAATAAAATTATTATAATTTCTATGAGGTGAAGGACACTTGAATTCACCATTATGTCACGAAAACAAAATTTTGAATAATAAACCCTTTGAGTTGTGTTGAGTAACCAAATAATTAATTAAATAGACATGTACCTTATTGACTATGTTAATGTGGATTATAAAATTCATTCATGATAGTTATAAGTTAACCTTTTTCTATGATTATGTCTTTGTGAGATAAAAGCCATCATGAACACATGGCCTTGAATTCATACCAGTAAATATTTTTGTGGATTACTCTTCTAATAGTCCTCTATCATCCCCATTTCCATTTTGGATGATGAGTAACAATAAATTTTTCTTCAAGAATTCACAATCATTGGAGTTATGGAATATCAAGACTATAGCTATAAAGATAGTTCCATTAGTTTACAAGTTTGAAAATTATGAATGATTGAATAAAGTAATGGCTAAGCACATGGAAATGGAGGACCAAAAAGTAGTCAAATTTATATTTAAGGTATGATTGAATCATGTTGATAAAGGTGTCATCAATCCATAATGTAATCATAACTCAATCACATTTTTAATTTAGTATGATCATGTTATATTTTAATCTAGTAAAACTATATCCCTATGCTTGGAATAAGTTTTAATTTTAATCCTAATGTTTGGATCTACATAGTGGGAACTTAAGTTTATATATTAAAAAATATAGCATGGTTGACCTTCCTTCTTATAAGGTTTAAATTTTTTAAGACATTGATTCCATGAAAACACCACCACAACACCAATCTACTTAATTTTCTAACCATATAATTACTCCTTTTTGTTGGAGTAAACTAAGGTATTAATTTTTTATTTATTTTTAATAATGTCTTCATATGCATAAATACATATGTATTATGTTTAATGTATTTTTGATCCACTTATCAACATTTGAAAACCCATTTGCCTAGGTGGGCTTCTCAGTGTGTTTTTTGGTTGGGAACCCTATTGGGCCTTTGGTTGTTGGGATTTTTCATGTCTCCTTTGATTAGGCTACTCCGTATGTGCTTCTTGATTTTCCATGTTCTTATTTTTAGTGTGGTGGTTGGGTTTATCCCTATGCTTCTTTTGCTACCCATTTTCTCGAGTTGTCAGTGGCTATCATGGTTCTCCTTGCTGCTAGTTGGGTGGATTTCTTCCCTTTTCTATATATTTTTTTTTCTATTGAAGTGAAGATTACTCTTGTTGAGGTGGAGTCCTCTCTTTTAGAGGTAGAGTTGGCCCTATGGATTTGTGGAGGTACTTTGATTGTTATTGGTCCCTTCTGTTATAGTACCTTTTGAGGTGCTACACGCTCCTATAGAGGTGGAGTTGTTATTTGTTACAAGTTTTATACAATGATGGTAAGGTTCCTCATGGCATCTACTATAATAGAGGGGAGATTACTCATTTTGAGGTGGAGTTTAATTTGTCTCTTCATGTTTGATGGTGTTGCAAGAGGTCTTCTTCTTCCCATTAGTGTGGTTGGGTGGTCTCCTCTTGTGTTATGGTGGGATGGCAGTTTGTACTGAACAAGATTTCTTGGTTTTCTTGCTTGGTGGATCTAGGTTGTGTTCATGTGAGTAGTAGGTTTAAGGTCCCTATAAATTCCTAGTGTGTTGTGAGGGATGTTGGTCCCTATAATCTGGCTATAAGTTGGTTTTAGGTTCCCTTCTAAACCTAGTTTGGGTTCAAGATCTAGTGTAAAACTTGGTTGTGTTAGGTTTAAGGTTCCTGTTAAAACCTTTTCTGATTTGTGTATATTTGGGTTGTCATGTTATTCATTTGGTGACTTGTTGTTGGTTTTTTGCTAGTTTTCTATGTTGTATAAATGTGCAACTTGTTCTTCTTTGACTGAGTTTTGGGTCCCCATCAAAACATGCTTGTAAATGGTTTTAGGTCCATTCAAAACCTATTTTTCTCATATAATCAAAACATTTGAAAAATAATACATTTTAATCCCCTATGCTTCATACTATACACATTCAAAAAATTAACAATTTTATATTTGACCATCTTTCCAACATTAGGGGAAGCATGTGAAATGTCCCATTTTTCAAGATTTTTCCACTTCAATCCACTTAAAAAAGTAGATAAATATATATTAATTAAAAATTCAATGAAATACTTTAATAGAAAAATTTGGATGGCATGATGAAGGTCTACAGTTGTGGGGATGGTGTGACTACCTTAGGCATCACGCCTTTTGCATGTGTTGTTTTGGGTGAGCTTCAAGTAGATTAGTGGGTGTAAGAGGTGATTGGAGGTGTGTTGGCGCTACGAGCTAGGTGTTTTCATTATTTTTGTTGAGATACAAAGGTTATTTAGGGGTGGGGATTTTATGAAGAGGAGGTGTTGAGGAGGCGGGGTTTGCTTCTTCTTTTTTTCTTAATTTCTTTGTATGTGATTTGGATGCAAATGGTGATAGATGTTGCTTCAAGAATAAATGATAAAATATCTTTTTCTAGAGTTTTGATGAGAGTTGATCCACTCTCGTCTAATCATGACAAGCTATTAATTTTTTAAGCAATGTCCTAAATGGGGTGGGTTTGTCACAGGTTGGTGGTTCTCAAGCTCTAAAAGTGAATGTTTATTTAGTGAGGATTTTGTCTCGACTAGTCTTGGTAATCCAACAAGACTCTATTGATTAGTATGTTAATTATTTGAGTAATCATGCCTTAATCTATAAGTTTATGGGGATCAATGTCTCTCTCATCTTTGGAATCATGGGCTTATCAGACTTGGAACCAAGAGGGAGATATGGAGGTAATGCAAGAAGATAATAAGTATTTTATGGTGGTGTTTTCCTATCTAGCTAATAGAAATAGGGATTTTGAAGGAGGCTCTTATTTTTACAATCAATTATTAAACATTTTTATATTAGATTTAATCCGACTAAGGAGCTTGTATCAAGAGTTTTAATTTGGGTTATACTTCCTTGGATTCTCCTTGAATTTTGGAGGAATGATATTTTACATATGATTTCACTTCTATTGGGAAATCCATTTGGTCCATCACAATAGACTCTATACAATAAGGTAATTTCCCTTGCTCGTATTTGTGTTGAGACTAATCTAAATAATCTATTACCAGATTCAATAAAAATTTAGGTTGGGTCTATATCATGGATTCAATAGCTTGATTATGAGGCTCTTCCTTTTTAGTGTCAAATCTGTCATGAGTATAGACATTTGCAAAGTAAATTTCCTAAACTTAAAAAATTAGGAATACCCACCAATGGAATTTTAGCTAAAGTGCCTTCTCACTCAACACCCTTGAGGGACAAATGGAAAGTCATTGTGTCTAAGGGGGGAATAGATAAGGAGCTTTTTATTCCAATGAAGTCACAAACCATGAGAAGAGGCCATAAGAGAAACCTTAAGGATATGCAAGGTGGTGTGTCTTTTTCAATATGAGGCTTTGGATGCTTTTGATGAGCAAGAGGTAATTCTAGATAGGGTCCTGATTAGAAAATCTAAGTTCAAGGAAGATAAATATGTTCCCAAAGAGGATGGTAGTCATTTCAAATTAGCAGAAGTGAGAAATAGATCTTAGATGGACATAGATCAAGTTGTATATCCTCTTGGTGGGTCAATTCTTCCTGAGAGAAATGAGCTAGGTGAAGGTTTGGCCATGATCTTGTTGGATCCACAATCAAAGGTAGAGTTTCAAGAACCTGGAAAAGGAAACAAGGTTCTCTCTACACTAGGGCTTCAACAAAATAATTTTAAAAAGGGGAGCTTAGAGAAGAGTTCCAAGATAGGGAGGAAGAAAGATCAAGATAAGATTAAGTTAATGGGAAAGAATTTGATGGAGACAAGTTTAATCAAGACCCTCAACTCCCATTTTTGGGAGAGAATTTGGTGGAATGCAAAGGGATTGAATAACATCCTTAGAAAAAAGTTTTTTTGATAATTTATCAAGGATCATTCTCTTGATTTTATGTTTATACAAGATTCCAAGTTATTAGTGGAAGGTATGTTCAAGGTAGCTCCCAAGCTCTAGTGGAGAGGCCAATATCAATGCATAGTTGCATAGGGTAGTGTTGGAGGAACTATTTATCTTTGGGACCTAAGAAATATTTCTCCCTTTTGGTAAATTTTAAGTAGAAATTCCTTGACCATGGTTTCCTCAAGTTTTGACTTCTGAAAAGTCTTTTTGCTTTCCAATATCTATGCTCTGATTGATTTGGCTAGTAAATCTTTCCTTTGGGGTCATATTCTAAGGTATGTGTAGTCCCTTATTTCATTATTCCCTTAGATTTTGGCTATACTTTTAATGCTATCCTCATTTTATATGAAAAGAGGAGATGAGTGAATAGACTTGAGCCTTCAATTTTTAGAGATAATATTGTTTTATTAAATTTTATTGATATAAAGCCAAGCAATGGCTTGTTTATCTAGAGCAAAAAGAGATGTGGGGAGGACTCTATCTTGGAGAGATTGGATAGGTTCTTAGTTTCCAATTATTGGACTAGAAATAATTGGATCACTAGTTTGTAAATTCTACAATGGAGGGGATCATATTATTGGCTTGCAAAATTTTCATCTTATGGGAGGGAAATTGATAAGAACCATTCATTCAAATTTCAGTGAATGTGGTTGTGAGAGTTGGCTCTATAGGACCTTATAAAATAATGGTGGGGTAAAGGTCTTCCTATGCATGGTACAACTATGTACACCTTTGTCAAGAGGCTCCAATTTATGAAATTCTAGCTAAAGAAGTGGAATAGACAGTGTTTTGGGAATATTTTTATGGAGAAATCAACTGCATAGAATCTCTTGGAGGCCATTATAGGGAAGAATAGAGACCATGGGATTACCCAATATTCTATTAGAGAAGAATTGGAAGCTACAAAAGAGTTATCTAAATGGGAGCTATGAGAAGAGATTTTTTGGAAACAATTTGAAATATTGATTGGCTTTAGGAAGGAGATAAGAATATTGCTTTCCCCTTAACTCTATTAAAGCCAAAGGAAATGGAGATTTGATTTCTTCAATTATTTATTCTCAAGGTGAACAATTATCTTCTTTTTGGGGTATCTCATAGGTCACTCATTGTTACTCTTCTTTATTCACATAGGACTCTCTTGGAAGAGAATATTATTTTGGAGTATATTCCTTCTATTGTTCCTTACAAGGAAAATGAGTGGCTCAATAGACCCATTTCTTTAGTAGAGCTTGAGGAAATAGTTTTCAAGATTAATAAAGGTGAGGCCCTTAGTCCTAATGGTTTCCCAAAAAATTTCTTTTAGGATTTTTGGGAGACTATCAAATTTGATCTTTTGGAGGTAGTTCAAGAATCACAAAGTAGTAAACAAATGTTGAAAGCTATGAATTTTACTTTTCTAGATCTTATTCCTAAGAGGGAAGGATATAGTTCTCTAAATCTCTTTAGGCTAATTTTCATAATTTGTAATTTTGTTTATAATATTATCTCTAAGTTAATAGAAAAGAGATTAAAACCTTGGCTAATCAAAGTTATTTTGAAAGAGTAGGGGGTTTTATGAAAGGAAGGCACATCCAAGATGGTGTGGTTATTGTAGCTAAGGTTATTCACTCTATAGTAGTATCTAAGGAGAAGATCGTGCTGATCAAACTAGACATGGTCATAGCTTATGACATAATTAAATGGTATTTTCTTCATAAAGTTTTAAATGCTTTTGGGTTTGAGGAGGGTTGGATCAATTAGGTGATGATTTGTGTTGTGCTGACATCTTAATTTTTGTTGATTAATGGTGTTCCTTCCTCTCCATTTAGAAGGGTGACCCCCTATCACCCTATTTATTTATTATTATGGTTGAAGGTTTGGAAAGACTCTTGAATTCCCATATGAGACATTGTATTATTCAAGGGTGGAGTTAGGGTAAAGGTTGACCTCCTTAGTCTCATTTACATTTTGTGGATGACACTATGCTCTTGGGTTTAGCTAGGATTAGGGAAGAAAATAACTTTATATGGGCCTTGGATACTTATCATCTCACTTCTAGACAAAATATCAATAAAGAGAAGTCATCTATGTTCTTATTTAATACTCTTCTTATTCAATCAAGAATTGTGTGTATTCTTAGATTTCAAATTGGGAATCTTCCTTTTGTGTATTTTGGGGTTCCCTCTCTATTGGCCCTTTTCCAAGAGGTACTTGGAAAATTTTTCTAGAAAATCTGCATAGTTATATTAACCACTGGACCTATAGGTGGTTTTCTTTTGCGAGGAGTATAATGTTATTAAAATTTGTGGTGCAAGTGCTCCCTATTTTCAGGTCCATGTTGCAAGTTGCTCCAAAAAAAATTGTCAAAGAACTAAATGTTATCTCTTGATATTTCTTATGGGCAAGAAACTTGGAGTCTCAAAAGTATATTCTAGTAAAGTGGGAGACTATATTCAGGCCAATATAAAAGGGTGACCTCCATCTGTGGTAGTCATTATTAGGTAGGATTTGGTTGTTAATATTTATTGGAGGTGGTGCACTAATCAGGACCAACCTTGGTCTGTGATCCTTTCTTTTAAATATTTGAGGGCGTGGAAAGAGAAGATGTTCATAGGTTTTCCCTAATGGGTCAGGGTTATGTGATCTAGGATGCTCTTAAAAGAGGGGAAAAATTAATTAAATAGATCTTGTTATGTATTTGTAATAGGGGTTTTGAGGATCTCTTTTAGTTTGATTCTTGGGATGATCACCCCCCAATCATGACCATGTATCCTCATTTACAAAATATTAGTCTTCACTTTCAGGTGGTTGGGTGGACTAAGGTGCATAAATTCAAAGAGGTAAGGAGATCGGGTCAAGTGCAGGTGTTTCAATAGAAAGAGTGTCAATTGTGGCCCCTAGGAGGTTCCTAAGAAGATCATGTTGATTTTCAAGGATTCACACAAGAAGAACTTGTAGCTCTTTGCAAAGGAATGATGTGTTGGTCTGGGGCCCTAATCCCAAGGGGTGTACTTAGTGGAAACTAGGTATTAGGAGTTGGATAGGAGGAAATATTGGGGGATGAAGTCCCTTAGTGGAAAAATGTGTGGAATAAGTTTTATTAGCCTAAATGCAACTTTTTCCTTTGGTTGGTTTCCTATAATAAGTTTCTCACATGGAATAATCTTCAAAAGAGAGGCTTTCAAGGACCATCTAGTTGTGTTCTATGTGGCTGCAGTGAGGAATATTCTCCATATTTATTATTTCAATGTGTCTTCTCTATGGTTATTTGGCACCTTTGGTAGGAGCTTTGGAGATAGTCCTGTATGTATTCTCTATCCCTTATTTATTTTTGGAGGACTTTGGGGAGGCTACTTGCTAAGATCATTTGTCTCCAGGTGGCTTGGGCTTTTGGGCCTTCATGCATTCTTTGGCAGATATGGTTGGAGAAAAACCATAGGATTTTCTAGGATAGCAGGTTGGTGGCTTTCTAGGTTTGGTAGAGGATTCTTGGTATGATTTAGGAGACTATACTAGCTAAGTGTGAGGTGGGGACCCCCCCCCCCTCCCCAATGATGGGGAGAAGGTGGTTTTGTATGGTTTGGGCCTAGTTGGAATTGGATCAAGGATGAATTATTCTAGGGGGAGACAACCTCCCAATAGGAAAATTTAGAGGGAGGGTAAATGGACTCTACCTCCTATTGGGATCTTGAAGATTAACACTAATGGGTCCTCTAGGTGTAATCTTGGATCTATTGGGGTTGGGGGAGTGGGGAAGGATAGTTTTGGGGCTATCCTTTTCTTCTTCTCCATATACCAAGGTCACTAGAATAATAATCTTATGGAGGACCTTACTATTCTTCTTACCCTATAGAAGGTTTTTTCCCTTGGTTGGTGCAAGGTTACTTGTGAATCAAACTCTTAGATCATGGTCAATTTGTTGAATACGAATGTTTTGAATAAGGTGAATTGGTAGTTGGCTTTGGTTGTTCAACAAATTTATCAATTAAACACTTCTTTGGATTTGGTTTTCTTTTTTCATATCTTTATGGATTGGAACAATGTAATGGTTTACCTATGAAAATGTGCTTCTAATTATATGGGAAATTGGAAGATTGATGATTGGGAGTAGCTTCCTAGGGACTATCTCCAAAAATTTAAGATATTGATTCAAGAGTATATACATGGTCCTTGAGTGGGATTTATTGTGCCCCTGTTGGTGGCAACTTGTTGCTCTTTGGTTCTTTTTGTCAGGGTGTGCCTTGTGGCCCCTAATGGTTGTAATTTGGTTCCTTGATTGTATTATTATTTTCTTGGATAAAATAAATTTTTACCCCATTCTTTAAAAAAAATAATGAAAAATAGCTCACATACTATATGATCTTAATTATCCCAAGGTTTTATGAAATACTTAATGGAAGAAAGGGGAGCATGTTTGATGCTATGCTATATTTCAATAAAGAATATTCAACCACATTTGTATTCTCTCAATATTTGTCCCTCTTGATATTCACCAATTTTTTAAAAACTTAGTAGTCAAGAAACTACACTCTAAACACTATAATTCTTGTTATTATTGCATCTTTAAATTTTGAGGGTAGGAATGTGTTGAATTAATCACCAAAGTTTAGATCTAACTAATTTTAAGGAAAAAGGTGGTCACTTAAGACCCCCTTTTGACCCCCCATTTCTTTCTCTTACCATAATAATTGTACATATGATTCTACTTAGAAAGACATGTTGAGAATAGAGAATTACCTAAATAAAAGAGAAATTATAGAGGGGGGAGAGTTGTTAGAGGTGTTATTAGTATTGCTCCACTTTTAGATTTCTTGCTTACAAGTGTCACCCAAATTCCTTATTTTTGGTCCATCATAGATTAACAATTTTACAAATCATAAATGGGATTAGTCAAAGTCATGTTTAAAGTTGTGCTTCACACCCATCTGACTCTATGTATTGTGTTCATTTATTAAAAAAATACTTTGGGAGACTTCTTATAAATTTTCATGTTCTAGAATACATACAAAGTTTCATGCATGTTTCAAACTCTTTCAAAACTTCCCCTAATATGTGATTCTACATTTTTCCTCCTTGCTTTCTTGTTGAACTTCAGACCCCATATGCATGTTTTTAACTCTTAATAAATTGCTTCCTTACATTATCATTCCACATATCTAAATTTTCTTCTCCTTCCTTCTATGTAAAAATTTGAAAACCATACACATGTCTGTAGCTCTTGAAAAATTACTTCCTTTCTTTGATGTTTTACATTTCCATATTTCCCTCTCCTTACTGTCTTGTAGAACTTTGAACCCCATGTGTATCTTTATAAATCTTGAAAAGTTGCTTCCCTAGTTCATTGTTCTACATTTCTCTCTCCTTCCTTACATGTAGAACTTCAAACCTTATTTTCATGTTTGCAAATCTTACAAAATTGATGATCTTACTATATTATTCCAAAATTATGCTTCATTCCTCCTTTATTTCTTAAAAAAACATTAGGGTATCCATGCAACTTTGCAAGTCTTAAAAATCACATCCTAGGTTTTCATTCTAACAAATTGCCTCTGTGGGATTTTCACTCTTTCCTACTATAGCATCATAAATTGTCATCCTTAACAATTTCACACTTGTTTTTCCTCCCCTTTAAGGTATTGGACCTAATTAAGCAGTCAACTTCCTAAACTATGAATTCCACATTTTATTTTAAATATTTTTTGACAATTTTCAAGCATAAAACAAATTCTCTCATTTAATACTTTGTCCCTAACTTTTAAACTTTCCAAAAATAGGGCTAGGACACTGGTGCCTAGGGTGCCTATGTCCCACTATTTTGGATCCAAATTCAAATAAGTCAATTGTGACACTTTATTATTTGAAATTCAAATACTTAAAGAGGTTTTCAAGATTTAATTTTTGAGAAATTAATTAAATGACTATAAATACATAGTTATTACATCATTTAAAACCTAAGTGAGGAAGAGAACACACATTCATGAGAAAATAATATTGTCAAGAGCATTCAAGAGTAGAATTTTATGAGAATTATCATAATAATTCAAGATCCAACATCATGTCCAAGTTTATGTGTGTTATGTTTCTTTTTGAGCTCTAGCATTATTGTAGGTCTCCAAGCATTCAAGCATTCAAGAAAATCTATCAAGAAAGATCCAAGATCCTTGAAGTGATGTGTGTGACTCTAGTCCTTCAAGGAAGCCATTGAAGGGTGGTGAGTTGTAACAATTGGTTCATTCATCATTTCCTTCCTTTCCTTTATTACTTTATCATTGACATTGCTATTGTGGAAGTGGAAACACTAACATGGGGTTTGACTGAGACAAGGCCCTAAATAGGCACAACATTTTCCTTTTTTGTGAATGTGCAGATCTCAAGTTGAAGAGGATCAAAGAAATCTTGAAGAAAATTTAGCCATTGTTGAATTCAAAATCCTACACCTTGAAAACTCACGAAAATTCAATTACAAAAATATTTGACATTGATCTGACAAGTTTACAAGTAGGAAATAGAAGTACATATCCAACATCAGAGGATTGTGAAAAAAAATTAAAAAAATACCTAGTAGGACTTTGGCACCCTGAGAGGAAACATCCTCAAAAATTCTACTAAAATGTATACCATATGTGCACAGTGTCCTCCCCTTTCTATTTTGATGTCATATTTCCTCTATGGCATCTCATATTTTTTCTACTTGCATCAAAACAATATTTGGAATCATTAGGGTAGTGGGATCATTGCATTTCATATCTAAATCCATTTCAAATCTGGTCAAGTGTAGGTTGACTTACCTTTTAGGTTGTAATTCAATCTCATACCTTTTCCAAATACATAAAACCACCACTACCATATCAAATCTCTAATAAAACATTTAGGAAAAGTCCATAAACCCTAGGGTCAAATATTAGACTTCACCATTTTCCATGTTTCACCTACAAAATTGCTTCCTCGCTTCCTAATCCCACTTCTACGATTTTCTATCATTCTTACAAATTGTATGCCAACTTATAATTCCCACTGGTTTTATATTTAATAATTCTCAACCTACTATACACATTTACAAACTCTAGTTTTAGCTTTACCTCAAGTTTCTATAATGAATTATATTTCTTAGTTACTCCATATACATCATGACATGCTATTGATTTTATTCAATAAATATGATTGATACATGTACCAACATCCAAATTAATGATGCAGGAGCATCCAGTGGTGTAAGGGCAATCTTGCATCACCCAAAAATAGTTAAATTTCAAGTTTCTCAATTTTTAGATGTTTTTACATTTTTGGATACCCTTTTTGTCATAATGAAATTCTCAATTTATGGTTTTTATTTTTTATTCCTGGGTTGAAAGATATTGCAATTTTAGTTTCCCATATTTGCACCTGAAAATCTTCCGAATTAGATTTGAGGCACTTAGAGTTCCTGGATCGGCCCCAAAACTTTCCAAAATTGGCATAGCAAATTTTGAGCACGTTATTGACTTTGAGACCTTTCCAAGTTCAAACGGTTCACGAATTGGAGTCCTGGATCAAAAGTTATGGCCTCGGGAAGTTGGCGCACTCTCTAGAAGATACAATTGCAAATATTCTTTTGAAATTTGAACTTCAAGTTGTAATTTTTTCAACGCCAAACCGCCTAAACTCAAATTTGAATGTTGCTTTGGCTCCAAACTAAAGAGGAGCTCTATTTATGGGCAGGTTTCTAATTTTTGGGTAACTTTTTGGGGACAAGCTCGCATATTGCGAAAGGGTGATTCTGTAGCTTTTTGTAACTTGCATGTGTTATAGAACTTGGGGATTTGAGATCCTCTACATGTAAGAAGCTCCATTTTCTGAATAATAAAATTATTCTCTTGTTTGTGGGTTATTTTCTAAGTCTTGAGCTGCGCCCTCATCAAGTGGTATCAGAGCGGGTTTTCTTGAGCGTGTGGACAGATCGCCGATCGTGAGGCAGTTCGCACCAGGACCGTGGTTGTGGGTCGAGGTCAAGAAAGATTCCTCCAAGAGTGATGCCTAGTAGGAATGGTGGTTCCAGAGGTGGTTGAGGCGGCAGAAATGCTGGTGGAAGAGATGCGCTGGCAGTCCTCCAAAGACAGATTGATGCATTACAAAAGTAGTTGAGAAGAGGGTTAAACCCGAGGGAGGAAAGCGAGGATGAAGGAGAGGAAGAAGGTTCAAATGTAGAAGAGGAAGAAGATGTAATTGATCAAGACCAAATGTGGCTAATAAGGGCCATTTCAAAGATCGGGAAAAGACCCAGAACAGAAGTCCCTAGTTATTCCGGAAGTTTGAACCCAGAAGAGTTGATTGACTGGATCAACAAGCTAGAAGAATATTTTGAGTATGAGGAAATAGAGGACCCAGATCGGGTTAAGTTTGCGAAAATGAAAATGAAGGGCCATGCCAGTATTTGGTGGAAAGAGGTCCACTTGGAAAGAAATCAAAGAGGAAAAGGAAAGATAACCAGATGGGATCGCATGGTAGAGAAACTGAAGAAGCAGTTCATACCAGTGGACTACGAGTTAGATCTATTGAAGAAATTGCAAGGGTTGAAGCAAGGAAGTAGATCTGTGAAAGAATATAATGAATATTTTCACAAGATAATCATCATAACGGGTCACACAAAGGCCAATAAGGAGAAGTTAGCCCGATATCTTAATGGGTTACGACCAAGCATTCAGGAGGAGTTAAGCCTAGTCAGAATGACCAACATTGAGGATGTGTATTAGTTTGCTCTGAAGGTGGAAGAGAAGCTGAAAAAAAGATTTGATGGCAAGCAAAAAGGACGAGGAGGTTAAAGTTGAAGGGGCAGTGCAAGACCTTCAGGAAGCCGAAATGATGATGAAAAGAAAAGTGAAGATGTGGGTACCAGCCGAAGCCAAAGGAATGACAACTTCTACCGCCCTTGTGATCAAAATAGTGGTGATCAAAGAGGTAGAGGATGAGGGAGATATGGACAAGGATCTGGAAGAGGTGGTTTCAAAGGAACGTGTTTCCAGTGTGGTGAAGAAGGGCATCAAGCCTATGAATGTCCACAACAGCAAGGAAGGGTAGACAAAAGGCTAGAAGGTCATGGAAGGGTTGTGCATGCAGATGAGGAGGCCCAATCTGAACATTCAGATGATGCTAAAAGGGGAGAATCCCTAGTGATTAGGAGAGCCCTGGTGACTGAGGAAAAGGAACCAAAACAAAGGAAGAATCTGTTTCGCACAAGGTGCAAGTGTGAAGGAAAATCTTGTGATGTCATTATTGATGGTGGGAGCACTGATAATCTGGTGTCAGAAGAGATGGTCACAAAGTTGAAGCTGAAGAGGGAAAGACACCCGCATCCGTATCGGATTTCCTGGTTGCAGAAAGACCACAAAGTTTTGGTCAATGAGTAGTGCCTAGTAAAGTTCAAGATCGAGAGCTACCATGATGAGGTACTATGTGATATCATCCCCATGGATGCATGTCACATGTTGGGGAGGCTGTGGCAGTTCGATAGGCGAGCTATACATGATGGCCATGAAAACACTTATTCCTTGACAAAGAATGGGGTTTGTCACAAGTTGAAACCCCTAAAGCAAACCGAAAAAAAGGTATGCAGTAGTGCTAGAATTTATTATGTAGATGGAAGAAAATTTTTAGAAGGTATGAAGCATGAGCATGTGTGTTATGCATTGATTCCTAGAGTGAGTAAAGAGGATAGTGAGAAGGTTCCAGAAGAAATTTCTGGTATGTTGGATGAGTTTTAGGATATTGTTTCTGATAATGTACGTGAGGGTTTACCACCAATAAGGAAGATCAGTCATCAGATTGACTTGATTCCTGGAGCCAGTTTGCCAAATAATGCGGCTTATAGAATGACTCCAGCAAAAAATGAGGAGTTGAACATACAAGTTCAAGAGTTTTTGAGAAAGGGTTTGATACGAGAAAGTTTGAGTCTATGTGCAGTACCTATATTACTAGCACCAAAGATAGATGGGGAGTGGAGGATGTGTATAGATTCCCGAGCCATAAAAAAGATAACAATCAAGTATAGATTTCCCCTGCCAAGGATGTATGACTTGATGGACTGTTTGAGTGGAGCTCATTACTTCACAAAGATTGATCTAAAGAGTGGATATCACCAGATCTAGATTCGAGAGGGAGATGAATGGAAGACTACCTTCAAGACCAAAGAGGGTCTGTACGAGTGGTTAGTCATGCCTTTTGGGCTAACCAATGCACCGAGCACATTCATGTGGCTCATGAACGAGGTACTAAAAGAATTTCTAGGAAGTTTTGTTATTGTGTATTTAGATGATATTTTGATTTTCAATAAGACGTTGGATGAGCATCTAATGCATATTTAGAGAGCCTTTGAGAAGTTAAGAGGATAAACTATTGATTAATCTGAAGAAGTGTAGTTTTGTGAAGAGGGAGTTAGTGTAATTGGGGTTTGTTGTCTCAGCAGAAGGTCTCAAGATGGACCCAGAGAAGGTGAAGGCTATTCTGGAATGGCCTACCCCAAGAACTGCTACCAAGGTGAGATTTTTCCATGGTTTGGCTAGTTTTTATAGAAAGTTCACTAGAAACTTCAGTAGTATTTGTCGAACCCTGACTAAAACAATGAGAGGGGATAGAAAACAATTCAAGTGGAGTAGTGGAGCGGCAAAAAGTTTTGAAATTTTGAAGCAGAAGGTGATAGAGCAACCTGTAATAGCTCTCCCAGATTTCAACAAGGTCTTTCAGGTGGATTGTGATGCCAGTGGTTGTGCCATTGGAGTAGTGTTGAGCCAAGAAGGTAAGCCCATTGCCTATTTTAGTGAAAAGTTAAATGATGCCAAGATAATGTATTCTGTATATGATCCAGAATTTTATGCAATAGTTCAAGCATTAAAGAAATGGAGACATTATTTGTTGCCGAAGGAATTTGTTCTATATACTGATCATCAGGCCTTGTAGTACCTAAATAGTTAGGGAAAATTAAATCAGAGGCATATGAAATGGGTAGAGTTTTTGCAGAGTTATACCTTTGTTTTGAAACATGAGTGGGAAGTCAAATAGGGTTGCAGATGCCTTAAGTAGGAGGCATACATTGATGACAAAGATGTATATTGAAGTGGTTGGGTTCAATGAACTTAAGACACTGTACGCAAAAGATCTGATTTTTCAGAGGCTTGGAAAGCTTGCAAGAACCTGTTACAGTGGACAGGACAAGGTGGTTGGATTTCATAATCCAGGATGGCATGTTATTTAAGGAAAGTCAATTGTGTATTTGAGGAGTTCCATGAGAGAGAACCTGATAAAGGAGAAGCATAGTGGAGGAATGGCAGGACATTTTGGTCGGGATAAGATCATTGCCATTATTGAGCATTATTATTGGCCTCAGTTGTCACAGGATGTGAAGAAGTTTGTACAAAGCTGCAAGGTATGTCAGATGGCTAAAGGAGTGAGTCAGAATACAAGCTTATATCAGCCCTTACCTATACTAGAGAGGCCGTGGGAGGATATAAGTGTGGACTTTGTTATTGGTTTGCCAAGGACACAACGTGGGAATGATTCAGTCTTTGTGGTGGTTGATAGGTTTTCAAAGATGGCACATTTCATTCCATGTCAGAAGACCCATGATGCAGTCCACATTGCTGACTTGTTCTTCAAAGAGGTGGTGAGGCTACATGGCTGCCAAAGAGTATTGTTTCAAATCGTGACACCAAATTTGTGGGATACTTTTGGAGGACCTTGTGGAAGAAGTCAAGAGAGTTGAAGTTCATTCGCACACCATCCACAAATAGATGGGCAGACAAAGGTTGTTAGTCTGGGTAACCTACTGAGATGTTTGGTAGGAGATAAACCTAAGGGATGGGACTTGATCTTACCCTAGGCAGAATTTTCTTACAACAATTCTGTCAACAGAAGCACTGGTAGATCGCCATTCCAGATTATGTATGGAGGTAGCCCCAAAACTACTCCAGAATTGAGGAAGATGGACCAAGAGAAAAAAATAAGTGTTGAAGCTGAAGATTTTGCAGAACACATCAAGGATATACATGAGAAGGTAAGAGAACATATTAACAAGATGAATATGCAGTATAAGGCTAAGGTAGATCAGAAGAGGAGGTATAAGGTGTTTCAGATTGGTGATGAAGTGATGGTCCACTTGAGGAAAGAAAGGTTTCCAATGGGAGCATATAACAAATTGAAGATGAAGAAGTCAGTCCCTATAAAATTTTAAGAGGCATGATTTAGGGAATGCATATGAGGTAGAGTTGCCGATGGATTCAACATTTCCCCTATGTTCAACATTTTAGATTTGACAGAGTATCATGAAGGTGGCATAGAGGTAGTACCAATGATGGAACAGTGTGGGATTCTAGCACCTGCTTCAAAAAGGAGGAGATTGAAGAAATCCTAGATAGTCGTGTGGGAAGGAGTACGAGGAACAGGCAGTATGAAGAATATTTGGTGAAATGGAAAGGAAGGCCTATTGAAGATTCATCTTGGTTGCCTAAGGTAGAGGTCGACCATTTGGATTTTCCTCCACCATCTGAGATGTGACGGGGTCACTTCTCAAATTACCTTGGGTGTCTGATGCAAGAGCATCCAGTGTTGTAAGAGCAATCTTGCATCACCCAAAAATAGTTAAATTTCAAGTTTCTCAGTTTTTAGATGTTTTTACATTTTTGGATACCCTTTTTGTCATAATGAAATTCCCAATTTATGGTTTTTATTTTCTATTCCTGGGTTGAAAGATATTGCAGTTTTAGTTTCCCAGATTTGCACCTAAAAATCTTTGGAGTTAGATTTGAGGCACTTAGAGTTCCCAGATCAGCCCCGAAACTTTTTGAAATTGGCGTAGCGGATCTCAAGCACGTTATTGACTTCGAGACCTTTCCAACGGTTCAAACGGTTTGCGAATCGGAGTCCCGGATCAAAAGTTATGGCCCCAGGAAGTTGGCGCACTTTCTAGAAGATACAATTGCAAATGTTCTTTTGAAATTTGAACTTCAAGTTGTAATTTTTTCAGTGCCAAACCGCCTAAACACAAATTTGAATGTTTTTTGGCTCCAAACTAAAGAGGAGCTCTATTTATGGGCGGGTTTCTAATTTTTGGGTAACTTTTTGGGGACAAGCTCGCATATTGCGAAAGGGTGATTCTGTAGCTTTCTGTAACTTGCATGTGTTGTAGATCTTGGGGATTTGAGATCCTCTACATGTAAAAGCTCCATTTTCTGAATAATAAAATTATTCTCTTGTTTTTGGGTTATTTTCTAAGTCTCGGGCTGCGCCCTCATCAATTAATCCTAAGTTTTTTTAAATTATTAAAAGGAATGAATTCAAATGAAAGGACATGTACTATAATGAAATGGACATGGGAAAGCTAGAGGTGATTAAATGAATTCCTAGATTTGTAGGCCTACAAACTATTACCTAGTGGCTAGTGTGAGCATAAAGAGGATGTCTTATTTTCCCTAAGGTACCAATCACTAGATCTAAGGGATATTTCTTATGTAGATGGATGTACTAAAAAAATCCATGTGTTGAATATAAAAGACCCTTATAACCCCACCAAAGGAATTTCATGTATTATAATTAAATTACCATAAATATAAGAATATGAGATGCAACAAGGGTTGGTCTTGGAGACAATTTCCAAAATGTAAGAGTCTTAGGTTATTTCAAGGCATCAACTTATGTAAGTCTAATATTTTAGTAGAAAGAACCCACTTTTATATCATAGGAAGGGTATTCAATTGAATTTCTAACTGTAATTTAATGTCCACATGATAAATTATAATAATTCATGGGGATCTTTGAATCTAGTTGTGGAGTCCCTCTTGCCACAATTTTGGTATGATAATAAAAGGATCTAAATAAGTGTATGCGAATTTTTAAATGCATTACAAGCCTTGAAGTGGTATGCTCTTATTTCATGTGGGTTGTTGCAAATTTAGATTGGATTATTAAGTATATTTAGTTGCAGAATGATTTAACTCTAATTTCTATGTGTATGTAAGTCTTATTTCATTTATGGTTTATATGTGTGCTCTCTTATTCTTATAGGTTATGAATTTATTGATCATTAGAGTAGGCATAATTATAAGGGCTGAAAGAATAAATGTCTTCTAATAATAATAATTATGACATTAGTTTATGAGTATATTCAGCTATACATACTTTTATGATTCAATTATATAACTCAAGGCACATTCTTAGTGAGATAAAATATCTATACAGTTAGAGAATCATTTTATGTATGCTTACAACTTTCACATGTATGAAAACATAATAAGATTTTTGGTGATACAATAATATTTTAATCTTTGGATACATATGCAAGGATGTTATTATCATCTTAATGAGAGGTCTTCCAAGCACCTAGTATTTCATGGGATTAGTGATAAATCTTGTGTAATATTCCAATCGTACATTGAAGTAAATTTTCCTAAGTTTTCATTGTGCGAGTAAAATAAACTATGTAATAAACCATTGCAATAAAAAAATTCCTTTCTTTATTGAGAATGTATGAACAAGATGCTACAAAAAATACAGTAAGGATTTCCATTTAAATACAATAATTCACTAAGTACAATATTCCAAGAATGTACACAACTATATACACAACTCCTCTGAGCTTCATAGCATAATATATAGATGGTCCAAGAATTATCCTTTCAAAACCTTGGTCTTTTGTCACCTGTTGAGGAGAAGAAGCATCACTCAAGTGATTTTTTGTCAACCATGGGCTCATATGTGGTCCCCCACACATCTATCAATGATGGATGGTCATATCCTTCGACGAAGGTATTGGTTGGGTAACCCTATATGACATACCACTCTGAGCTTAGTGTTGTGCCCTACATGACTAGGATTTATAACCTACACTAGGTAACCCTTATGCATTTAAATGGACATAGTGAACTGACAGTGGAGCCCTGGGCAATCACACTACTTTTGGCAAAGTGTTCTCACTCAGTTTAATCAAGCAAAGGTCTACCATTCACTTACACTATAACAAGCTCATTTTGACTTGAGGACATTATATCTATGCTTAGGCAATCCCTCTCCATGGGTTAGCTAATCCCTAGGATAACCTATCTCTTTAACACAATCCTAAGGTTACACAACTCATTAAACAAGGTATTAGTTCCCTCCCTTCACTGGAAAACAATCCTAGGAGTAACCTACTAGCCATCTAGCATAATCAAATATCTAGCTATGAGTATCACTTAAGCTACCCATGTATAATCATACCTAGTATAATAATAATACTTATGAAAAAAAATATCCTATCATGGAGTAACTACAAACAATTTTCCAAAAGAGTAAAAATCTTCTACTTTTCTTTCAAAGAAAACTTTACTTTTCCCTAATTACAAGTATCTATTATATATTTGTTTAAAAATTCAAGAAACAGATCTTTCAAAACTAATACAAACAAAGGAAGAATATCCTCATGCCTGTGATAAGATTTCCAATCAACTAGTTGCAAACACAACACTTCAAGAACAACAACTAGCTTGGTATTGATCCCTCCAATAATGTCACAATAACCACTGACTCACAAGTTGACGAATACTTCTCTCAAAATAATAATATACTCTCTCTAATGCTCAAGGCTCTCACTCACTATATTAGAAAAAATAATGCAAAAAGGTATGTAAATAGAATGTAGAAACTTGCTCAAGGAATGCGTCCCAAACAAGTGAACTAGCTCCACTATTTATACAACAATTTGGAAACCTCTCAGCCTATAATTTAGGCATGATTTTTGACAGAAATTAACATGCACAACTACACATATATCATAGCTAAAAGGTAGCGGACATGTAAACACATACTCAACTAAAACAAGCTACAGATTGACCTTGTTGATTGAAAACAATTAGAGACTAATTCAAATCAACACATGATTGAATTTGGTTTGCATTTCATAATGGACATCTACAAGTATAAGGATTCAAAGATGGAACCAAAGCATCAATATTCACTTACATATTTGGTGTGGTTTCCTTTATATTTGAAATAGTCAATAACAAATATGTGACACCAAGGCTCTTGCATCAACTAATTCTTGGTATGAGTCGATTCACATAATAAATCAATTTGACAAAGTCATCGACTTGTTTTCATGCCTTTACAGATGTTGGTCTATGCTCAATAACATGGAATGTAAAGTTTACTAAGCCCACATGCATCCCACAAAAGGCGTTGACTTATTCTATTATCTTACATCAACTTAATGGTCACTCATTGTTTGTAGATTACAAACTCTTCATACACAGACAAAGAGTAATATGCGGTTGAAGAATACAGCCACAATTATATCATACTTTGGCCTTGATTTGGTTTATTAAATCAGCCTCTAAGTTGTTTATGATAATTGACTTCAAATCCATATATAGCATTTTAAATATATAACATATATGTACATATACATACATATATATACATATGTATTGGTACACACACATATGTATATGTATATATATGTTATTATATATATCCATATTTATCATATGTCTATAAAGCATGTATATATAATTAGTATACAAATGAGTACAATCAAGATAGCAATAACATTGTTATATTAATATATCAATTGTCTATACATATATATTTATATATGTGCCTGTATGTACATGTATACGTATGTATACATGTATCGTGTAATGCCTACCACAAAACCCTAGAGAATGTCACACACATAACAAAAGTGGATAAGTTTTTTTCTTTAAAGTGTAATTAAACAAGTAAAGTAAACTACACTAACACATACATTCTTTAAGGTACGTGACAACACTTACAATACCCATAAGTAACAAGAGTTACTAAACATAACATAAGGTTATTTCTTATAGATGTAACACCACAAATTCAATAACATTAAAATACATCACATAAGATATAAAGTACAATAATAATTCATTTGTACATTGCATTCATTCAATATAACAATTACAATGCTAATTTACAAATGATATAGTTTATACATAAGAGTTACAATTACAAATTACAAAGATTCTCCTCGAATACAATTGAGGAGTGATACAATTACAAGGTATCCAACATATACAAGTGAAAACATGAAATAATTACAAATCCACTAGTACACATGAGATCTCCATCAAGAAGTACTCGCCATCACAAACAAGAACTAGGGACCCAAGAGTGTAAGGTGCACGTTCCACCCAACCAAGTGGTACCCGAAGGCCCACCCCCCATGCTAGGAGATAGTAAAAGAGATTTCTAGGCAATACCTACAACCTCTAGACATATGAAATAACAATATTAAACTACACAAGTACAAACTAACAAAATGGTTACAATGCTTCCAGATAACAATGATCAACTACACAATACAAACAGACTGACTGATGGTTGTCATAGGAGGAGTGTCATCACAAATTTGCATGGGCTACCCTAATGAATCTTCCTAGGCTCTGGCCCCCATCTTAGGTTACCCTGGTGACCTCTTATGAAACCTAACCCCACATGCAATCCAATGCAGAATCAATTATCTTTCATAGAGACAAGATAACAATCTTGCCATTCTAGGCCTTCTCATCTCATCCCAAGTCTATACTAGCCCTTGAGTCCATGAGTGAGGCACTTACAATAAGGAAAGTGTTTAAACTACCCTTTTCCCCTAACATATATTTATTTAGTTTTCACTGATTAAACTAACTCTACATGAGTTACCCTAACATCACTTTGTGTGCCAGCCCCCATGAAAATTCACTCCCCTATTAACAACTTAAGGAACCAATTCCACTAACCATGGGTAGACAAGGTGCACACAAACCAATTACAAATACCAACTCAATAACAATATACAACACAACCTATTCATAGAACCAGGTATCCATACTTAATAAAACCCACGCGCACTACCCAAGTTATTTCAAAGGCTAAACCAACACAAGTAACAACCCCATCTCAAAGAAAATACATCTAGAAGACTTATAGAACCATTTAACCCAAACAACAAGAATAAGAGAAAACACAACCTTTAACATAATTTTAGGAAAAATATTAATCTAACTTTAGGATTTCCTAAGTCCAAATAATTCAATAACACATCATTTGCAAATACCCAAAGTAGATACAATTACATTTGAAAACATTAAGGAATTCAAAAACTAATTGTTTAATTCCATTCAAAATTAAAATAAGGAACTAAACTAATTGTTTTACTTCAATTTTCTCAATTACAACTAATGATAAGAATCATTTTTTTTTTTTATAAAACATTTTTAAATTATTAAACATATACTTGTGCTTGCATGCACTAACTAACAACATATTATTCCCTAAATAAATATACAAATAAATATATATATAAATATATATATTAAAAATAATATATAAAATAAATATAATTGTAAAATTACAAAACTTATATAAATATATATTAATATAGTATATATATTATATATATATATTCTAAATCGTATTATATAATGTATATTATATAAAATACATATATAATTTATATTATATAAAATAAAATAAAATAAAATAAAAATTAAATTCGTATTTAATAGAGAGAGGGGGTCGCAACCTGGGCTGCACCTAGCCTCCCCTGTGGAGGTTGTGCTGCTTGTGGTAGCACTTCCCCCACAATATGTGGGGAGCACTGCTCATAGCAGCACACCCTCCATGGGTGTGGCTGTGGTGCAACCACAACACCCCCCAACATATCAATTTAAAAAAAAAACTATTTTTGCATTCCACCGTATGGCAACTGTCAAGAATTTTTTTTAATAAAAATTTCTACAGGAATTTCTTCTGTAGCACATGAATAAAAATATATATTATATGTATATATATACAATATATATGTATATATATACAATATATATGTATATATATACAATATATATATATATGTATATATATAATATATATTTATACCAAGTCAAATAATTTTTTTTCAAATCTACAGAAAGAAATTCTCTAATTTTACCAAAGGTTTAATTTTCATAAATCTATTAGAGGATTTCAGTTTTCCTCGAATTTACTCGCAAAGGTTTTCTAATTTCTTTTGTCATTTTCATTTTGAATTTCCTATTGTTTTAAATTCATTTCCCTACAGAGGATTTAAGAATTTCTCAATTTTTCTACGAAGATTTTCAAAAATTTATAACAATCCTTTCAAAATTTTAAATCAAAACTTCTAAACAATAAAGCAATAACAAAACCTATTTTCGTAAAGCTTAAAGAAATGAAAACTAAAGTTGAGCTTCCCTGCAAAATCCAATCTTCCAGAACCTCTTCCAAAATCACCACTTCCAAACCAATGCAAAAATACAGAGCAAAATCTTCCTCCATTTCCACAACCAATTTCCCAAGATATATTTCTTTTTCCACCAAATCCCTCAATTAATTCCCTCAACACTTAGTCAAAATTTAAAAATATATTTCTCAACCACCATAGATATTTCCTCTTATGCATTCACAAATTATTTTTGCATTTAAATAATTTAAAACACAATTTAATTTCAAAATAAATTTAAATAACTTAATCTATGCACTTTACAAATACAATTAAACTATTCACTTAATAAATTTAATTGATTAATTTATTTACTCAACAACTAAATTTAATTAATTAATTAATTTACTTAATAAGATAAATTTAACCACAAGGATTAAATTACTTTACCACATAAATTAAATTTAATTAATTAAATTAAATTAAAGATTTTAACAACTTTAATCTAAAATACATAAATAATCATTTAAACTTTTTAATCATTGATTTTCACAAACAACCTTGTAGATAATTAATTATCAAAACAAACAAGGACAACATGACATTATGACATACCAAACATGAACTGACGACACATTGTGACTTGGATTGTGGTTTGACAAGAGAACCCTGTATCTCCCAATCAACAATACCGTTGGGAAATGGACACGCTCAGACCTGTGAAGCCAGGTGGAGATGATGTCCTATACTTGCAATCCTGCAACCAGGATGAATGTTGTACATGTATAAAAATCATAACAATCACACCGTGAAGAGAAATCACAGAATCACAAGGTGCTCGCAAGTGAGTGATGTAATCATGTCCCCTTCACCAATACAGTCACATCAAGACTGGCGAAATTTAAGCATCAATAAATCAAAATATGAGCATACATCAATCTTAACTTAAATAACAACTATGCTAATAAAAAGCATAGCATAAAACCATAAACATCCATATAGTTTATCATCTCATCAAAATATAACACCATCATCGCTCCAATGTCAATGATCATAAAACAATAACAAGGTATCAAGGTCTATCATAGTAAAGGTACTATCTAGCAACATAAGCAAATCGGAACACATAGTAGCAATTGGAGGGGTACTACATATCGATACATTTGTATGTGCATGTCCATTTTACACCATACGAGTATATCGATACATGGATATATGTATATAATTTATATATTTATATACACATTCAATTGTCACACCAAATCATACATATTTACTATATTATTGATAACAGCCTATGAGCGATATATCTATACATATACATAGACATGTCGTTAGATCCATTGGATAGTTCCATGTGCATAAGAAACTCATGCATTAGTGTGCATAGATATGTCTACCTATGTACCCTCATGTACACTTTCCTTCTTTCGTATGGTCTATCATCGGCATGCATGTGTGAGCGTATATATATTCCTCATATTTTCCACATGTCAATACAAGCATTGTAACAAGGAAAGAACTCACAAGCTCAAATAGATAAACATCATTCACTAAACTCAAAAGTAAACAAGACTCTTACTAATGTAGACATATTAACTAAGGGTGACTTACCAACTTCCAACTTAATAACCTGACTCAATTATTCTACTATGGTATGTGTAAGCTCAGATAGGTTACTTTACTAGTTACCCAACCAAGACCTTCTCCTGAGTGATACTTCCCCTCCACATGGAGGAATTGAACATATAATTGTAGCCACTAACACATGCACATGACAGTCAAATGTTCACAAAATATGTATTATATGTAATACATCTCCAAAGTTAGAATATCAATTCAATATCCATCCAATCACATAAATGCATTCCTTCATATGATATTAAATGAGATAAAATTCATTCATAAAGCAATGATAACAAAATGAAAGTATAATTTATTCATCCATTGAATTCATATATATTCACATTGTACCCTACATAGTAATAGTAAATAGTAATTACACAATTGGGGTGTAACATACTCCCCCCTTGTGAATCATCATCCTTGATGATTTTATGTAGTAGCATAAAACAAAACAAAAAAATAAAAATATTGTTTCAAGAATTCTCAGAATCATCTAAAACATGAAGAAAATTTTGTTGAATCTTAGCATAATCCTCCCAAGTGGTTGAGTCTTTTGCATACTAGTCCCATTGGATTTTGCACTAAAGAACCTCTCAGTTACACAAGTGAAGCTTATGTGTTCTGAGCACCTTGATGGGCTCGAGTGTTACCAATCCAGGGTCCTTTACTTGTAAACCAGAACAATCAATAATGTGATTATCACCAGGTACATACCTCTTTAGGTAGGATACATGGAATACATTATGTATTATGGCAAGAGCTAGTGGCAATGCTATTCGATAGGCTACAGGATTTAGTTCAAAAATCTCAAAAGGTCCAACATAATGTGGGTCTAACTTGGAATACTTTCTGAACTTAATGGATCTCTTGTGAGGTTTCACTCTCAACAACACTTTGTCACTTAAAAAAAAATTTTGGGGCACTCTGTTAGCATCAAGATAGCTTTTATGTTGATCATTAGCTTCAGCCAAACTTTATTTAACAATCTTAACTTGCTCTTCCATTTCTGCTAACATTTCTGGTACAGGACTTACTCTATCCTCAAGTCTATCCCAAATTATAGGAGTTTGACACTTTCAACCATACAATGCTTCAAAAGGAGCCATCTTTATCGCAGAATGATAAAAAATGTTGTAAGAAAATTCTACTAAGGGTAAGTAGTCTTCCCACTTGTACTACTAATCCATGCAATACATTCTCAGTAGGTCTTCCAATACTTGATTCACCCTTTTAGTTTGTCCAACTATGCCTTAAACTCCATTAGCTTGATTGTTTTCATCCTATAGGGTACTTTGGAAATAGGTTCAAACCCTGGAACTATATCTATAGAGAAATCAAATATCCTCTTTAGTGGTAACCTAGGTAACTCATCCGGAAACACATTTGAAAACTTTCTCAATATAGGATACCTTTTCATGTCTGATATTCCAGTGTCATCTATTTCACCATCTTCCATCTCTTGGAAGCTTTGGAATTCCACGTTATCAAGATATTCTTCAAGTTCTTCAATCTTAATGACAAAGAGTTTGTACTCTTTCTTCTTAGCCCTCACTTGTTGTATTGTTGATATTTGACAAATCTTGACCTCTCTAGGTATCCCTTGGAACTTCACTCGATTAGCAAGTTTATCTAGGAATTCGACAGTTTTTGCATGGAAATCTACCTTATCCCTATGTATCCACAACCAATTCATACCTAAGATAACATCATAGGATCCTAAAGGTGTGATGTATAAGTTTACTTCTATAGAAAAAAAAGGTAGCTCTATCCTAGGCTTGAATAAACATTGTTCCACCTTTTCTCTTTTTTGGTTTGCATACTCTACATCCCAAGACATTGCCATGTGTCTAGACTTTCTAGATAATTTCTTAGCTGCTCTAGGTGAAATGAAATTCTCAATTGCACCAATATCAATAAGAATTGAAATGGGTAAACCAAACAAAATACCTGGAGTTTCAATGGGAGTTGCTTGATACTATTCTTGGTGATCATCCATCACTGCATGTATCCTTTGTTGGGACATTGCCCGCTGAGTAGGTAGTAAATTTATAGAATGCTTATTGGTACAATCTCTAGCAAAGTGGTATCCTCCACATGTAAAGCATCCTATAAATGGTACCTTCTTCGTGGGTTCTCCAGATCTACTTGCATTTCCACCAACATTGTTGGTATTCCCACTATTGGAACCATTCCTCTTCCGCTCCCTTCTCGACTCTTTTATGCTATTGTGGTTACCTTTTTCTCCTTTCTTAGGTACATTTTGCACAACCTCCACCTTCTTTGGAGTTGGCTTGTCAAGAATTTCTACAATCTTCTTATGGTCTTTATTTTCCTGCTAGTTGGAGATAGCCCCAAGCTTTTGCTCTTGCTTGATTTCTTTTTCATATACAAGATCCATAGTTGTTGGACCATGCATATCCACTTCTCCTCCAATTTGATTGTTAAGTCCCATTATAAATTTCCTTATGCAGAAACATTCATCCTTATGATATATAGGAACATAACACAAAAGTCAGGTAAACTTCTCCCAATACTCATTGACTAACATATTTCCTTGTTTTAGACTCTGGAAATCCATGAGTTTTTGGTCATAGTAAAGTTGACGAAACCATCACTTGTGGAAAATCTCAACAAATTTCCCCCATGTTAGCTTCCATGAATTGATATTTATTTCCAAATTTTTTGTTCATCCACCATTTAGAGGATTCTCCTGCTAACTGGTATGCACCCCAAGTAGCTTTAGTGGTTTGGATTTTGAAATACTTTTCCATTTGGACAAGCCATGCCTCAGCTTCATCTCCACTGGCACTTCCCTCAAACTTGGGCAGGACAATCTTCTTCATATCCTTGGAAAGTTTGGAAGCCATACACTTCTTATTTCTTTCATCAAATGGCATTGGTGCTTTTTCCCTTTTGTGATCATGGGTTTCGTTACGTCCATGAGAAGAGTTTTCACCCTCATTCTCATTAGTGGGAACCTCTTTCTCAACCCTAGCTTTTATCCTTTCTTGTTCATGTTTTTCCAACCTTTCAAAGATTTGGTCAAGTCTAGCTTCCATTCATGTTGGTCCTTTCCCAACTTCTTGGCTACCACTAGGATTGGTTTGTGTCCTCACCATCTTCACAAGATCGGTTTTTACTTGAATGTTTATCCATGTTAGACTAATTATGTTATCAACTATCTTATGGAAAACATTAGAAATGGAATTCATATGCACATAAAGAATTCCACATAAGATTAAGCACACACTTTTGATAAACAATTTATTTTATTCATCTCATAAGCATTTCAATATCCTTTGATTACATGGAGTGACTATTTAGATAGTCAAATGGAGAGTATCCCTCAGATTACTCTCTAACACATAACTTAATGGAGTATATCCTACAAAATTGAGATTGTTGCTCATCTCTTATTTGTTCATACCTATCCCAAAATGGATAGTAGCCTTCAGATTTATCATTTGATACATAGTTATGAGGTACATATCCCTCAGACTCATTACTCAAGGAAATTGCTAATACTTATACCATTGGAAGAACTCTAGGGTCCTTAAAGATAAATTTCGGACTGACACTTCCTTCCAAGGATATATCCCTAGAAATTAATAATGACTCAAAATTTTCTAGTGAGATGGTAGGTAGATAGTTGTACATAGCCTCCATCCTCATCTTCCTCTTCACATCACTGATTTGAGAAAATGCCTCACTAATGTTTCAGTGTCACTCAACTAGACAAAATTGTTGTAGTTGGTAGCCTCAATTTTTCTAATGATGGATTCTCTTTCCTTCTTGGACTTGAGGTAGTGCTCATTTCCGATTACTAACTTTTGAGCCATTAATCGAAGCCTGCACCATCTTGACACAAGAATTCAACACATTAGATAATGTTAGACAAAAAGAATGATGAGCTCATAGGTTCCAGAGCTGAACCTAGTAGCTCTAATACCACATTTAATATGCCAATTATACACTAAAGTAAATTTTCCTAAGTTTTCACTATGTGAGTAAAATAAACTATGTAATAAACCATTTCAATAAAAAAATTCCTTTCTTTATTGAGAATGTATGAACAAGATGCTACAACAAAATACAATAAGGATTTTCATTTCAATACAGTAATTCACTAAGTATAATATTCCAAGAATGTACACAACTACATAGACAACTCCTCCAAGCTTCATAGCATAAGATATAGATGGTCTAGGAACATTCCTTTCAAAACCTTGGTATTTTGTCATCTGTTGAGGAGGAGAAGCATCACTCAAGAACTTTTCCACCAACCACGAACTCATATGCAGTCCCCTGCACATCTATCCATGATAGATGTCCCTACCCTTCGACGAAGGTATTGGTTGTGTAACCCCATATGGCATACCACTTTGAAAATAGTGTTGTGCCTACATGACTAGGATTTATAACCTACGCTAGGTAATCCTCATGCATTTAAATTGATAGGATGAGCTGACAGTGGATCCCTGGGCAATTACACTACTTTGGTCAAAGTGTTCTCACTCAGTATAATCAAACGAAGGTCTACCATTCACTTACACTATAGCAAGCTCGTTTTCACTTGAGGCCAGTATATCTATGCTTAGGCAATCCCTCTCCATAGGTTAGCTAATCCCTAGGATAACCTATCTCTTTAACACAATCCTAGGGTTACACAACACATTAAACAAAGTATTAGTTCCCTTCCTTCACTAAACAATAATTCCATGAGTAACCTACTAGCCATGTAGCATAATCAAATATCTAGCTATGAGTATCCCTTAAGCTACCCATGTATAATCATACCTAGTATAACAATAATACTTATGACAAACAATCTCTCCTATCATGGAGTAACTACAAACAATTCACCAAAAGAGTAAACATCTTTTACTTTTCTTTCAAATAAAACTTTAATTTTCCCTAATTGAAAACTTATCTATTATAGATTGGTTTAAAAAATCAAGAAAAAACTCTTTCAAAAATAATACAAACAAAGGAAAAATATCCTCATGCCTATGATAAGCTTTCCAATCAATTGGATGCAAACATAGCACTTCCAGAAAAAACAACTAGCCTGGTATCGATCCCTCCAATAATGTTACAATAACCACTAACTCACAAGTTGGTGAATACTTCTCTCAAAATAATAATATACTCTCTCTAATGCTTAAAGCTATCTCTCATTGTATCAGGAAGAAGAATGTAGAAAGGTATGTAAATAGAATGCATAAACTTGCTCAAGGAGTGCGTCCAAACAAGTGAACTAGCTCCACTATTTATACAACAATTTGGAGACCTCTTAGCCTATAGTTTAGGCATGAGTTTTGACAACAATTAACATGTACAATTACACATATATAACAACTAAAAGGTAGAAGACATGTAAGAACATACTCAACCAAAACAAGCTATAGATTGACCTTGTTAATTGACAACAATTAGAGACTAATTCAAATCAACATATGATTGAATTTAGTTTTCATTTCATAATGGAAATCTATAGGTATAAAGATTCAAAGGTTGTTCTGAAGCATCAATATTCACTTATAGAGTTGGTGTGATTTCCTTCACATCCGGAACAATCAATAACAAATATGCAACAATAAGCTTGCATCAACTAAGTCTTGGTATGAGTCGATTAACATAATAAATTAGTTTGACAAATTCTAATGCAGGAGCATCCAGTGGTGTAAGGGCAACCTTGCATCACCCCAAAAATAGTTAAATTTCAAGTTTCTCGATTTTTAGATGTTTTTACATTTTTGGATACCCTTTGTGTCATAATGAAATTCCCAATTTACGGTTTCTATTTTCTATTTTTGGGTTGAAAAATATTGCAGTTTTAGTTTCCCAAATTTGCACCTAAAAATCTTTCGAGTTAGATTTGAGGCACTTAGAGTTCCTGGATCAGCCCCGAAACTTTCCGAAATCAGCATAACATATTTCAAGCGTGTTATTGACTTTGAGACCTTTCCAATGGTTTAAACGGTTTGTGAATCGGAGTCCTGGATCAAAAAGTTATGGCCCCGGGAAGTTGGTGCACTTTCTAGAAGATACAATTGCAAATGCTCTTTTGAAATTTGAACTTCATGTTGTAAATTTTCGGCGCCAAACCGCCTAAACTCAAATTTGAATGTTGTTTTGGCTCCAAACTAATGAGGAGATCTATTTATGGGCGGGTTTCTAATTTTTGGGTAACTTTTTGGGGACAAGCTCGCATATTGCGAAAGGGTTATTCTGTAGCTGTCTGTAACTTGCATGTGTTGTAGAACTTTGGGATTTGAGATCCTCTGCATGTAAGAAGCTCCATTTTTCTGAATAATAAAATTGTTCTCTTGTTTGTGGGTTATTTTCTGTGTCTCGGGCTGTTCCCTCATCAAGTGGTATCAAAGCTGGTTTTCTTGAGCGTGTGGACAGATCATCGATCGTGAGGCATTTCACACCAGGACCATGGTTGTGGGTCGAGGTCAAGAAAGATGCCTCCAAGAGTGATGCCTGGTAGGCATGGTGGTGCCAGAGGTGGTTGAGGCAGCAGAAATGCTGGTGGAAGAGATGCACTGGCAGTCCTCCAAAGACAGATTGACGCGTTACAAGAGCAGTTGAGAGGAGGGTTAAACCCAAGGGAGAAAAGTGAGGATGAAGGAGAGGAAGAACGTCTAAATGTAGAAGAGGAAGAAGAAGCAAATTGATCAA